>VXAU01003785.1:485017-561552 GCA_013399695.1 Formicarius rufipectus | reverse complement strand
TTGGAGCCCAGATTTATAATAGACTCAGCTGGGTTTTGTACAGATCATCATTTTGCAGGTAGAAAGTGACTGAAAACCACCTACCTTTCTTTTGGAACATTCATGTAAAGAACTCTTACATCAAAACATGATTGTTCTATAAATGTATTTGCTTTTGGTTTTAATTATTTTTAATGTTGTGGTATTTTGTCAATAGTATATATTGTAAAATGTAACTATTCAGCATTGATATAAGCCCTTTATGATTAGGGTATTTTTTTTCTGACTAGAGTTTTGATCGGTCCAAAATGCTGACCAGTTTTAAAGGGATGTTGTCCTTTCTAAGAACACAGAGACATCACCTTTTAAAGAACAGTGGAAAGCCTTGGCTTTTGGTGGAATTGGAATAGAATCACTGCTTCATGGTAATTAGGTCCATCTCTTGTCTCCCTGGATCAGCAGATGTTTAGACTTCTTGTCCTCTTTAAAAAATCTGGTTTATTTTATTATTTTTTTTTTAGCTGTCAACAGTGCATTCTGTTAAATCTAAAAAAAATGTTTTTAAAATGTGTTTGATCTGTGTGACAACTATACTGTTCTGTTTATTTTAAAATTCCTAAAGTCCAAAAATATTTATATGCAGAATTTTCTGTGTTGAAAATATGAAAAGGCCACAAAATTGGTTAGTTACCACTAAGTTGTTCTAGTCTAAGCCTTTTTTGCTGCTTGTGTATCATTCTTTTTCAATGTATATATAATTATGGACTGAAAAAAAAAAGGCGTTTATATGTCTAGTAGAAGGAATAAGCTTATTTATATTATAGTGTTAACAAAGTCTGATGTATTCAAGTGACTTACATTATACCGCATGCAAACACACAGTGTACATTCCATCTAAGAAGGGATGCCATGCTATTTGTTTTGAAGAAGCAATTAAAACTGTTCTCTTTTTGGTAGAGCATATGAAAATATTCTGGAAAACTCGAGGGCTTTCAGAACTGTGGGGTTTTCTAAGAAAGGGCAGCAAAGGGGTATAAATGCTCTTTCACCCAAAGATGTTTTGCTGGAAAAGATAACAGCACCAATAACAAAATCCCATCTGACTGAGAAGTGTGCAGTCCTAGCTGTTCCAAGTGAACTCTGAAATGGAACACAGCTGACTGTTGGTTACAGCCTTGCATTGATTTATTTTGGTTTATTGTATTTGGAGATTCGAAAGACAAATTCTGCCCTTCAGATTCTGCGAAATACAAATACATTTTAATAACGTGGCATCCCCACACTAAAACTTCACACCAGCCATGTATGAATATACAGTATCTAAATACTGTGTTGCAGTTGTGTTATGTGCATTAAGTGTGAATAACATGTAGCACAGTTTCTTTTCACAGAACCTTAAATTTCCGTATCTTTTAAATATGTTTGCTTTTCAGTATTTTGTATAGTAAATATAGATGGTTTTGACTAAATGCTTTATTTATTTAACAGCAAAAACTGTGCCAAGAGAACCCCCCTGTTAATTAAAGTTTTACTAGTTCAGAAAGTATATTTCCTTCTTTTTGTTGTGGATTTCAGGGGCTTATTGCAATTGCTCTCAGTGCTTGCAGTTCCCACTGATGAAAGAGCTTGCATTAACATTTTTGGGAACAGGATCAGGAAATTACGTATGGACCGGGTATGCGTTGGTTTTATATTTAAACTATCAAGTTTCAAAGTTAAATTTCTTGTCCCCTGCTGTTAGACCTGTGTTGAATAATTGATTTTTCATCTTGTTTTTAATTCTGAAAACCTTTTTTTTTTTTTAAAAAATATTATTTTAAGTTGTTCAAAATTTAAAATAGATTAGTTTCTGATTAAACAAAACATTTCATTTCCAAGGAAAAAAAGACCAGAGTTGAGTGTATTGTTACTATTTAAAAGTAAAATGGAGTGACATTAAGTCATTTCAGTTGAAAACTTCAACCTTTTCACTTACTTCTTCTGTTTTTAAACAAGGCAGTTCAGCAAAATGAAATGGATCCCAAAACTTGCACTATTTGCTGAAAGAATTCAACTGTAAAATTTTGCTCACCTCTACCAGCTGCAGTTCTGGGGAGGACAGTCTTTTGAAAAGAATGATTGCTAAGCTTTTCTCACAACTTCATGACCACCTCCTATGAAGTAAACTAGGCTAAGACTGTGTAGTAAAATCTCTGCCCAGTGAAATCTCTGGCAAGACTGTCAGATTCCCTCTGGGTGCAGGGTGCCTGTAATTTCATTCCAGGCAGGCAAGTTTGAAGTCTACATAATGTGCAGCCAGTAATTTCAGTATTTATTTTTATATACATCTTACTGCTGGTGGGTTTGTAGTTGCTAAAATTCAATGGAAGTTTCACTCTAAGAGATCAAGCTGGTAAATTAATTAGGATTAGTAGCAAATACTGTGCTTTATGCTGCTGTCACTGGAGGACTTCAAGACAGTTCCAAATGTCTTTGAAACATCCCCATGTCATTTAGTCATAGATAGATGTGAAGACCCAGTTCTGCCTTTGGATGGTGATGATTCTTCTGGCAAATTAGCAGACCAGCCCTTTAAGGCCACATCAAATTAAAAAGCCTAGTGTATGACCTCTGTAATGGTCTTTCTACTCTAGTCATCATGAGGACAGGACAGCAAAGTTTAGCTGGAGGAATCACTTAAAGTTGTATGTGTATATATATATGTGTGTGTGTGTGTGTGTCCTCTGGCAGAAGTCAGTGGGTGGAACAAGGTGGATTCTGACGGAGGTGATTTTTTATAAAGGGACAAGTACTGTGTAATGCTTGGCAGTCTACAAGTTGCCACATCAATATACAGATATGATGAGTGCATACTGTTCTCCATATGTCATTGTGTACCTCAATTATTGAATGACAGATTTCATTTGTATTCCAATTAACGGGAAAGTTGGACCCCTTGGGGCCTAGATTATACTTGAGAAAAATTCATCATGCTAGAAAATTTGCAAAAACATTCACCATAATTTTTGCCTGGAGTACAGGCAAGAATGTTCTTGTTTGGAAACATGTCATCTAATCACATCTCACCTTTAATTACCTTGATGCAATTCATCAAGATCTGAAAATATGTTTTCAAACATGACTTATTCATGGCTTTGCTGGGAACCAAGTCTTATTCAGCATCCCATTAGTTGTCAAACTTTTTTTTTTTTTTTTTTTAATGTACCAAGCAGAAACATGTTTGAAAATCCATGAAATAAAAATTAATATCTTTTCTAAATAGCTTCTGGAAGAAGATTTCTTTCCTAATGCACTGAGCAGTAAAAGCAGCCTCAAATTATAACATAATTTATTTTCTTTGCATATTTGACAGATGTTGAGTTGATTTGATTTGGAAGGGGCTCTTATGGGATTTTTTGGTGGTGTTGTGTGCACATTTAAAATGTGCTCAAAATGGCCTAAAAGGAAGAGACATAGAAAAGCAAATAAGTTTATATTGAAATTATTCAATAGACCTTGAACTGCATCTTACTTGAAGTTTGGATTATAGTTATTAAATAATGAGGTTTTCAATGATGCTTTAATTTACTTTTATATTTCTAGATAATTCTAAACAGTTCAGTCCTAACTGCCATACAATTATGGGAATCATATGGATGAGGTCTTCTAATTTGTTTGTTTTAAAATAACAGGACTTAAGGATTATTCAGGCAGATTACTGTGAGGGTTAGAGCTGTGAAGAATGAGTGGAAAGGGAAGGAGGGAAAGATTTGAGAAATGTAGAGATGGCATAGAACTGTCCAACAGAGAGGCTGGGGGAGACACTTGAGGCAGGAAATGCTGTATGGAGGAACTGTATTCATATTACTTTTTTGAATCACTTTTGGTACATTTGTTACTTAAAAATAGCAACAGTAGTTCATAGAATGCTTTTCCCTGGGAAAACTTGAAAAACTTTCTGTTAGAGGTCAATCTCTAATGTGCAAGGGGAGGCACAAGGAAGGAACTTGGCAGGTAATCACCACTGGGGCTGTGGCAGAATAGGGAACGATGCCCTGGTTTCCAAGCCAAGGGAAACCTTTAGAAACAGAGATGTTTCGAATATTCTTTAGAACATGTTTTGAAGAGTGGCATAATTTCTTTTTCTTGTTGATTACAAACACGCTTAAGTTGGTCAAATGTTACCTAAAGCTTCACTGTCTGTCCAGATTTTTCTGAACATGAAGCGCTAACTAAAATATGCCTGTGAAATCTACTGGCACAATGGTTAATCTTTATACCACAAAGAAAGGCAGACTGGGCCTATTGGTTGTCTCCTCAGGCTACTATTTTGGTGTCTGAGAGTAGGAAGTTCCAGAATTTTTTGAAGAATGTTGAAGACATAATTCATTAAATTTGGCAATGGGCAAACATTAACAATGTCAGGCATACTGGTAATGAAGTGCACTGTGCTTTCTGGTTTTTAGGACATGTCTTTGAAGTGAGGTTTGTGTCTTCCTTTGAGTGCCTAGTCCATAGAGAAGAAGCAGATGTAATTACTACCAGCTAAGAGATATACTCTTTTGGTGTTGTATGTTGTGGATGAAGATATGGGGTTCAGGTCCTTCTGGTGCTCAGTGCGTATTCTTGCACTTCCTTCCCATTCTGTTCTATTCACAAAGCATAGCCCGCTGAGGCTTTGTGAATTTCCTAATAAAACACCTTACAAACCGGGCCAAATTTGTCTTCAGCTTCATAAATGGAAGCCAGAAGAGCCCCATGCATGCGTTGGAATTTGGACCTTACAAATGCAGTTTGCTATATGAGTCATCATTTTTTCTTGTACTAATTTCAGATATTTGATAAGCTCTTTTTATGGTTTACAAGGTTAAAAAGGCAAATAAAACTTTTTAGATTAAAACATTGGTTTGGAGGTTGTATTTTGTCTGTTCTCACTGATGGTCTGTGAATAGCCTTTTTCTGTGGGCTTCAGCTTAAACCTACAAAGTGACTTTGGAGTGGGTGTTTATAGTTCTTTGCTTGCTTGTTCACAGGATAAGACTGTTGATAGATGAATAAAGTGCCACTTGAGGTTGTTAACAACCATGACCAGTAACTCTAGTTCAACTAAGATAAACAGTGAAATGCTATGGCAATTAGCATTAAGGTCTCACTTGGCCAGTGCTGATTTTTAAAGCCATAGATAGGGTGCTTTATAGATACCCCTGGCTGGGAGGTCTGGAGCTATTCTCATCCTTGCACTGAATGCTGTGTGGACTCCTCTGCGGTGTGTGCACACGACATTTCTGCACACTCAACTTGCTATGAGGAAGCAGGAGTACAAAAATTGTAATGTTTCGGTCCAAAGCAATTAACCCTCTCACTCTGCGAGGAGTGGAGGAGAGGAAAAGCTCAATTAAAGAGACCTGCAGTTTCCAGTAAGTGTGAAAGTATGAAGGGAAGCAATAAGCAGCACTGTGGGCCTCACATTCCTCCTGTCTCTTTACAACCTTCCCAGGGAATATTTTTTACTTTTGATGTCTGTAATCACAGCTTGCTGTTTGAGCGTGTCATCTGCTAGGGCCACAACCCCCAGTGGCTCTGTACATGTGACTGCCATAGGTTTCAATGGCAAATTTGTGCAGCTCTACTGGATCAACAGATATAAACAGAGGTTCTTCAGTTTACACTCTCTTGGAATAAGGGTCCAGGAACGCTGATCAGGTAGAGGTTTTTATAAGACCTTTCTCAATCTAATAAATGGATGCTAAAATCAATTAATTTAAAGATTACAACCTTGTCATGGAGTCATTTTAGTTAGTAACTATGAAATAAAGGAGCCAGTCACTGGGTTTTCAGGAGCAGGGAAAGACTGTGATACCTTAGTCTGCTAAAAATATCATCACTGCAGATGTTTTCCCTAGAATTGATTCAGGAGTTCAGCATTCACAGGATATTATATGTTTGCTGATCTCTCCAACATTAGTTAATGAAGCTTGTTGTACTTGGAGCCTTTGTTCATATAGATACTGCTTCTATGGCCCACAACTGTAAAGGAAATCCTCTGAACAGCAGACCTCACCATGAGCATCCTGTGTGCCCTGTTACTCATCTCGCCAAGGATGTGCAGGATGGAGTTACTCCAAAGCAGTGGTCCAAAATTTCTGCTTCCTGGCACACAGGAGGTATGTTCACTATGCCTGTAATACCAACAGAGAAAATGGAAGAGCCAAAATGATTAAATAATTATTTTTTTTTAGTATATCCAGTGCACAAAATTTGTTTTTATTTTAATTAAAAACAACTATTCAAGAAATTATCTTTTTGTTTGTTTTTCTTTTTTCTTTTTCTTTTTTTTTTTAAAAAGTAACTTCCTTTTCCTCCAGAAGGGCATCAGTGTCTTGTTGTGTCTAATCATTCCCCTTCAACCCAGTACATTGCGTTTCTGTGGAAGCTCTGGGACATCTGAAAAGCAGGTGCTCGTAGTTGGTAAGGCCTTAGATTCCAGTATGCTCTTCCATCCCTTTAGTCAGCTTGGAAAGATGTCACCACAAAAAGGACTTGAACAAGACAATTTTTTTGCTGTTGACTTTCTGTTGAGCCCTTTCATGGGTTTAAAATCCACTTATCTGAAAGTGTGCAGTTACATTTTGTCCTTTTTCATCATTTAAATGCATCTTCTTGATCTGGAGAAATAAAAGCAATTTAAAAAATTAGAGATTTTGTTTTCATATGTGCTGCCAAGTCTGATACTGCAAAGTAACTGCTGAATTGGCACAAGCAGTTTGAGAGAGCCAGCAGATTTAGGAAGGGAGAAGATAAACCTTATTATGTTTCTTTGCCAAAGGAGAAAAGAAATGATATTGACTTAAATGTGGGAAATTTAAAAGGGGCCATATGTTCTCACTTTGTGCTTTGTTTCTAATAGATAGACAGAAATCTTTGAAGTGTGGATTGGCACAGTAGGGTGCATGCTTCTGTAGAGAAAAGATGCTAAATGGGGAGGATGTGAGGGGGCACATGAAACTCTATTAGCCATGCAACAGCAAAGAGAGAAAGGCAAATCCAATGATAATGTACATCTGTTTCAGGGAATTTATAAGCTTTGAACATTTTTTATGTGCAGATAAGTGGATCCTTTTCTTACCATAACTTAGAACTTCAAAGCAGATTGTGTGGATAATGCAAATTGCTGAAATATGAGATTTTCCTACAAAGAGGTTTCCAAAAAAGAAAAAAAAAAAAAGAATTAAGGCTAATTGATGCCACAGTCTTTTATGTACAGTGTAAAAACTCTACAAAAATTGATTTTTATGAACTAAGAAATTGATGAAAAAAATATTGAAGTCTGCTGTTTGCATTCAGGGACTGTAGTTTGAAACTGACGTTCTGTGAATTAGACATTTGTCTCCCATATCACTACAGCAATACTGTAACATAAATTAAGATATGTAGCCAAGCTGTAATTGTATCAAAGTCTGCCATGTCGTAGGAATGTAAAACTCATGAGTGTGCCATGATGTGCAACACCTGACGTTAACAACACTGTCAAGGTAGCCAAGTAGGAATTTCTAGGATATGAGAAAAAAAATGATTACAAGAGACAAAAACTAATGGGGGTGGAGGCAGGAGGTGGAGGATACTGATATGGTTTATCTTGGGAGTAAATGACTGTGTAACTTAACTGCTCAGAAAAATTAGTTGCTCTCTGAGCTGGGAGGTCACAGCCAGGCTCGGGGATGCCGGCTGCATTCCAGCTGGGGGATGTGGGTGTCCCAGCTGAAAGGCCAAGGCTGTGACACTCTCTGAAAGAAATGACATAAGCGATGGGATTTTGAAGACCCTCATTTATTGCATGTAGTGCATAGGGGCATTCCCTTCCCCTCGGGGCAGACTTGGACTATAAAACCAGCTTTGTCCTCCTTCCTGTGCTGCAAATAGGGGTGCTGAGGATTATCCTGATGCTGAACACAGAGGCAACCAGGAGTGGGAGCTCATGCCTCATTGCTGAGTCTTTCCTCAATATTGTCTTCATTGGCCAGCTGGGTATCTTCAGTGGATGGTTTTTTCCTGTGTTTCAGTATGAACAGACCATCACAACTTCAGTTCTGGGTTGTTTGGGGTTTTTTATTCCTATATCCTCCACAGTTTTGCTCACTCTCTCATGGCGGGAGATGATCTGGTGAAAATCCAAGGCCCCCATAACCTTAAATAAGCTACATTCCTTCATACTTCATGTCCAAGGCTAGTTCTTCTGTCTCAAACCCACCTCAGCTGAGGCAGGAAGCAGCACTAGCTCTGCCCCCTCACCTCATGCTGGCAGTGACTCAAAAATGCTTCCCCCTCACCCCACCGGGCAGGATTGCCCTTAAAAGGGTTGATTTGTTTTGGTTTTTTTTCCCAGCATTTTGTCTCTAGAGGGTGGCCTTATGATGGGATGAGGACTGTGAGGCTGCAGGACTCCTCCCCACACCCTGCCACGTGGCAGAGCTCCCATGAGGTAACAAAACAATTTACCTCATTTTTTGGGCCAAAACATTCTGTTTTAGGCAATCAGCAAGGGCTGGCAGAGGGTTAAACATGGAGCAATCCCACCTTTTCTGTTTCCAACTGTACCTCAACAGCAGCGAAAGGGCAGTAGGCAGTGATGTTGAAAAGAACAGCTGTATGCCATCAGACTAAAGATAGAAACATGAAGCATGTGGACTAATTAGGTTCCCAAGTGGCAGTGTACAAAGTGTACAGACCAAACAGAACAGTGCCTTCTGCTTGTTTTGATCAACTCTGTTTCTATCACTTTGATGAAAACAACCGCTTGGTTTGTCGCTGGCTGTGGCCGCCGGGGCAGCCCTCACACCCTGAGCCCGTCCGGGCCGCCCTCGTGGTGCCCATTTCACACCCAGCGGTGACTGTGGCTCCCCATGTCTGCAAGGGGGGCCAGGCAGCAGCACTGACTGCCAGGGGAAAAGCGTGAGAAATGGTCAGAACTTTTGAATTTAGTTTCTTGCCTTTTCTTTTTCTTTCTTTTTCTTTTTTTTTTTTTTTTTCCTTTTTCCTCCAGTTGGACGTAGGATTAGACACGTTCACCCTAAATAGGATGAAGTGGGCATGCTCTGACCAGCTTAGCACAACAGCATGGACTTTAATTTTTTATTTTTCCTCCTCTGATGTCTTTCAGTCATTTTTTTTTCCTCCAGGGGGCCCAGCAGTCTCTTAGTTAGGTCTGCCAGCTTGCTTCCTAACTGGTTTGTAGCCCTGGTAACTTTTGATGTAGTCTGCATATGAGCCAGAACACACCCCCACCACCCTTTTTTTTTCCTTTTTTTTTTTCTTCAGAGTTCTGAGTAGAAAACTACCTTAAGCATAAACATAAGAAAAAAAATCTGAAAAATCATCTTCCATGTGGAAAATTAATTTGTGATGTTTCAAACTCTCTTATGCTCCAACAGGAGGCAGAAGGGACACTTTGGGACAATAATCCCATGAGCAGCTCTAGCAAGTTACCAGAGAGAAAGGCTTGGCTCCACTGTGGTTTTTGCAGGATATAAGTTGTGAAGCTTGAGGGGCTGTGATGAGTTTGAATTTTTTTGCTTGTAATGATGCTCAGACTGAAAGATGAAAATGTTTAATGTGAAGAGATGTTCTTTCTTTCTTCCAAGTGTAATAGTCAGCTATAAGTTTGCGTTGCTAAGCTGCTTCAATTAGAAGCATAGGGCAGACTACAAATTTGCTTTTATTCCAGTACAATATCCAGTGAACTTTGGAACTTACATTTAACTCTATTTTAATTCCAGATTTAATCCTTCATGTAAAACCAGGAATCTTCAGAAGGTGGTACCGTTGATGGCTGCTTCATTTGTCATCACCAATACTGAAATGATGAAATACAAACTCACATTCTTTATTATGACCTTTCTTTCTGAGTTGTTCTTGGTTTAATCCTCTTACAGTCCCATTTTTCATTATCTGAGACCTAAGTGCTCAATCCGAATTTGTTTAACTGCAATCCACAAGTAACTGATTCCTTGCGGGAATTATGGATCAACAAAGCTACATCTTCATGCACAGAAGACCCGATGTCCTGTAAGCTGCCAGTGTTCACTGGAACATATAGAACATATTGTCAAGGCTGCTGTGCTGTTGATGAATCAAAATGACTGCTATTTTTTACAGTAAGAACCTAAATTGCTTATGTATTTTATCATGCCTGAGTTTCATAACTGTCAATAGAGGATTAGACCCAGTTAAGTCCTTAATCATTTTGTTTGATTTATTAGTACTTCAATTAGCAATAAGAGTGTCAGCTCTAATTTCCTATAGTGGCCACTTACAGTAGATTGGTTTGGCTTGGTTTTTTTCTCTTCCTTGTTCACTTACTGCTGAAGGAGTTCAAGCAGCATAGTAGGGTGTCAGAGGGTCCTGGCAGGACTGTAAGGAGGCTCTGAGGAGTGCAGGAGCAGCAGAAGCTGCAGCTCAGCCTCAGGGTGCTGCAGTCCCTGCTGGCTGCAGCTTCAGAACTCCTGGGGCTGGCTGAAACCATGCCTAGAAATCAGGCTCTTTCAGTCTGGGGAACCTCCCTAGCTTGAACACATCCAGACTGGTAGAGAAGTGACTGCTGCTGCTACAGACAAGGGCATACGGACATACATGGGATGTAGGCATCTTACACTGGCACAGCACTGCTTGAGAATTTAATCTGCTTCCTTTACCATCTCCAGTCTGTGGCTACACAGCTTTTACAAAACTAATAAGGGCTTCTTACAGCTGAGTTAATACTGAGAATGATTTCCTTAAGAACAGGCTAATGCTTAATGAGAATATTTATGGTGATTTGACCAGGCCTTATTTTGGGCCCAGGTAAAAAAAGGGATAAATATGGCTTATAGATGGTGTGCTTTTCAGTGTTTGGCCTGGGAAACAAAGGGATCATACAGGATTTCACCTGGCTAATCCTTATGCCTCGAAACACTTCTTTTCAAAAACATCTGATAGGTAGCCTGAAAAGGGGGAAAGAGTGGGACTTGAGCACTAGCAGCAAAGCTGGGGGAAGGAAGTGAATGTGATGTTGATAAACATTACTCAATAATGTTCAACCTTCAAGCACAGCAAAGCACTAAATTCTGAAATTTCTATTACTGTGATATAAATAATATTGAGAACACTTTTTTCTGTTAAACGTTTTAATCCTGGCACCCTTGGCCAGCTAGTAACAATAGTGGTACCAGAAAGATTCACATGTGTCTTAGAGATCAACAGCCAGTTCTCTGAGGTAGACTGAGTCAGTGCTTTGACAAGGAGGGAATCTCACTGGAATATTGTTGAAAGCAGAGAGCAGAATAACAATGAGTGTCAGGAGCACTGAGTGCTCAGAGGAGTTGAATGCAGAGGGCAACAGTGACAGAGACTAAACTCCAAAAGGCAGAAATAAAAAGGTTAAGTCACACACACAATTTTATACAGTCAGAAGGTGCTGCAAAAATCTGCCAAGTCTGTCAAAAAAGCCTGTACTAACAATGGTATTTTTAGGCAATATCATTCCCCTCAAAATCCACATTAATTCATGAGTACTTTTTTATCCTGACACTCAAAATATCTGCAGGAAAACCTTCTCTATTCTTCTGCAAGTGCCTGTCAGCCAGAGGGAAAGGACTGATGCTCTAAGGCTTCCGTTTTCAAACCTGGCATATTTCAGGAACCATCTCTGAAAACTCAGTGCTCTTAGGTCAGAGGCATCCTTTTTATTTGGTTGGCTTTAGCAACTCAGGTCATTCTTCTTTTTTTTTTCTTTTTTTTTTTTTTTTCAACCAATGTGTATTTTAATTGCATTGGCAGAAAGAACACAACATAACCATGTACTGAACCATCTTTTAGCCTTGGTACCTACAGACTTGCTCATTCTGCTTCTCAGCAGTGGTTGCAAAGACAGAAACTGTACCATAAAATGGGCTCAGGTGTTTGTTTGGTTTGAACCACTCGAGAGGCATAAACTACCTTCCAGATTTCTTCAATGTTTCAAGTTTCATTGAAGGTTTACAGGTTTGGATCTTTACAAGAAACTGGAAGAGGTTTTTGGATTGACCTGTGTGAATTATTTGCTCTTTAATCTCGGTCCCTTTTTAGTTTGGTTCCTGCGCCTTTCAAAGTAAGTTTCAAACCATACTTTCTCAAAATATAAACTTAATAAAAGGTTTGTTTGCTGCAAACTTAACTAGATAATGATTACTTGCTGTTTTGTGAAGATAGGCTAGCAAGGATTGTCTCTTTGCTCCCTGCACACTTTGAGCCAGAGGAGATGGTGCCTTGTGAGCAAAGCTGCTTGAGTTTCATCCACACTGTCACATCTATGAGTTTTTGCAGACCCATCTTTAAAATTCCATTTATTTACTTCTTTCAGAGGCAGACATCAACACAGTTTATGCCAAACTTAAACTTTAGGTCAGTCAGAACCTCAGAGGCTTGAATAGAATAAAAGCAAAGTAGACAAGGTTTAGCTATTAAACCTCCTTGTACCAATGCCTAGTTGTCTGACAGAATTAGGATCACCTGGGCTCCACTGAGTAATGAAAGCAGGCAGGCAACTGTAGAGGTGCCACTGGGCAGCAGAGTAATAGAGAGCCCTGGAGGAGCTTCTGGTAGTGGAGGGAAGTTACAGGATTAGACACACAAACCCCCACCCAAACTCACAGTAAAATCAAATGGCATCTCTCCTTCTACTCTGACAGAAGCTGGATCAGGCTTCCCATGAATTGTAATGAATAGTTATATTAATCCACTGCTATGTAGCTGTGAAAATCCTGCATCCTCTTCACTGGGATGACGGGGCAAGGCTAAATCACCATGGATATTCGATTGCATTCTGGCTCATGTAGCTGTAAGAGCATTACCAGGCAGCATTTTATCTAAGAAGAGTGCTCTCTACAGTACTCACAACAAATCTCAACTTATTGAAACTCCAGTGATTAAATGTTTTACAGACCCCTGCAACATCAGAAGACTCTGTGCAATAGGCATGGCTGCTTTCAATATGATCTCATAGGGATCTGATTACCATTTTGGCTCTCTTCTCACAGTCATCCAAGTGGACCTTCAAGGAAGGGTAACCCTTTCACTTTCAGATTTTCTTGGTATGTAAAACACTTGCTCAAGGGTAAAAGCCTTGAGTACAAACCCTTTAAGACTGGAGCCAAATAGTCAAGCCGATCATATCTGTGCTGGTCTTGAGCATATTACAGCAAGAAATTAGTTTAAAGAGGCTATATGTCTTGTTTTGGAAAAATTCAGATCCAAAACAGAAAATAAAACGTCTCTCTACAGCAGAAAATCTGGGCCAAACACATTGCTGATGAATCAGTTGTGGTTAAGTGTTTGACACATGTTCTTGTGTTGGTACCATTTACTGATAAAATTCTGTTTGAAAGGGGTAGCTGACACTACAGCATGTGCAGAATCTACTCACATCCAGTTTCTTAAAATGTAGTTCCTGCAGATTAACAGTGTGACCAAAGTTTTCATTCCCCTTCTTTTTGGTGCAGGCACATTACAAATGCACATCAAAGAAAATGAGCTCTGTTCTGACTTACAGTCTAGGCATGTTCCTGACAAACCACATCTGATGAAGAGTCCTAAAGAAATAGCACAAGCAATACTGCCAGCAGCAAAACAAAAGGCCTGGCCCCTTCCACCAATGAAGGGAGCCTGGTTAATCAAAGGATTTTGTACCAGGGAGAGGAACTGTGTGCTTTACGTTGAAGCAATGCAGTTGAATGATACATATGCAATGACCTAGCTCGGCAGTATTTGAACAAATCACATTTAATCACATATCTTCTCCTCTCATGATATTCTTCCCAGTTTCACTGCAGTCTGGGAAATCAATAACAAATGTTCATTTTGAATGTCTCTATTCTCTAGCCTTGGACTAATTATGCACATTCCTTCTGTCCTTATAAGGACAGGGCAGCTCTCACTTCAAACAATGAAAGAAAACATGCAAAACCCACTCCCTTCATAGTATTCAAAACAATAGGAACATGAATTATGAACCAAATCTGGTCTCCTATTTTGGTGTGCAGCACCTTCTGATAAGGTATGCCTGGCCTCCTCACAGGGCTATTGGCACTTTTTGTGTCTGTTGTGGTGCCGAGGAAATCAACTTTGATTTCATGACCAGAGTGGGCTGCTGAATCAAGCAACCACAAGAAATGGGGACAGCTCTTTTTTATTGCTGGCTTTTTACTATCACAGCCAAACAAAATAACATATCTTATTGCACAATTCCTTTATCTACAGCGTAGGAATGACCATTCTTTTTGAGATCACTCCCAATGACTTGTGAATGAAAAACACAGCACATGCACAGTCATTATCAGCATTAGTGGGGTGATGCTGGGGGTCATGGCACTCCTTGTGTGCAAAGTCACAGGTGTGAAACAAATAAGCTCTTTGAATAAAGTGTGTGTTCCTTCAAGACACTGTTGTTTAGGCACTGGGGCCCATATTTAACAGACTGCAATGAGACAAGGCTTGGTTTTCAACCAGGAACAAAAAGTTTATACAAATTTGGTGAAATAGCAAAGACTTTCACATATTCATGGGGAAAGCAGTGGTATTTCTTTAAGGGATAAAAAAAGAGCAAACTACAAGTTCCCCTGGTCTTGGCAAATCATGAGGCGTTTTTCATTTTGTAACATCAAAGTCGGCTCCTCTTCTTTGATGTCTTCGCATGCTGTTTAAGGTAAAGCATGAATGAAGAAATGTCAATCTGCAAGGTGTCCATGTAGTTTATGCTGAACACTGAAGAGGACTTGTAGATAAAAGGCAAACACAAGGTTTGATAATGAATGTCCAACAAGGAGGTGTGCATATCTAAAAGGAAACACTCAGCTGGAGAACAGCTCTGCAAACCTCAAAACTCTGCTTAGCCCAAGTTTAAGAGATTAAGAAAAAGTGGATTTTTTTTTTTAAACATGTAGAACCAAGACAGGAATTGTGTAAAAAATCCTTGTTGTTCTATAAGAAGTGAATGTTCTTTCAGTGGCTTTACTTAACAATAATAAATATGCCACCCACTGTGCTTAATTTGACAATGTATAATTTTGAAAAGATACAGAGTTAATACTGGGAAAAGCATCAGAGAGGAAAGTATAAACCAGCAGAGTGTATTTTGGAAATTTATAGCTGTTGCTTTGTCGTCTCTAATGTCTCAACACTGACAAAAGTTGTGTGCTGAATCAAACAAAGGAAAGTGTCAAGTATTTAACTCCGTTTGTACCTAGGATCTAGAGACTGTAATGGAGCGATGGTCACTTGGGGTGGGTAAGCAGCTTTCGGATGAAGAGGAAAGCATTTTCTGGATCCAAACCAGGTACTTTTCATGACCAGAACATCCCGTGATGTTAGTGGAAAATTAGCTGTAGGAGAGGGTGTTACTACTGTATCTTCCTGCTGCTGGCACTGAATTTAAGTTTCCTGTTCATTATTCCTGAAGCTGTAAAAGGTTGGTTTGATGAACTGTGTGTGCTTTGCTTGATTTACTCGCAGAGCAAGTGCACCGGGCGTGCTGCCCTGGAAAAGGGAGCACCCACGGGGGCTGCCATGGGAGTCCGGGCTCTGTGCCAGTCAGTCTTTCTCTTTGCTGAGGCAGCTCTGCAGGGTTTGAGTCTAAAATGTATCAATGTCTTAATATTACCATCTGTGTGCTGGAAAGTAGGCTGAGACTGCAAAACAGTTTTGATTAACGAACAGGACTAAAACCCCTGCAAATGGGTGCCTGTTGTGATGGGGTGTATCTGAGTATGTAATTGTATATAGGTGAGTTTCCAGGTGTAGCCAGGCTCCTTTTGTGTGTATTAACCTTTATGACATTAAAAAGAACCTTGCCCATTAAAAGCAGAAATATTTTTCAGGACATGGAGAAAACTGGATGCTTCATGTGTGGTAGTCAAGGAATGGATAACCACACAAATCCAGGGTAATAGGAGGTAAAACTGCATAGCTTCAGTCAAGGCACTTACATTCTTATCAGGCTTTGCTTCTGTTAGCTGACAGTAATCATAATAAAAAAATATGTACTAACAGTTTGAATATGGGGAAGAGATCAGCATAAACACAGAGAGACTTTTTCTGTTTAAGAACACTTATCACTCAGAGCTGCCCAAAATTCCCCAGAAGTGTTGCGGCCTTGGGGTGATAACTTATAAGAGAAAAATGAGGGCTGTGATGCAAGGGAGCACTGACTATGTATCTGTTTTCATTCTTACATGTGGGACATCTTGTGAGAAGATAACAATATTAGTAGAGAGAACATCTGCATTTTCTCTGGAAGGCTATCTATGACTCCTAAGAATCATCTCTTGTATTTTTTGAATTTTTCTTCCTCTCTGTTCTACTTTAACAAAATAATATGCAGAGACAAAAAGTGAAATCTGGGTAAAAGAGGACCTTTTCTTTCTTCCAGATCTCCGTGTCAGATTCAGATTATTTTGGCTGAAGAGGAATAGGTGGGGAAGAGAGCAGGGCAAGTCCAAAGTCAACTCCCAAATATGTATTTTCTCACTTAAGGTGGGACAAAAGTGAACTGAGATTATCTGATTGTGAGTAGTGTGAGCTGACTGGTTGGTTTACAGAGTATGGATGTATAAAAATGAGATCTGGCATAATTTTAAGACTCAACTGTTTAATAATTTTTCTGAACTTGGATTTATTTATTTTTCTTATAGTTTTATCATCAACCTGTGGATTTTGTGTCCATTAGAAAAATGCCTTGGAAAGATCAAGAGTGGGAAAGCTTCCCTGGGGATGGTGTGCAACTGCACTACCTTTGGAGGACTCTTGAAAAAAATCCTACTGAATGCTGTTACACACAGGTAGAGGCTCACTGATCTATCCCCTGCCAAAGCTCCATGACCTTGTTTTGGGGTTTGAACAGAACATGGGAGCAAGAAAGATCATCTTCATGCAACAGTGGGTACAGGAGCAGAACTAACACTGACCATTATTGAGGAGCAGAAAAATACAGAGTGGCATCTTTATTCTTGCATCAAGCTCTCCCAGAAATCTGTAATGAAATCTTTCAGGTGCAGGTCTTCAGCAGAAGAAATGGTTTTTGTAATAGTCTGAATGATTAGGTCAATGCCACAGCAATAGGAGCAGCTCAAATAATGTGTCTTGTTGTAAGCTGCTGTGCAACATCTGAGATCTTTCACCTTAAGGTCTAAAAGAAATGGCTGAGGTCTCTTGCTGCCATTCAAAACTTAGGCTTAATTTGAAGTGCAATTGAATTGGGTAGTTCTAAAAAATAATAAAAATGCATAAGAAAAAAGATGACAAAAGTATTCCCAAGACTTTTTCTAGGATTTCAGACATGTTTTTAGGGCAACAAGGGGATCTCACATGCCCTCAAGTTCACTTTAGCTCCCTTTGATGCAGGAGCCAGGAAAGCTGTCACAGAATGAAATTCAGCCCAGCCTGTAAAACCCATCTGGGCTGCTGAGCATACTCAAGTCTATCCTGTCACAAAAGCACTGAGCTGTAGCCAGACTGGTTAAGAAGAGTTTGGTTGTCCAAGTGCAACCATCACACCTCTCATGGCATTGAAGGTATTTCCTTTGCTGTGAGTCATGCTAATATGCTGAAGAATTTGATCCAATGTCCACAGAAATTCTAGTTCCAGCAGACAACAGTGTCAACCTTAGTATTGCATTTACAGAAGGAAATTTTTTATTCAAATTTTTACTGTTGTTTTGCTAAAGAATTGCAGTTACATGGAACTCTGGTTTGAAACTGGCACCATTTTGTCACAAGTATCTTTTTAGTAAAATTAAGTCCCATTCTTATACAGTCTTTATCTTTGTGGTTGAATTGTTACATGGAACATCCATATTCACTTTATTTGTCTGTATATATCCATATATTTGCTGGGAAATATAATTTTTGTGAAGAGGTATTAGTTTTTAAGCTCTGAACCTTTTAAATGTCATCTCAGTGAAAACTACTGACAGTCAGTTGGTAGAGTGTTAGTATTGTCTGACAACAATTTTCATGAGGAGCAACTTCAAAATGCAATGCAGAAGAAAAGAATTTTGGGACTCTCAAAAGACTTTGGAAGCAAGAAAGTTTTACCTCTTCTCACTTTTGCAGAAAGAACTGTATTTGTTCTAGGAGGCTTAATCCCCTATTTTGTTATGATCCTCTCTGAGTTCAATTTCTGTACACAAAGGGAATTCAAATAGGACTGACAGGTAAGAGGTGATCTTGACATTTAGAAGAGAGAAGAACCAGTGGATTAATTAGTTCAAAGTATATTCTCTCTCTCAGGCAGTTGGACTGCAGTATTCCTCAATGGGGTGCCACACTGCTTCAGCTTACAGTGGTGATGGTGATGATGATGATGACTTTTTTTATATTGTATGTACTTCTGTTGGGCCTTGAAGCCCTATTCAGCTTCAGTTGTGTGAGGTACTTCACATAAATCTTATGCAAAGATAATCCCTGCTTAGCAGAACAGATCTGTTACAGAATCTGAGTTCTGTCTTACTCTAGCTCTGAAATTCAGAGCCATTGTCACGGGAAAGCAGATGTTTCTGTGCAATAGCAAAAATGTGGGGATCTTCTTACATTTTATGACACTAGAAGGTATGTGACAACCGAAACCTCCCCTTCTTCTCTATTTTGAAATTTTTCATTTGTTTAATCCCTTCTTATAAATTCTAATTTTTTTAGCCTTAAGTGTTTTGATCTGTTTTGTTTCACCCTAGACAACAGCCATGGTTTTTTTCCTTTTGCCTTTACAACTCCTTCCTTTTTCAGCACAGTGTCATGTGCTGTGTTTCCTGAACCTGCAACTTCCCTCCATGCTCAAAAGCATGACTGTTAATGGAGAGTTCAAACACTATCCCCTTTGCCAGTTCCCTGCAAACTGCTGCATCTGCAGGGCAGTCCACTCTTTGGGAACACTGAGTGGGAAACAGCTCCTGGCTCATCCCCTGCACGTTGTCTCCAAAGGTTTTGCTGCTCTGCTTGGACTGTGAGGCCCCTTGGAGCACCTCTCTCTCCCATAGTGCAGGAAACTGATAGCACTTAACAGGCAATGACTGGGATCAGTAAGAGGAGTCTTCAGAGGGTTATATTTACATGAAAAATACAGAGGGACATTTATGTATACCAGGTGGCCCAAAGCAGGTGGATATAATCTAGCTATGGTTTACTGCAATGCCAGAAGGACAGAGTGATGTTGTTACTAAAGCAGCACCTCAGGGTCCCAACCTGGGCTGTGCTATGACGCCTGTTTTACTGGCACTGTACGAATGTATTGTGTCAATCACTGACATGAAGAGCTCCCAATCTAAACAGACAAGATAATTACAGAGTGCAGTGGATACAGAAAGACTTTCAAGGGTTTTGCAGCCTGCCAGAGGCAGAGCTGGGACTCCAGCTCAAGGCATCTTAGTACAAACTGATCCTCTTAGTTGTTAGTCCTTGCTGGGGTCGTCTAAATTGACTGCTTTGTTTATTTGCTGTGGATCCAGTAGGGTGCAGCCCCCAGCTCCTTCTGCAAGCAAAGGGACCATTAGGAGCTGAGCACCTTAACTTTTTAAAAGCTCTGTGTATTAGCTGTGAAGAATCTTGTCATGGCAAAAAATGAAAAAAAGTCTTCAGAAGGGACTGATTTGGAGCAGCAGTGAAGGTATGAGACTTTGGGTTTATATCATACCTCTAATGCAACTGTAAGTTTTGTCACCCTTTGCACAACTAAATGGACTGAGCCCACTGAATGCTGCAGGTTGTGCTAATTCAGAGACCATTCAGACCTTAGCTGTGGTGTTTATGGAGTGCACCATGCCTGAAGCACATGGGCAATTTCCCGAGTGCTTCTGTCTGAGATTACTCAAACGGTGTGTAAGTGAAATGCAAAATGAGCTTTAGAGGAGATCCTGGGATAAACAGCACAGTGAGGGCAGAGTTTGTAATACAGAAAAGGTTCAGTGAGTCCATAGAGAAAGGTGGTGTAGTGGACAAGAGCTTCTGGAAAGGGAGATCCTGCCCCTGACCTTCTGCAGTCCAATGAGGTATCAATAAACGTCTGCACATCAATACTTTGGTTTTCCAAAAATCTTCTTGAAGGTACCACACAAAAGGTTATTAAAGTAATTGCCTTACAAAGATGTTGGTGGATAAGTTATGTTATTGAAAACTGGTTAAGAGACAGGAAATAAAGCTTGGGACTAAAGGTCACTTCTCCATTGCTGGAGGCAGAATTCTAGTCCAGTTTCACCTCTGGCCTAGTCCGATATCTCTTATGTTCTTGAATCAGTCACAGTCTCTTTTCCAGAAACATAAAGTGGCCATATGAATGTCTTCTGCATTACTTGGAAGCAACTGGAAGTATTCTGCTCTCTGTGTTTAGTCAGGAGGGATTTGCAGAGAAGTGGTATGTACATTATGCAAAACTACAAAGAGTCAGCTTTGGGCCATCCCTATTAGCCTAGCTTAGAAACTTCTGAAGTAAATCCTAAGTTCCAGACCTGCTGGATCTGGATGTTGCTGTCTTGATCTTGGAGCACCTGGCAGCTAATTTGCTTGTGGAGAGACAGTTAATTTTTACTGTTACTGAATTTTGGTTTAAAACTGCGTTAGGCTGCGTAGCTTTTTACCACTATATTCATTGCACGCCTTACTGAGGAAATAATGGGCAAATGAGCTGTCAGAGACCCAAAAGGGATGATTGTAATTTTCAGTTTATTATGAGGAGAAAATACATCTGGAGTGATCAAAGGTAAAAGCTTTGCCCTCTGGAGCAAAAGCAGCCCCTATGATGAGCAGGCATATTGTGGCACACCTGGAGGTGAGCCATGGGTCGGATGCCTGAGTCTTATACTTTAAAATTTCCATTTAGAGAAGGAGACTAAAAATGAGAGCAAAGCCAAAGGAGGGGCAGGAGCTGAAAGCAAATAGGGTAGTGATTAAAACAGACCGAAGGATTCCATCCCCAGCCAGCACAGCTTTGCTGCTGGGTCTCACATGCTGCCACAAGTTTTCAGAACCAACAATAACCTTGTCTCACTACAGAAGGAATAAAACAAACTTTAGCTCCTGCTCAGTATCTCCCTTGGAACAAGAATTTTCAGTGTCAATGAAGCTGAGGGGTTTTTTTAACAGAAGCAAGAATTTTTCAATACATTACGGAAGAGAGGGGAGCAATGTAGAATCTGCTTCCTTGTGATCTGAGGCACTGGGAACAGTATTTTAAAGTACCTTAACCTTCCCAAAGGGAAGTGTGGATGGCAAGAAGAGCACTAGCACATGGATCTGTGACACCAAGGCAACTGGAACTATAAATAAAATTTACTATTTTAAGGAACCTTGAGCCCCAAATGATTATCTGATATCACATCATATCATAAATAAAAAGAATACACCAAATTATGTGAATAGGAGAATAGGACATCAGAGCTCTGACAAGAGGTTTCTGAAATTAAAGGAGACAATTAAATTAAAGATTTGAATTTGCAGAAAGGATTTGCTACCACAAAATGCCAGTGAAAACAAACAGTGCAACTCTAATTAGTGAGAATGAGAGGTCTTTGTGCTCTTGATGTATTTAAGAGTTCCTATGGAAATTCAAGCAGAGGAGGCACTCTGTGGGTCCTTAGTACAAAACTGGATAATACTATATTCCTTGTAAAAGATGCATATGAATGTCATTTAAGCTCCTTCAGGTCCTGCAGAAAAAAAAATCTACAATATTGGGGAATTGTGATGGAATTAGAAAATACCTGCTCAGGATGATGAACCTCTAAGAGAATTGTCTTTTCCAATGACTACAGTCTGTGTAACTCCTCTTTAACCATGCTCTGTTCTGTGGAGGGTCAACAGCTGTGGATGGAGAGACCCCTGGTGCAACTGGGCTTTAAGAACATCTTGACTGGATTGAAAACTGGCCGATTTTCAGTCTGACCACCACCCACCCCAGGTATTTCTGCAAGTGCTGAGAACTAAATATGTGACAATGATAAGAACTGGGTTATTGCACACTGGACATGCCACATCCCACCAAGGTGATCCTTGTGTCTCGTCAGTGCTGACAGCAGTTCTGGCTCCCTGCACACTTTCTGACTCCCAGTGCTTGAACGCAGACTGATGAGAGCTAAGCAGGTCTGTTCTGGTGTTTATAATCCTCTGATTCTTTCTCTTTTCATTCTGCAAATGCCATATGAAAGAAAAGGGAATATCTGCTCAACTTTAGGCTTGGAAACTAGGAGAGGTGATCAAGGTGTCATAATATGAGTTCCAGGGTAAGTCACAGAAGAAGCCTAAAATGAGGCTAGAGTGTTCAGAAAAAGCTTTGGGGATGTTTTTTTTCCTTTAGATGTCTTGTAACTTGACATTAAAGATGCTCCTAATTCTTCAAGTACAGTCAATGTAGACTTCTAAATCATTTGGCTCTATTCACGCTGAATTACTGCCACATGGAGTGGAAGTAGTGAATAACTCTCTTCCCTGACTCTCTGCTTGTTAAGCCCCGCTCACCCCCCTCGCCTTGGTGTAAGGAATACAGAACTAAAGTTTCATCAGGTCTAATGAAGTCTTGCCCTTTACAGATCCAAATTCACCTCTTTTTTTCCCCTTCTCTCTGAAGCACTTGGTAAAACAACTAAGCTGAATTAGGTTCTATTTTAAAATGGCCTGCTGCTAACAGCTTCAGTTCTACAAGCAGTTGAAAATGGCTGGCAAACCTTTATACAAACAGCATGCAAAACATCACACAAAGCCCAGGGAAGAAATGGTTTTAGATCTAGGGATTATAAAAGAGTGAATACAATTTTAAGATAAAATACAAGTGATTAAGTTAATGATGGATAATTTCACCAGTTTGAAAACTATAATTAATAGGAATTAATTGTATATTTAGACATTTAACATAGCTCCCCTAAAAACACTACATCAAACATAATGATATTGGAAGCCTATATAATGAAGAAATGATCCAGATGTTCATAAAAGCTTATAAAGCTTTGGAAAAAAAGGGACAGCATGAAGAAGCTCTAATGATAAAAAGATGCCACTTGCTGTTCTGCTCTTCTTTTAAATACATCTTTTCTGAAATAATGATTATCATTTGCACTTTCATCTTAAGTGAAATAGCATATGGCTTTGGCTGATTAAAGCCCCCTCCTGGTATTAATCAGCATCTTAGTATCATGTTTCTAATGGAGGCAGCAGTTGCCCTGCTGATATTGTAAGCTTTTTAACAACATCTAAAGTCTGTGGATCACTGCTGCTGGCAAGAAATAGCTTTGAGCCTCCTATGTACAAGAGCAGTGCAAAGATGTCACTTACAGGTGCAGTTTATATGAGCTTCTACAACATATTGTATTTTAAACATTTGCTGTAACTTAAAGTTTAATAATTACCTTTAATAAGTAGTTGCTAGCTTTTAAAAGAAAATCAGAGACCTTTTGGGCCTGGTAACATTTGATACATAGAGACATCATGGAACCGGAAACCACATGCTGCAGGGAAGTGTTTATGTGCTTTGATTGTCTATAAATCATGAAGTCTGTGGTTCTGGCCACTGCTCGAGCCCAAGACCAGGTCAGCCGCAATGCTCACAAGCTGACCCGACAGCTGTGGCACAACCCCATGCAGAACTGGACATGTACAATGGCAAAGATTGCTTTAGGAGTGTTGCAGATTTGTCACATCATCACAAAAATGCCAAGGGAGATCTGCAGGCAGAGCTGTGATGGAGCACAGCAGCTCACTCAGCCACCCAAGTGTGGTTGCCCATTGCTGGAAGGCCCTTGCACCTACATCGCCAGGCTGGAGGGAGCTGAGGGAGCCCAGGCTGTGGGATTGACACAGAAATATATGGAGATGGAGATGGGGGGGGGGTGTTGATGGAGTCTGGCATTTCCCATCAGGGCTCTGCCAGTGCCAGCTCAGCTGTAAGGCAGCAGTGGAGCCCTGGGCAAACCCCAAATGCAGTGTGTCCTACTGCACTGCCTGGTGGGGCTCTCCTAGTTCCTCCTGAGACTTGTTCTCATTTACCACTGAGATTTAACAATGCCCTCCAACCTAGCTACCAAACATGTAATGCTCTTTTGAATGCTAAACTGAACAAACAAGCACAGAAGAGCAAGAAAGCTGATGTTTACTAAAGAAGTTTCATAAATATTGTTACTTCAGAGATTTTCAAAGGGAGGAATGTCCTGGTAAGGCTGACAGGCCAGACAGATCTTCAGCACCACTTTTTTATGCATGAGGCAGTTCTCGAGACTTGTTAGTTTGTGTGTTGTACTGATAATAGTTTACACATATGGATTCTTTCCCAGATCTGGTATTTCTGCCTTAGCACCTGGGAATCCTATTGGACACTGCTTCTATTTTCTGTTTGATGTAGCTACCCTAGGGCATTGTGCATGCACCAAATCCTACAGCAGTCCACTCCTTTTCCCTCTGGATTGCTGTATTAAAAAGGTGTAGCATGTAATGCTTAATTCTTTCTTACAAATAAATTTTAGTGAAGCAATACTATTATAACTCTATTGTTGTCACCTATTTCTGCATTAGCTTCCATCTTTCTTTTCTTGTCATAGTAACATATTCATCTAACAATTTCCTGCATGCTAACTGGACAATTACTCTCTGTTCTTTTGTAAATAGCTGCTATTAACCTAATGTTTTGTCCTTGTCTTTTGAAGCTGCTGTGGTCATGGGCTATCACCTTCCACCATGTTCCTGCCTATTATCTATTGTGACTCACAAGGGAGTTGGATGCTTTGGCTGTTGTGTTTCATTTATCTTACACATTTTTCCTATAACACATTCCAATGGCCACGCTTGTCTGCTGCTTCTGTCCCACAGATTTATTTGAATTTGGAATTTTTGGCAAGTGTGTTTGAACTTGATTTTTTTTTCCAAATCTAAAAAAATGTACAGTTGTTTTACTTCATAAAGTAATCTAATGCTCTGATTTTTAATTCACCTTTTTCCAACTCTCCCTTTCTCTTTTTTTAGAATCAGCTTCTACTAGCAGCTGGTCTCTAGGATCTGTTTCTCTCTCCCTGTCTGCACTTTCTTGAATGAGAACATCTTTACATATTTATAAATACTATTTGCCTTACTGATAACCATTAACCGTTTAAATACTTCAAACTATTTCTTGTTCAAATGCTAGACTATATGAATCATACTCATATACTGAATACATAGGGTGAATTCACAAACAATTTTGTCTCATTCTCTTAGAATTGGTGGTACTGTAGCAAATTTAGTCCCCAGAAGAGCTTCTCTTGGCAGCTTAATGTCTTTTTATTTAGTTATTTGCCATATGTACCTTGTTTCTCTTCTATTTCTTTATCGGCTATTGATGAGGTCAAGATGGTGATCTGGCAGTTGCTGCCCAGCACCTGTTTTTCAGCTCATTGGCCTATGTAGTTGCCACAACCTCATTAAGCCAGTACAAAGCCTGCATGTCCAAGGTTTTAGTCCTAATCAATTTGCTTACAAGCCACAGGGAAGTCCCTTCTGCCACTGCTCCTCACTAACAACAGGCTGCCTGAGGTCCTCCAAGGAGGATATTCCAAAACAACCATTCTCAAAGGCCATGCAAATTTCCACCAGCCTTTCCATAAGTAACAGGACAATCTGCTTCCTGTTTTAAAAGAACCACTGACAGTGTATTTCATTAGTAACCAACCACACATGCCTTTTGGCAAAATTTCCTCCTTGATCGTTCCAGTGCCTTCATTTTTCTTTCCCACTAATTTGGCATCACCGGGTTAAAAGAGGAGAACGTGGAGTTGACACTGCTGTACATCTTGGGAAGTTCCCCCCATGGAGTGGGACCTGTATTTGGAAAACAGAAAACAGAGAACACATTTCTCCCAGACTTCTAGAAGAGAATTTTTGTACTAGCCTGACCACTGAGTTTCTAGCAGCTGTGTGCATTTTCTGATGGTGAGAATTATAGTTTGGAGACAGAAAACTTAATTGCCTTTTCATTTCCTTTCCTTCCCCCCTCTTAATGAGAAAGTATTATTCTTAATGATTTTATAGTGACATCTACAAACTTACTCATGAAGCATTACTACAGTGTGTTAAATGCTGTAAAATGAGCAGGGTGTGTTTCTTTCCATGTCATGTATTTGCTTATAAATCTGCAATTCAGCTGCTGAATTCCACACAGAGCTGCTCCTACAAAGGAAGCAGAGCTGAAACTCAAGCATCATATATGTTGTTGTCTAGGTACTTAGTAGTTCCTTTTTTCTGCATACTTCACAATCCAGTTCTTATATCTGTTTAATGTCAGGAATAACCTAGAGAAAGCAAATGTGCCTAACTGTAAAAGAATATGTGCTTGTAGAGAGTTTCAGCTTTGGCCAGTGTTTGTTTACTTGGAGGCTGCTTACCACACAAACCTCTGAATGTACCAGCTGAAGCCTTCTAGGATCTCAAAGGGCAGAAAGACTGCAGATTTTCAGTGGTGAAATGGAGTGGGTTTAGTTTAAACTGCATTGTTCCCATGGTAGTAAGACTGTGCTCCTCATATTTCTTTTGGATTCTTCATGATTTCTTCAGAATCACAAATATCTGACTGACAATATACACAATGACACTGTCAGTCTGAGTGCAGAGTTTATATAGCTATAAATTGCATGACATGACAATTATCATGCAATTTGGGGGTTGTGGGAGTTGTAAACATTATAATAACCTGATTTAAATACACAGTGCTCCAACAAATTAAGCATGATTACAGTGAGTTGAGTTCTCCCCTGAATGCAAATGCAGTTCATCCAATTTCAATAGTAATTCCATAAAAGTACATAAAGAGAGCATGTGGCCCATAAAGTACTTTTAAAAAGGAAAATGTTGTATATATTAATGAACACAAAATAAAACCTAGGGGGAAATATAAATATACTTTGTGATGCTTATCTCAGGAATAATTGTTTAGATTCTTACATCTGGAACAGCTAGCATTTCAAAAGCTAAATATTTGATTTATACAGTTTATTTTATTTATATTAGGCATTCTCCATGTGTCTGAAATTTATTCCTTTGCTGTGGACCTGCAACACTTGCACCATAATGTTGTACATTGGAGCTGCAGTGCTACAGAGGACTTGCATAGGCCCTGTGCACAGTGGCAGATGCCCTGTGCTAATAGGCAGGCATTCAGTGTGTGTCCTTCTCTGTGCTTCTCTGGGTTGATGTTTATCACCTGGACTACTGTAGAGTGTAGGAGCTCTAATTGTGAGTTGGTAACCCCAGATCTAGTTCAAAGAAAAAAACCCCAAACAACAAAAAGCCAGTCTATCTGCCATTCCTAAGACAAGCGAAAGCAGATGGATGAAGAGAGGCAGGCAATAAAGAGAACTAATGGCAGCCTTGATCTGTGCAAGTGTGCCATCACTGCATGTTGTGTTTAGCTGTCTCCTTCACAGTGTGTGAGGGCTGTGGAGGGTCTATCTTTATGTAGCCTGGCTTAGTTTTACACTGGGCTAGTCGGCTCAAAGCTGAGGGTATAGGAAGGATAAAATTCCTACTTTGTTTTCAAAGATAAAAAGGCCTGTGGATAGCTAGGAGTGTTTCTCCAGAGATGAGGTAGAAGCACAGATGGAGGGTTTTAAACATTCAGATTGTACTCAGTTTTTTTAGTTGCTGCATGTTGGAATTCTATAGATAAATACATAGCACATGCCAAAGCAGAGTGATGTACCATAGGTTGTTTGTGAAAAGCCAGGAAGAGCCCTGTTCTGTGAGTGCCAGTTGAACCTCTGGAGCAAAGACAGTGTCATCCCGATAGAGAAGGGACATCACAGTGAACACTGTAAAGGTAAAACTGAGAGAGGGGAAAGCCCAGGGTACTACCACAGACAGTACAGAGCTGTCAATAGAAATCAGAGTAGAACTTAAGACACCCATTTCTTTCCCACTGTGTGTGCATACCTAGTCTTGTGCCTTTCCCCATCTCCTTTAACATATGCTAGCTATGATGGACAAGCCTAGGAGTGCAGCTATGTATTTCCCTCTGACATCTGCAGCTGAAACAGCTGGATGTGTAGATTGTTGTACACTTCTGAGATGACACCAATCGTATGTGCTGGATTGTCCAGAGTGTCCTGTTTCAGAGCAGCACAGGCATCACTCCACCTCTGAGTCGGGGCACAGCACAACCTTTTGGCTGTCGTGCTAATAGACCAGAAGCAACAGAAGCTATAGCGAATTAAGTACCAGCCCATTGCATATCTGCTATAAGCAGAAACATTTGCAGTGATCAGTCAGCAGTTTATTGGCTAAGATCAACAACTGAGATAACTACAAATAAGTGGCTTTGCGGCCTTTTCTTCTAGCGTGTCTTTTGCAATCAGTATGAATTATTACAGTGGATTTCAAGAGGTACAAAGAAAGTTCAGCTAACAAGCAAATAGATATAAAAGGAAAGGATAAAGGGAAAGCAAATGTTAATGGCTTTTCCTTACCAAAGACAGCTGGAGTTCATAACTGTATCACTATTAGTCTGCACAGTGTCATTGTCAGTCTGAAGACAAAAAATCAATGTGCTGTTTTCTTTTTTCTTTGAGAAGTGAAGAATGTGAGAACTAGATTAGGATATATGAGTTCAAATATCTGGTCTGATGGCAAATAACATCGGGATCAGAGAACTGAAAATGCTGTATGAACTCTGGCCAGAAATTCCACATTTACTAGAAATCCAGTAGTGCTGCTGTTCTCTACTGGGATGCTGTGATCCGCAGTGCTGTCCTGACTGTTCACTTCTCTTAGGACATGGTTTCAAAAACAAGATCTTGTGGAGAGATCACCCCTATTTTAGCCAGAACATTTTGTGCCATGACTGCAACTACTTTCCTTTTTTTAGAGCTAGTGCTCAGAGAGTCTTTAAGATAGAATCTAATTCTAAACCAGTTCTTGCTCACAGCCAGCATCCTAGAGTGACCCAAGGAGGAACTCAGCTGTTGATGATACAGTGTGCTTTTGAGTATGATGAAAAACAAAAAACAAACAAAAAAACCCAAAAAAACCCCAAACCAAAACCAAAACCAAAACCAAACCAAACCAAACCAACCAACCAAAAAAAAAAAACAAAAAAAAAACCCACAAAAAAAAAAACCAAAACCAAATTCCCAACGATGACCTATGAAAAATAAGTAATTTTTCCTACAAGTAGGGACCTTTGAACCAGATTACAACATGGGTAAAGTCACTGTTAAAAATCCCCTCACTGACCTAGCCATTTCTTGCTTCCCTTGCTGCCCAAAAGGGTTGTAGAGGACTGATATTTCCCACTGAACAGCTGATGTACATAGTCTAAGAAAGCGCCATTCCAGCACTGCCAACTCTTGCAAGTTAAAATAAAACCTCTCAAGATTTCTTTTACAATCTTCAGTTTCTTGACTCAATAATTAGGTGAAAATCTCAGTTTCCAAAAAAAAGTGAACACCTCACTTTGTGAAGATGGATATAGAGAACAAACATGATTATATATATTTTTATGTGATCAGGAAATATCAGGCTCAGAAGAAACTGAAATATATTATATTTTTCAGAACGCTCCTGAGTTTTTAGACTTAACCTGCATGTTTTTAATTTTTGTTTTGCATACTGCAAGTGTAGAAATGTAAAATTACTTTAAACAGTGCTATCATGAGATAGTGATGTTTGAATACTTCCATATTTAAAGAATTTGATAAACCAGAATTCCAAAAAGATATATTGTTGGTTTATTGATTGTTAGATAATGGATATGATGGGAATATATCATATTCTTTTTCTGATAGCTAATTAAGAAATACCTGATTTCATGCAAAGTAGAAAGTGGACTTTTCAATTTAGTATTAATATATATACTTCTTCTCATCCTAAGAAAACTTATCTCCAAAGGAGGAAAGAAAAAAAATGAACTTTTAGTATTTTTCCCGCATGTGAGGAAAGAACATTATCTGCTCATAATGTAGTGACTGGCCCTAGAAGTATTTAGTTCTGAGAATGCTTGGAAGAAACCTGCCCATGGCAGACTGTAGAACTCCTTAGGTTTCTGTGGCCCTTTCCAAAGGTTTCTTCACAAGATCTTGGGACTGGCCATCACTATTTTGGACACATCTTTTGTCTTGGTTCTCAAACATACACTGCTGTCTGGTACTGAGGCTCTGTAATTTCCCAACCTCATCAACTAGCAGTGGAATCAGCAGTGACTTTATTGTCTGCACTTTTGCACTTCTGTTTATGGATCAAAATTGAAAAAGAAAGGAAGGAAAAAGGCTTCTAAAACAACTACTGCCATCTAGTGTCATGCCAAATCCAGAAAATCCCACTCAGGTAGCTCAAGCTCTTCCCACTGGAAAAATCCTCGTCAGTAAGTGCAATTTCTATTGATTTCAATTGGCATGGACTTCCCCAGACATTAATGTTACAGCTTGTATAGCAGAACCTATGTGTTTTCCATCACTGTATCCAGGGAAATAGTTTTACATTGGAGATCTGAGAATCTGTGTGTGTGCATTGATGTGATGACAGAGAATTTAATTCCGTTCTGCAGCTTTACCCCAATGCAGAGGTGGACACGACTTGGCATCCTGTGGCAGTGGCATTGCAGGTGAAAAAATGTGTCTACCTGCTCATTTAGCAGTTTCAGAAAGCTGCCTCTCAGCAACATAAAACCTTTACAAAGGTGCATGCCACATCGAGATAAATACCACCATACAAGTTAGGTTAAAGCACAATAATAGTATTTTATACCTGATTTTCTTACGGTGGAAAATCCTTAAACTAAGGCTTAGCACAAGGAATTTGAAATGTAGCATTCTGTTCAGAATGATACAACTCCTTATGGTCCTTCATGTTAAATAAAAACTACTATGAGACAAGGCACTCCAGAAAATATTAATTACAGTTCTTGGTGCTTGTGGCAATAATTCTGATTGAAAGAAATTTCATCATTTATTAATGTGAGGCTTGATATACTGTATGCAGTTAAATACCCTTTCTACAAGACAAAAGCTCAGTCAGAGCACTGTTATAACCACTCACCTCTGATGGCTGCATTCTGAAAGCCAAGTAAGATTATCTCTGTCTGGTCTGAGGTTTTACCAGCAATGGAATTCACAGAGATTCCTGCAAATATTTCGGGTTCAGTTTGTGTTTGCTCTCTGAGGACCTTGGTGATCTTACAAATTAAGTAATCCTCCAAGTATTTCTGTATTAACTTGGTGTACCTTATAGAATACATTTTGTAGACTGTTAAAGCAAGGTGGAAAAACTGCCACTGACAGCACTTAGATGTGTGTTCACAGGAACAGCACTTTGAAGCAGGTACTATGTTGCTGTGTTAGCTGCAGAGTGAGGCCCAGAGTGCAAAAGTTTTCTCTGTGTTTCCTGTTCTTGGATCAGCACTCTTCTCAAATTACTGTAGAAGGATTTAGAAAATGAAAGGAAATGGGGCACTAATAGTCATGACTGTGAAAAGAGCAGGAATTGTTAGGAACCTTGAGTGAACACTCCATTTGCTCCTTAGGGAATTGTGAAGTAATAGCAAACATGGCACAGACACATTCTAGAGCATCTTAGGATCTCTCCATTTATGAAAAAGTAAAGGGACTAAAGTAAATGAAGTTAAGAAGGAATGTTTGATTATCATCTCCTTGCATGTCTTAGTGATCATTGGCAGATCTGGGAAAGTTTAGAACTGCAACCTGAGAATAGTCTATGAACTGCAAGGGGCATAGAAACTGGCAGAGCTCCTGATGCAGGAAAATTCTCTGCAGTTGTTGAATTTTCAGCATATGAATATTCCCTGAAGTTTAGTGCATACTCAGTCTTTACTGGATTGGCACATTAGTACTGTGAAGTTAAAGGACTATTCTCCACCAACCCTTCATTCTCAGTGCTTTGAAAAAGTGAGACACATTTTCTCTTAACACAGCATCTTGGTCCATGCTGCATATAATGTCCTGCTATTCTGCTGGCATTGCTCACAAGAATGTCATGATCTGACCCTCTCTAAAAGTCTCCTTAACAAAGGTTTTGCAGTTGGAAGGGCCAGGTGTAGTTGAGGTTAATGCAGAACTTACTGCCTCATTGTCTTTCCAAGCCCACCAGTAGAGAAAGAGCAGTGAAGACATATCTATTCTGTTTTTCCTGACGAAAAATAACTCAGCTTTAAACATTTTTTTTCATCCTGAGGGTAGAGTTTGAGACAGTCTTGAAATATTACAGAACTTACTGAACAAATATCTCCTTACTCTACCCTGCAAAACATCCACAAATATTTTAACCTCCTACTGTTTTTCTTTGACATATCCTGACCTAGTCACATACAGAAACAGAAGATTTAGCAAACCATCTCTGTTTTTGTGAACTACATTATAAATAATGTAATTACAAAGCTGGTTGTTCAGATTATCCTGCTCTATGGATACGCCCTGGCACCACATTAGGCTCAAAACAAGAATGCCTCTAAGCATTTTGGACAAATGTGTGCAAATCTGTGTGGATGGATTCAAGTCTTTCAGCTACAGGTGTTACTAAGTTTTAAAAAACCCTCAGAAATCTGTGTACACAGGTAAAGCTAATCATAGTATCTGCAAGGTATTTCCAGGCAGCCTGCCAAGCAAAAATACAATTATGGGATGAGTGTTCTCTGCTCAGATGCAAAGCTAAAATCAGCAGGAAAACTAGGTTACAAAATTGTTTGAATGCCTGTGTCTATTGTATGAAATGAAGTACATTAATATAATTTTTATTTTGCATCACTATTTGCATTCATGATGCCTGAACAGCTGTCATAGAGTCACCCATCAGGCATAACACCTAATTACATCTTGTATGTTACTGAAAGGCCCTGAGTGAATTTAGTTTCAGTAAGCCTGAAGAATCAAAACTGGGCAGGCCACAAAAATCATGAGATTTTGAATAAGGAGATCTAGAAGAACATTCCTGGGCTCCCCATTAATTTTTTCTGGAGTTTATGTTCTACCTTGCAAACAGGAGGGATTTAAAGGTACCTTTTCCCTTTTCTTTCATTGAAAGATGAGGCAAATAAGCAAGGCACTGAAGCTCGAAATAACTAAAATATTACAGGACAACTAATGTACTATTTGGATATGACAATATTAAGTCAAACAAATTTATTATTGTTCTGTACAGCCATGTCTCTATTTTTTATTTTTTTTTTTAAACCTGGACTGGATTGTATTTTGTGCATCCAAACTCATATTGAATAGCGGGAAAAGGTCCATCAAATAATTTCTATTTTTCTCTGTGGTCAGTGAGAAAGGGAAACCAAACAATATTATATGAGTGTCAAGTTTTGCTTGTTTTGCAATGTTGTGGTGATTGACAGTCCACTGTCTAAGAGTAGCACAGTGGAGCCCTTACATTATCTGTTGTGTTTCAGTCTTTCTCCCTGCTTTCAGAGTGCATTTTTACTTCTAAATGAGAATTTAAAAGCCTGAAAACAGATAAGATAGTGTCTAGCTTCTAGCTGGGACAGTAATACGTTCAGTGTGGGTTGTGCCCTGGTGAGCTTGTGCTGTGGGAGGAAGCAGGAATCATGCCAGTGCTTGGGAGAGCCCTCCTTTGACAAAGATGAAGGGTAGCAATTTCCCACTTTGATTTTGTTACAGTACTGTGAATTTTGAATTAAACCCATGCATCAGTATTAGTAATGGTTTGGACAATCCAGCTCTACAGAGGAACAATCTTCAAAAACTGTTCTCTATTTTAGTGTGTATGTACACGTATTTTGACCTAACAAAAAGAAAACGTAGAATAAGCAACATTTCTACTTTTTTTAAGCACATATATTCAGATTTTTCACTTAAATCATACTTGCAACAGTCAGCTGCAGTATATCTATCTGGTTAGTAGGAGCTGAAGCATCAAAGTTCTTGGACCTATGGTTTTCTAGGTTCTGAACAGACTGTTAAAAATAAACTGTATCTCCTTGAAAGAACTTACAATCTATGTAGACTAACACAGAGGAGATGAAGAATGTCACATATACAACTGTTTTAACCCGTATTTTGTGATTTTAAAACATGAGCTTTGTCATAGCTACAGAGAGGCATGAGCAGAAGTCATAAATGATGACATCTCACTCTTCCATGTAGTGTGGCAGTTGAGAGAACTAATGCTTCTCGGCTGGGTGGTTCAAATAAGATGCTTCAGAGGCATATCTCTCAAAAGTCCTGTGAAAGAAATGTGGATCTCCATGGCCATGGATTTTTATACACAAAAGAACTGGACCCTTCACAGCCCATGACACCATTTGTAATTTTGACTTGGACATGTATGCAATCACTGAAACCTGGTAGAGGGTCTTCTGATACGGTGTCCTGTGTTTATGCTGCCTCCCTGTCCCTTTTATCTGCCTTCAAGCTGGTTTATTTTTCAAGTGCCTGTTCAGACCTATTCATTTTATTTATTTTTTTTTGACTTCTTGTAGCAACTAAATGATAAATTATCACACAAAGGTTGCATCTCTCATTATTTTTATTGATTTCTCTCAATTTTATAGCAGAAGTTATTCATGGCAACAGTATTCTAGATTGATTCAGCAGAAAGCTATCAAATACAGTCTAATGAAAAAGCTATACAGAAAGCATGAACCTGACATTTCATCACAGCCTTGCATTTCACTTTTAACCATGAGTAGTCCCACAGGCTACTACTAGTAGATACTAGAGGAGCTCTAGTGGATACTAGAGCTGCTTATGCTATCTGAGCTGAAAGGACTGGGGGTTAAAATAATGTACAATTTAACCAATATATTAAGGACAGAAATAGGGGCAAAAGGCTATGGGAACCTTATTCCAAGATGTTCACAGTGTCATGTATTTGTTAATTAGCAGAGAATACTGTAGTCTTGGCATGAAATTAAGGGACTGGCAGGGTAGGGTGAAACTACATGATCCTTAATGTCCCTTCCAACCCAAACCATTCTATGATTCACACATTAATAGGAAGAAATCCAGAGCCCACTGAAGTCTATGGGAATTTTGCCATTTATTAAAGGTCCAGGATTTCACACATAATCTAAATACAGATGCCTGGAAGAACATGGGAAGCAGACATAAATTCAACAATGACACTGAGGCCAGATACAATGATCTCTGTGATGTTGTCTTCCAGTGAGCTGTCTATCAGTAGTGAAACCCTAATGAAAAACATCTTTCAGAAAGTGCTTTCTCCAACATTTTTTCTGTGCTTGTGTATAAGTCAATATGCTGGTAAGAAAGGAAAGTTAAAGAAAAGTGCCTTGGCCTTGCTATTGCACTAATAGTGATTCCTGACAATGTGGCAGAATTTGAAACTGAAATACTTGAGCTTAGCTGGAGAATAATGGGATCTGTGGAGGTTCTGGTGCATTTCATAATCAGTGCAGACAAATTGTGGAAAAAGACATTTTGGCTAAATCACTGTCTGCATTAAAATTGTACACTGGGATTAGTTATTTCTACTTTTCTAAATTAAATGATGTAAGGACAGGGAGACTAAAGTAATTACCAAAGGGGAGGAAGTGGCTTCGTATTATTTTGGAAATCTTCTCCAAGTCTCATAGACGTTTGGGTGAAAATCTCACTGGCAGATTTTTCAGAGCTCAAAAACTGACATTGTATTTCTGTTTGTGTATTTCTGTGTGAAACGTAGATCAGAAATACATTTTCTCTGATTTTGATACGTACAAATATCTTCTAGAATCTCAAAAGGAATAATAATAACAGTGAAAATAGATGTTTGATTGTGAAGAATTACAGAAAAAAAATCTATTCTTTCAGGTTTTAGATTTTATAGACTCATATTGATCTTTCCTCTTCTCAATCATCCCTGCTTTTTTCATTAAACAATTAATTGTTGTTTTGGGCTAGCAACTGCTGTTCCAGTGGCTCACCTGCATCTGACCAAATGTTTCCTTCATTTAATGAGAGAAGAGCTGTAAACAATTTAATCAGTGGCTCTGTCAATGTGCAGCAGCTGAGGATTTGGCCTGAAAACATGTGAACATCTTTATTTTCCCATTTGCTGTATTTATCCTTAGAAAAGAGTGTTTTTGGGGAAGTCTCTTTGAGAGTAAGGAAAAATGGTGAGTAAAGAGTATTTTGGTTTTATGGCACAAAGCAGCTTGCTTTGTTGTATCACCTACGAATGCATTCCCTTGGGTTCCAGGCAAAGAACAGGTCAATGAAGAAATAATACAAGTGTATTTCAGATATTTTCTCTGCTTTTCAAAGACAAGGCTATTTTACAAGTTTTCAACATCAACCTTGCTTTTTTCCTTCTCTTTTTATTCTTTATAGCATGTTTTGTTCCTGAACTGCTCTTCCACACTGCTGTAAGGTGCTAAGTGATGTCAAGTTTGGGAATTGCTGTGCATACCTTCTGGTATGCATCTATGACAATAAATAGGTTTGCCAGGTCAACTCCAATCTCCAGTGCTTTGGGAAATGTGAGAGTTCTGCTTCTCTGTGGAATGCAGAAGGCTTGCTTACAAGAGCACATTTTTAAGCCCACAAGTCTGAGTGGGTTTGAAATGTGTGCAGCCGACCTCTCTTGGTCCTTGTGAAAACATGCATCTGGCAGCACTGGAATTCCTGCTTTAAAATAATCCTGCTCTTTGGGGGTTGTTGACTCAATGATACTATGGACCTTTTCTTTCTCTTCTATCGTGTCTGATTTTTTTCCTCCTTTTATTTATCCCCACGACAGCTAGTGGTGTATCTTGTATTCCACCTCTGCATTATTTCTTTCTTTCTTTTTAGATTATTTTGAATACTTAATTTAAGGTAGCCCAAATGGCTCAGCAATTGACTTATTTTTAATGAATCATTTTAGTTTTAGCACTCTCCTCTTTACTAACAGATTCAGTAACTGAGAATTTTCTATATCATAACTTTGTCATTGACAACCATTATCTTAGTGGAAAGTAAATGCAAATTATTTTTACAAAATTTTATATCATTGAAGATGTCCTTCTACTACATAGAGAAATATTCCACTTCACCTGTAACTTATTAAGTTTCTCACTTAGCTTCTGGTGTGTTCATTTTTCATGGTTCAAAAAACCTGCAGTTCTGCCTGCAAGCTTGAGGCATTATCCCATTATCACTAGGGATCAATATGTAATTTTACCTCCAAAAGTACTTTTCAGAGGTCTGTTTTTCCCATGGCTACTCCTGTATATGCTGTTAATTATAGTCATGACTAATTCTAACAAGTTGGATTATATTAATTCTGTATTGCTATGAAATATCTTTCCTAAATGATTTAGAAAATTGGGGCATTTTAACTATGGCTGTTTAGGTGAACTGTTTCAAGAGCTGGAACAGAGCTGCAGTTGTACAAAATTACACTGTCTGAAGTTTAAGCTGTTAGTACACGTTATTGGAGACACCTTGGAACAGCAGCATAAAAAAACCTGCAGGTGCTCTAATTTACCTTTAAAATATCAACTTCATATGAACTGATTCCTTCTCTACTTCTTGTCAATTTGTTCTTTATGTGAATTTCTAGCAAAAGCTGAAGAACTTTTGAATCTGCCTGCTATTTAGAATTTCTGGAGCTGCAGTTCTGGACTGGGCCAGACATTTGGATTTGAAAGCTGTAAAAGTCAAGGCTGGATCTAGGTCTTAAATATATCAAAATCTATGTATTGTTAGATTTGAAAACCTGGTTTACCTTTGGCTACTCCTGGGAGTCCTGCTTTTAGACACAAATTGTCCTATATACAATCATATTTCTGGTGATTTTTTCAGGAGGGAGGTAAACGACACGTTTTCCTATTCAGCAACTTGAAGTAAAACAATCCTTAGTTCTTCAGTAAGGAAGAGGTAGCTGTGACTGAGACACACGCAATTGCTATTTCACTTCCCTTCCTGAGAACCTCTTTCTTCTAATACAGTGGCAGGTCTTTTGGTTTCTTTTTCAAGGACCAACTTCACTACACAGGCATAAGTCAAGGGGTGTCATCTTACTAATCTTTTCCAGCACTGTAAAACATAATTATCCCAACCATCCAGTTAGTCTGGGCTGTGAACAATCCTCCTAGGGGTAATGCAGCCAGTGTTGGCACCTGCTTTCCCAAGAGCTGGTGAGATACTTCTTCATCTCCTGAAAACAGGCTTTGGCAGAATTTCTGGGTACCTTACAAATCATAGCTATGAGCACCCCAGCTGGCAGGAGCTGGCAAACGTTTTACAATCCTGCAGACTGAACTAACGGGGTGGCGGGGGGGCTGAAACCCAGTTGTTACTTAGTTTTTTGTATCTCTGTGTGTTTTTTATTATTTGATTTACTCTGTTCATCCTTATACTGTGTAGCGGCATAACAAAGCCAGCTTTTTCTGTCTTTAAACCCTTTAGGAAGAAAGTGTGAACATATGATTGCTACAATAGACTTTTTTCAGGTTTATTTTTATGGGCATGAGAAGAATTTTTTGTGACAGTAGATTTAGGGAAGTGGAAAGAGGCGGGAAAAATGCTCTGAGAAAAATGCTGATGAGATTGATACCTAGTTAGTGAAAAGTAAAAAAACCTGGCCTTGGGAAGGGGAGAGAGAAGACATGCTTTGGACAAATCTCTAATACTGCTCTGTAAAGTACAAAGCCTAAATTAATCCTGTGTTTGGTATTAAACTTGTGACTTATAAAATCTAACCACTATTTCATGTTTTTTCTTTTCTATATATGACAAGCTGAGGCTGAAGTATTCCCTCTTATGCCTTTAAATAATTCAGGTTTGTCTCTGAGGGAAATACAGTAGATGTGCAGATGGTCCCTCCGCTTGCCACACGATGTTCTCCGGAGCACTGTGAGACATGACTGCAGCGCACAGGAGCTGTTTATCTGTAGCTCATGAGGATTTGAAGTGGGGGCTGCTGTGGCTCCAGCTCTGCTCCTGCCCCGAGGGCATAGAGACCCTGCCCTCCCTGGGCTGGCCTCAGATGGGGCTCACCAGCGGCATCCTGGCCTCTCTCTGTGTTGAGTCATTCACTGTGTGGCACTTCCTTGTCTTTCATCGGCTACATCCATTGCACTCTGAGGTTTCCTGACATTTTCAGTCTATAGCCCTCTTTGCTCTGTGCCCCATTTTTCATGAAAGCAAATTCCTTCCCTCCCTCTCTTGATCTTTTTTTTTTTTTTTTTGGAAAAAACATTCATTTTTATATAATTTGCTTCTTATATTTTCTTTGCAGTACCTGCGGCAGCTGCTTTGCAGGTTCCCTGCTGTGCAAATCGCCCTTCACAGAGGAAGATCTTCCTGTCAGTGACTGACAAGAGGTGCCAGGAGCAGGCTACAAGACTTTTGAAACCTGTGAGTTGGCAAATCAGCAGGTACCTGTGTGCAGTTCTGGATACGCCCCTAGCATTAGTTCCTAACTTGTATCAAAGACTTTTGAGGATGATATGGCCCACAGGCAGAGTTTCAGGTTAAAAGGAACACAGTGTCTGGCTGCATCTATCATCTAGACTTTTTTGTTCTAATATAATGACACCAGTGGTTTGCTCATAGGGAGGTTTTTGAGTTGTGTTTTGTTGTTGGTTTTATTGTGGGTTTTTTATTTCGATTTTATAGTATCTCTGCTTATAACAGCCTGAACAAGGAGAAAGTGTTCTTAGTACTAAACAGCTTCTGTGTTTTTTTTTTTCTCCAAAGAAATAAAAATGCCTTTCATATTTTCCCCAACTGACAATGTTGAAGAGGCTAAAGTACATGGAAAAACTGTAGGGAAAGAGGAAGAGAACTGCTGTAACTATTTTTTCTATCAGGAAAGATAGATTTTTGGGTGGGACTAAGCATGACCTGGACAGTCCTCTCTCCTTGATGTGTAGTTGAAGGTAAAGTCTGGAGGGGTTTGGAAACTTGGTTTAGTTGCTGAACCATCTGAAAGAGGTTTTACAATCAGTCCTAAGTGAAAGCACTTTGCACAAGAAGGTGTAGCTTTCAGGCAAAACGACACTTGAATCAAATGCAGAATAAATAGCCTGAATAAAGGACGCAGAATTTGGTCCACTGTGATCATTTGATCTGAGTGGCTTAAGGCTTCGCATGCTTCATACTTGCAAACCAGCTGTGAAATGCAGGAAATACAAGTAGCCGTGGTCTGACATTCTCCCATCTGTTCCTAATATTTAATAATTTGCTCTCTTCTCTGAGCTTATTAAGTTTATTTATAAACTTAAAAAATATGAGGGCTTTTATATAATGGGCTTAAAGCTATAATGGCCTTTTTGCTCCAAAGTGCTCAAAGCACCCTCCTTTGCCAGATGGAGAGTATTAATTTTTCTGGAGGAATTTGTGTATAAGGTACAGATGGACAAGACACAGTTTTAGCACACCAGGCTCTTGCATTGCTGTTCTCTGTGTTTCTATTCTCTAGAGCTTCTGTGCAGTGACTGTTTTGAAAGGCCTGCGTTCTTTTTTGCTTTGCTCTGAGGATGATGGAAAATGAGAAGTAAACCCTGGTTCTTACAGCTGAGACCAGTGCTTTATCAACCAGAAAGAAAACTCCTACACTTGAAAAGCTTGCTAAGAATCAGCATCGGTATGAGTTTTGCTGTTGAGCTGAACAGCACCAAACACAGATAAACTGTGCTTCAGTTAAGAACAGTTCCAACAACATTTTATGGAGGTCTTACTTTCAACATATGAGATAATAAATTATATAGTTAGGAAAAACATACTGGATGTAAATGTCCATGCATACAAAATGGGGTAGAGGGCAGTCTCCCATATTTATGCTGGTGGTACCCCGTTTCAGCTAATGTTGTGTCCATACCCATTCTGTGTGGGAGGTGGCAGCTTCAGATTGTGTGCCCCAGAATGTTACACTGAGAAGTAATGCTGACCTAAATACCTTTATGGCCTCTGTGCTCCAGAATGTTGGTTTCTACAGCACAGTCTCAAATATTTTTATCCTATAGCGATTATCATTTTGTGTATGTCTCAAACTGAAATTTAAATATCTGAGATCACATTATACCCCAAGCTGCATCCTGTACCTGCTTATATCTATGTATCAGTCCCGTGAAGTGAATGAAAATGTCTACTTATGTAAAGATTGAATCTATTTAGGCTTCTGTAAATTTTGTGAGTATCACGTATAGAATATTATATGGAAAACGTTAATAATTAAGAACTTACCTGGACTTACTTTGCAATAGCTGTCAAAAGAAATTTTCATCAAATAGCAGTGTTTCCAGGAATGGTATGCATCACTGTGGAGCCTGGCATTAGTTCATGGTTTTCTCCGTATCATCACTGCTATAACAGTGTTTATGGCAGAGTGCCAACCAGGGGCACCTGTCCTTCCAGGTAACTTGGATCACAAAGTAGAACTGGAACCAGAAAAATAAAATGTTTTGTTCTATAGCCAGAAGCTAAGTAATAAATTGAGTGACAGGGATTATTAACTGGGCCTGGTGCTTAAGAGTGGTACTGTGAAAGCAGATATTGTGAAATGTATTTGAGTGCCACAGTGGAGAGGAAACTGAACACATGACACAAGTAGTGCAGCGGGCAATGCCATGAGAGAGGGCACTGCCCTCTGTGCACAGCACTTCTGAGGTGGCACAGCACTGCAGCATGGAGTTCTATCATTAGAATTCTAAAATTACCCCAAAAATTGGTAAGATGTAGGAACTGAATAGCAAGGAAGACCACATACAGGTTCAGTGCAGCTCTCTCCACAGGATCTATAACTGATCCTGAGTCCTTGTAGGGCTTTTATCCATGATGGTGTATGTGTCTGGCCATGCAGCTGTAAGACAGAAGAAACATTCACTGGGCTGCATGCTGGGGAGATCCTTAAGGGACAAGGATTCCAGCTTCCAGGTTTTGCATTGTTGGTTTTTGTGGTAATTCAGTCTTATTTCTTATTTCCATGCAGTACTAGGCAAAAGTATTTCTTCATTACCTTGAGTCTCTCAAGGATAAAAACAAGCATAGCTTAAGTGAAACTGAAGTGTTGAAGATACTAAATGCAGTATGAGTCTTCCAGTTTGAATTATGCTGTTAAAAAATAATTACTGCTGAGGTTGTGGTATCTCCCAGCCATATCCTAGACATCTCCAAACTCTACACTGTGGTCTGTTAAACCTTTAAGTGCATGTCTATGTAAAGTCACTTGGGAACGTTAATTCACAGCTACAGTTCATTCAAATGAATTTTTCTGAGGTTTCCTGTTTAGGAAAGCCCAAATTTATTACAAGAGGTCTGGCTAACAGCCCTGAAATGGAACTGATCACAGGAATAAGTATTTCTATGACATTCCTGTTACAACCCCTCACCACTAATATTTTTCCTTGAACTCCCTGCCTCTATATCCTGGAAATAACATGGGTAAATCCCTAGTCTTTTACACATATTGAAAAGCCTGCTAAGGAAAAGAAATACCCTATACATGATCAAGTGTAAAAAGTTGCTTTGGCAAAGATGTTTCCCAGAAGTGACACAACAAAATTAAAATTGATGGATTCCCCTGGAAAAACTCTAATAGTTGTCACTGCAGAAATTCTTCAGCATGTTTTAAGTATAATATAATTTCAGGCATAGCTTTTTAGAATGGTTTTCACTGAAATAACCGAAGGAAGGAGATGTTACCTGAATGAATAATAAGAAAAATGAGTTGGGTAGATGGTACAGAGATATAGGATCTAATTTCTACCAGACTTCAATTATGGTCCTTTGGCTGCCTTTATGTATTCTATGTGAGTATCAAAATGCAGGCTGCAGTTTAGCCCTACACAAAGCTAAACAGCTCTCTCAGCCAACAGATATTGAGGGTTTAGTTCTTCTTCTTGTAGAAATGATTTAATTTAATGGTGTGTTTCTGAGTACTGCAGCCTGTAGGTAGCAGAATTGGAGAGCCTGGAGGGGCTGGAATTGAGGGGACAAACTAACCTGTGTTCACTTAGCTGTCTGAGTGCTGGGCAGGGTTAATATGCATAGCTGGATATCTCAATAACATCCATCTCTTCATTCTCCAAATAACATTACTCATATTGCCCTTTTCTTTCCTAATTTGCAGATTCCCTTTCCTCCCTGAAGCAGCTTTGGCAGTCAGTTTTGCTGTGTAGGTGTGGAAATTACCAGTACATTTTCATCAAACAGTATCAGAGCTTTCTTGAAAGGTCTTGAAGGTTTTTGACAAATAGAGCTAAATACCAAGTGAAAAACCTCTGTCTTTGAGGTGGCCCTAAAACATATTCAGTGTTGTTCCCACAGTCATAAAGATTGAAAAGCAGGCTTCCTCCCCAACCCCCAACAGTCTAGACCTTCCAGCTTCAGCCTTTTCAGGCTCCAAACCTTAAAATCATCTCTAACTCCTGCACAGGCAGACACCTGTGGAATCTCTGAGAAATAACTCTGTTTTGGAGCGGGACAGGATGATATAATCACCTTGTGTAGCTTAAATTCCTGCTCTAGCAGTAAACTACTGCTAAATGCCCTTTTTAATACTTAACTTTGAGATTTGTAAAAATAGGCCAAAAACGTGTCCTGTTTTTTATTATTTTTTTTAGTAAAATGCATGAAATGGGTAGTTCATATTACAAAAACCATAAAAAAAGTTCTTGTTTTGAATACAAGAGGCAGTGTCTCTCTGCAGGTGTTTGCATGAGGGGAAAGCTGTGAGACTGGTATTTGTGAGCTTAAATAATAAGCACAGAACTCTGTGTTTTCCCCACCAATGATTCTTCCAGTGAATATGATCATGAAGGAAATTGAATTCAAACGCCAGTTTATTCCCGTGGTAATTAGTGCAATCATTGACTTTCTCACAAGTTAACAGTAATCCTAATGGAATCAAAAGCAACTGCTGCTGTTTTTCGGTGGTTAACATTGGAATTGTACTATTTTAGAAGAATGCAGCCCTAAGAGTAGGTGTGATTATGGCTTTAGAGGTATGGACCAGACTCAGGGCTGGTGTTAATTGGTGGTTCAATCCAGTGAAGTTAATGGTGATAGAAGGTGCCTCAGGGTCCCTATCTGTTTATGTAGTTCCATTCTCCTCTAGGCTACTTCCCTGACTTAATCCCTCCCCTTTCTGGCTTAGAAATGCCTTTCTTTTCCTTATTTAAGATTCCATAGATCGTTCATGTTTAGTATTAGTATAAAGGGGAAACAGAACCCCAGGAGAAAGATCAGAGTTTCTGTTCTGTTGAGGCATCAGAGTCATTCTTCCCTTAATGAAGAGAAACAGCAGGAAGAATAAAAATCAATGACTTAAAATAAATTGGACTCTTAATTTAAGTTTAAAAAAGTGTTTCTTGAGTAAAACTTAATTTTAAAGTTTTAAAATCACACTGAGTCCAATTTATTCTCATGTATTAAATCATTCAAAGTTTAAAGAAAAAAAACCCACCAAAATGTGTTGCTGACAAGGTGTTCACATTGGATCAGTGAGTCACTCCTCATTAGCAGTGAAGAGAACATAGTTCTGCTAGGTTCCATTTACTCAATTTCATTCAGTGATTAAAGTCAACATGTAGAAATTTGAGATACTTGTTTTTACTGTGTACTCTTCAGTTGTCTGTCTAAAAAAAATATTATTAAAATTTTGTCTTGGAATTGAATATATCCATTTTGTCATGTCTGGCACAAAGTCTCTGAGAAGCAGAATAAGATGAAACCTACTAGTTTTAAAATCTTGAATGATATGATAGTTGGAAACAACCACAGCAAGTCACTTTATAAGCTTTCCTTTGCTGATTAAAATAGTTAGAAAAGAAAAATATATTTTTATAACTTCACATTTTGTCCTTGCATTAATTTCTATTTATAAATATTGATTTACAATCCAAATTTTTATGGATTATTACCTTCTATATTTGCTTTAATAGGTGCGTACAGTTAGGCGGTTGTGTATGCAGACATAATGAAATGGCTGTACTTAGTCAAAAATTAAAACGTTTTGAAAGTTCCCAGCTTGAGATAATCAGTCTTACTCTAAGAAAATAGTAGAAGTATTGTTGCAAAACAAGACAAAAACAAAACAGTTTTCTGCTTGCTGATTTCAAGGTAGTGATTCTCTATTGGGCTGTTCTGTTCTCAGCCTTCATGTAACTTGCTAAGCAGCCCACAGGTCTGACTCATCGGGGTTTAATGTGCAACTGACCAAGCACATGTTATAGCACAGGTTATTCACAGGAAAAATTACAGAGTCCCCACCTTCTGTCATGTCTGGGTCACCCTTGAAAAGCAAGAACTCATTCTCTTGACATGTGCCATGGAGGAGGATGGTATGTGGGCAATCAACCTGCTGTTTGATTTGCATGTGTTTCTGATTTCTGTTTAATTCAAAGAAGTGAGACTACCTGTCCTATCTTAGTAAGATGCTTATCTATGTGTATTTGACCAGTATCTAGACTTAGAGAAAAGACAACAGCAGCCCCTGAAGAGGCAATGTTGGTCACCAAATCTGCAGGAAACAGGAGTGGGAGGAAGAATTTGTTCAGAAGGTTGAGCATCTCTTCACAGCACAAACTAAAATCTTGCCACTTGTCCAGGACTGGTCTCATTGCACACACACTTCATTTTATCCATGGAGTTTGAGTTGTTTTCCATGTCAATAAATGGAAATATGTCCATGGTTTTAGGGGCTAATGATGTGCTAACTGCTTTTAGGCATGACTGGAATGAGGGTCTTTGCACTAGTGGGCAAAATTCACTTTGAAAAGACTTCTGGCAGATCCTGAAGAAAGGAAAGTGAACTGTCATTTGGAACTGAAAGGTAAAGGTCTAATCTGGATTTGAGTTCTGATTTTTAATGCTGCTGTATCATGGAAGGGAGGAAAGCTCTGTGACCTTTCCAATATGTGCAATATGTGGGCGCATGAAAAAGCAAATACAATGACACACAGAAAAGAAGTTTCACATTTGCATATTCAGTTGTTTCAGGATTTACCCTGATACAGACTATTGATGGGAGTAATATTTCTGCTTACACATCAATATCCTTGTTTCTTTTGTAAAAGCTTTCCCCCCTCCTTCTCCCCCGCTCCCATCCCCCTGTTGTCTTTGTGCCTAGTATTTTTCCACACTTTATTTCCTAAAAGACTAGCAGGTTTGACGATGCATTGTGATTTCTTTTCTACAGGGCTTTATGAAGGAAGCTGGAGGCAGTTCTCATTAGTCTCACTGACATCTTTTATCACTTATCAGAGGAACAAGCAAACGGAGAGCAATTCCTTTGATCACGGCAAAAGTAGAAAGAGTATTAAAAACCCTATGAAGATTCACTAAGTAGAAAGTGGAAAAGACAGTCTGTGGCATGTTTCAAAGTAGTAACATGATTTAAAGTTGCCAGATTTGCTTGTATATATTAAAGAATTGTTAATGATGCTACATTTTACATGCATCCTTAGGTCTTTGGGTTTTTTCGTTGTTTTGTGTTGATTTTTTTTTTTTTTTTTGAACAGGCAAAGGAGTTCTTGGGTAGAATGGATGCATTAGATCAATTGAAAAATATCTCTAAAAGGTGAGCTGTGTCAGAGAAATTCTGATTCAATGAAAATTCTTGAAAATAAAAATAAGGTTGTAATGGTGGCACAATGGATTGAAAAAGAAACTTGCTCTCATGGGAGAATGTTTAGGAATCTTAAGAATTCCTTTTCTTTAGGAGGCATTCTGTGGTGAATCAATGCATGTCTGTGAAGACTGCAATGCTTGCAATTATCCATGTATACCTGACTGCCTAACTCTGACCTCAGATTGCCACTGCTCCTTCACTCTATGGAAGAAATAAGATTTTCCTCAGTGGTTCTGAGTATTGATTCTCCTACCATGATGTCCTTGTCATGTGCCTTGCATCATTACCAAGAGAGCAGCGATAAAGACAAGTGAATCTATCCTCCTACCCACAGCTATTGAGCATTATGTAGTCTAGATCCACTGGTGTTTTTCTGCATGGCTGCAGCTCAGTGTTCCACTGCTATAAATCCCTTTTCAATTTCTGCATGGTGATCAGCTCATATCTCAAAGCTTCAGATTCGAATTGCCCTTGAAGGTCCATTTCTTAACCTGTGAAAATACAGAGATCAAAACTATTTAGGCATTTTATCCAGCATGGACTCTGTGGCAGCTTCATCCCTGCAGCATTTTTTACTACCATAGCTAATTTTTAACTATGTTGAATTTGATTTGGATACGATGCAGTGTAGTACATTTCTATAGCACCTTTTATGGAAGCATCCCCAGAGCACTTTCTGATCAAGCTAAAATTAGCTCTGAACTACATACAAATTCAAAAAAGATTCATTTAGAAAGAAAAAAACATACAAAACTGGTAAAGAGAAAGTAGAATTTATACACTCAGTTCAAACAGGCAAGGGGGCAAGTTCTGTCTTACACCAGAGTAAAAGGAGGAACTAATTCAGTGTATTGCTTTATACCAGGCTTGGGGAGTGATTCTCCAAGCAGTGCAATACCCTGCACTAACACTGCTGACCAGAATGAGTTGCATGAGTGCTGTGAATCACCTGGAGGTGGCAGGTGAAGCAATACATGGGTGGGTTATCAGATCTCCTTTTATATGCACATTGTTCTAACACTTGCTGCTTCTGATAAGAAAGGGAAAAGACACACGGTTCTTTCTGATACATGGTCTCAGTCATCCATAAGGAAGACAGTGGGAGAAATAAATAGCTTTGGAGGACATGACTCAGGATCCAAAATGATACAAATGTTTTTGCCGAGCAAGGGGCTTGGAGATAAAGCAAACTTCAATTGGTTTCTCTGGATTAAAAAAAGCAGCTTGTTGCCAGAAGCTGTCAGGAGGGAGCGGGTTACATGCTGAGGAAGGAGGCTAAGAGTTTTCTTCCTAGACCTAGATATTTTAATGAAAATCAGACTACTATATGACCGCTTTCATTTTTTGCAAGAGTTTCTTTTGATAATTTTCTTTTAAATAAGTATAATATTTCTTTAAGGCAGGCATCATCATTGTGTCTTCATGGAAGAGAACTGTAGATTGTGATAATCAGGTTGGAGGAGAGATAGTACCTGAAAGGGGTGCTGCTGGTCTGAAGTAACAAGGGAACTGACTGTAGTTAGTTCAATGCTCTTACTAATAATGGTTCTGTGTTTTTGTAAAGAGCTCTGCCTGTCCTGAAGGTCACACTGATGGATGCCCCATCTCCGTGGCTTGTCCCTGCTGTTTTCAGAGTAGTGAGACAAAGGGAATCATTGGCAACCTCAAATCATTGCAACTGTGGGATCAGTGCAGATGCTTCAGGGTCATCTGCAACACGCAGGAAAAGCCTTAAGTGGAACTGCACTGTTTTCAATTTAGAGACCTTTCTGTAGATAGTAAATCTACTTTTCTCCACATATAATTACAGTGTCTGAGGTGGAGACGATGGGATGAGAGGAAGGAGCAGAGCAGATCAACCAGTAACACTGTGAAACAGATGTAAAATAGTAGCTATAAATATATCCAGTGGAATGACTGAACTTCTGGACTGGCACACAGGAAATCTACTCAGCTCTACCATGTGATTCATCTGGGTAAGATGGATAATTGTCCTTTCTCTCAACTTTTCACTTGATGCTGTTTGTCGTGTTTAGAGCTCTCTCATTCTGTCAGTTGTGAGCATCAGTGGGTTGGTACCGTGTGGCCAAAACTGGGAAGAGGTGCTGAGATCAGATAAAGTGCTCCTTGCACTGCCTTCGTTCTCTGCCTCTTACCTCAGGTATTGAAGGGGTTTGGAGTGGCAGCAGCAAACAAAGGCTGTTTCAGAGTGCTGTGCCTTCCCAAAGGAAAATGAATTCCTTTCCTATAGAGGAGATTTGTATGGCAAATTAGGTCAGTTATCATTAAGCTACTGCACAGCAGGACAAATCATAATTTTAAATACATTTCAAATCATAGAATGTGTAAAATACACTCTGATCCAGTACAAGCCTCTTACAGTTGCGATGTGGACCAGTCAGATGAACATGGAGCATCATAATCAATAAGTTAGTTGGGTTTACTGATGCTTTTGAAGACCATATAATTTATACTATTGTTTATATTTACTTGTAACCAAGTATCCTCATTGCTATCTCCTCAAGATGAGAAAAACATAAATGCATAAGCCAAAAATAGTTTTGCCATCAGTCCCTCTGAGGTACTGTTTTTATTGTAAAAATCTGGATGACCTTTATTCTCCAGAGGACACGAAATGAATGAAAACTTATAACTGTGTCCTTTCCCAAAATTTTCCAAAGTCAGCCCCAAAAATGCAGTTGTCTCTTATGCAGCTGACCAACCGCTTGTTTGTCTCTTCACAGATTTTTTTTTTCTGTCCTCATGTTTCACAAATAACAAACATTTTTTTTGTGGCTGTGCCTTTTCTGACTCTCCTTTTTTTGATAATCACAATTTAGTTTCATGGAAGACTTCATAATCTCATGGGCACCAGAGCCCTCTGCCAAGGTTTATGCAGATTTAAAGCCTGGATTAATCTGGCCCAGTATTTATAAAATGTTCTGAACGTGTGAAACATTATAAAAGCACTGTATATTATTATTGAGTCCATGGGAGTGCCTCCCCTGCTAACTCAGCACACATCTAAGCTGCTGTTCCTGTAGGTGAGGTGCAGTGACAGAAACAACCAAATCCACTTCTTGTCTTCTGAGATTGTATCTCTCTCTCTCTCTTCTTTCTTCCTGTCCCTATTTTTTTTTCCTCCATCCATGGTTTCTGTAAGAAACTGAATAGGAAGGATGGACACACCCCTTCAAAGATTTCACCTCCTGAGACTGTTCTTTCAAAGACTTTGGTGTAATCTTCCTTCTTTTTACTGCCACTGGACTGCCCACTTCCCTCATGCTGTTTCTAAAAGCCAGCAGATTGTGCAGAAACCTTTTGGGAAAAAAAATTTAAAAAATCTTGATGCAAGGGGAGGCTTCTTTCAAACTCTGGTCTGCACCTGGCACTCAGTGGGGGGAGAAGCCAGTCTCCAAATCCAGGCCATCCCAGAAACTTTGTAAAAATCACTAGCACAACTCAGAGAACAACAGGCCTGTGCTGGCTGGGTCTGCTGTGTTTCTCAGGGGCTGCTTCCGAAAATATTTCTATATTTTCCTGCTTAGAACACAGGTAAAGGAGATGACTGGCAGCTACAGTCCAGGTTTAGTCATCATACCTTCCCCTTCTATGTTAACCAGAGGACAAAGCTCAAAATTGAAATGTGTGCCTGTGTGCTATTTGCAGTATATTTATACCTGTATGTAAAGAAACAGATATATTTTGTAGTAGTTGGACTCAGAATCAGGTCTTGTTTTCATAGTTGGGAGTGTGGCTATCTAAAATGGAGTCAGTGAACTTTCCCCAACACCATTCAGAAGGCATTATGGGCCCATTTATTTTTACTTCCCTCCTCCCATTATTTGATAGTTCTTTTAAGACTTGTGAGATTTACTTGGTTCCTTTTGATCAGAAGGAAAAGGTACTGTAGGAACTGAGACGCTGCAGTGACTCTGGCTTTGAACTCACCAGGTCTAAAAGCCTGCAAGAACATTTTCTCTTTGAGCTTTCTAGCGGGCTCCTAGAGCTGCCCGATAAAGGGGTATGGTAAATTGTCCTGAAGGACAGCAGGAAAGCTAGGCACTACAGTCTGAACTCGCAGTGGAATTGAGAGATATATATTTAGTTTAATCATATTAAAATTTAAATGCTAGACTTTAGAGTAGATTTTTTTTTAAGTAAAATTCAAGTCATTAAAAAAAAAAAAAAGTTTTCTGTTCCGTTCCCGTGAGCTTGCGGGGTGCTGAGCTCCTGAAAATGCTGCGGCTCCATCTAGTGGCACTGCGGCCTCGTATCGGGGGGAGGCAAATCCTTTAGAAACACAGGTGACGAGGAAAAAGCATTTAAATTCTGCATTTTCAGTAAAATTCTTTAATATTTTCAATAGGTTATCACGGTTAGAGTCTAATGCCGTCTGCAATAAAATAATATTTAAATTACTAGTTTAGAGAGATTAGTGTAGAAAAGTTCATCCAGTCTTTCTCCTCAGCATTTTTCTGAAGAGTCACAAACTTACATACATATTACTATTTCTAATAAAAGAAAATCATAAGTCCAAAACCATGACTATATATATAAACACATGTGATCTTGCAAAAGTATCTTTGATCTGAATTTCTTTAACACTTGGCAAACATTTATAAAGCATCAAAACATTCAAATTTGTTTGCTCTCTCCACTTATCAGCCATTTGTCCATGCACACATGAACTGTGTATAGAGATTTCACACGTTTATATAGACAGTAGAGCTTATTCTGCTCTCAATTACCTTATAATTTAATTTATTTCTGTGTAGCTACTTGCAGCATTTACTGGTTTGACATGAAAATTTGTTTCTTGTGTATCTGTATGTAGATCATATATATACTCACAAAGTGTGAGTAACATATGCTGTAATGTGATCTTAATGTAAATAGATTGGTTCTTTGGGGTTCTCACCTTATCCAGATGGGAATTGACATTCAGTATTTTACACTATTATGACCTGTTTAGTTTTTCAACACATCTTGCTCCTGCCTTTGATCTAACAAAAAAAAAATAAACATTCTTGATTTGATTTGCTCAGCTGCTGTCTGAGCTACAAAACCTAGATTTCATCTTGTGTCCTGAACTTGACTCCCATGCTGATTGTACAAATCTGTTGAATTCAACAAATGTATTTAGCCTTATTAAGATTCAGGAAAGCAAATATTATCCTCCAGTGATGCAGCAGATAACAGGAGTTAATAACAAGTATGTGATAAAGATCACAGGATTCCCTGTAAACAAGATGCTGCATTGCACAGAGAGCATCTTGTCTGCATATGTTTCATAAATAACTAGGCATCCTCATGGGCTTCTTTAGTTATTTTAGAAAGTTGTGTAAACAGTATTATCTACTTAATGCCCCAAATGATACAATAATTGATATGGAAATGGGGCAAAGCTCAATAGATCGTAATGAAACTCTCCATGGACTCTTGGAGATGATCTGCCCAGAATTTATTTAAATTTTCTTCTAGCTTGTCTGCAGCCTGTGGTTTGTTGGATACGCTAGGCAGATGTTGGTTGGACACTATTTTTCTTAACCCTTTGTCCTGGAAAAAATATGAAATGTGAATTTATACTTAGATTGTTTTCTGCTGTAGGTATACTTCAGAGGTGTCAATGACAATTGGAGAAGTAAGATCTTACTGCAAAGCTCTGATATATTGTGTGCTGTTGTTGAGAAAAGTAGATAATAATAGATTGCTAACATATATGGCACTCTATAGTGGTTGTGTGATTCTTCTTGTTTAGAGTACAGGAGTACTGAAAAGAAATTTCTAAGTTCTAAGAAATTCTTAAAACCGGCTTCTCAAGAGTTAGGGAAGGGCAATAGATAAGCAAGACAGGTAGATGTGGATGAAAGTGTTAGCTATTTGTTTTCTGAGCTATTCTTAAAACGTTATTCAGAGGAAAACTAAGATGTAGTGGTAGAGGTGGACCACCTGTTTCATTGTTGTACATCTTTTGAAAAAGCCAGGACAATACAGCAATGCTTCTGCATTGCTGCACTGAGCAAAGGTAAAATGGGGAAAGATGCTTATCTTCTCTGACTCCATGCAGCAAATCTGTCCTACCAGGCTACACATTTTTAACTGTGGAAGATAAAGTCGCATGTGCAGGCAGAGGGACCCTGGTCCTCACAGACTGCCTTTACCAGTGGAAGATAATTGGGTCAGCAGGGGAGCAGGAATGCCATTACCTTTTAGTTTAGTAACATGTAACAGCTGAATACTCACTTGGCTGTAAAAATCAAATAAAAAAGAATATGGAGAAGTTGACTTTTGAAATGTGAGTAAAAGGAAGAAGAATTCTTTTGGCAGCTCCAACCACTCTCTGAGAGTATATAGCTAAGAAATCAGAATTGGCTGTTTGCTTGTGGAGCTGATCAGCCAGCGCGGTCTCACTACAGCACAATGAAATATATAGATAGTTTTGTAACTTCTTTAGTTTATAAGGAAAGTGTCACCTGGTTTTAAAATAAGACTGCACTGGTAAGAAACAATAAGCATACAGGTTTGGCAACTTAGTGCCTCTAAGTTCTCCTGCAGTTCAAGATATTCTTGAGAAATGGAATAGGCTTGTATAAATCAAAATCGCTTCTATCCCAATGTACACTTCCAAGTTAAATGCTGGAGTTAACTTATTTGGTCATGTTTCAAAGCTTTCATGATTTATGAGTACTGAAAACCTGAATAAGGAAACTTTAAGGGGAAGCACTGAGTGAGGAAATAGAAGTACAGAGGTTAACTTCCTTGTGCAACATTCAGACCAAGTCTGGCAGAGCTCCAGGTGCAATCCAGGCTTCATGCATCCCTGTTTGTCACCATAACCATCCTAGCTTTTTCTTTCTAAGGATTTTCAATGTAATTACTGACGAGATTAATAAATCCAAAGGCTGCAGCCCCTGCAATTGTAGGAGGGAAATACATACATGATTTGCTCTAGGGAGGTTGAATTGTTGGGGAGGTTTTAATTTTGTTGTATTCTAATAGTAATGAAATCACAAACTCATTTTATGACTGTTAGCCTTGACCCTTTGAAATGGCTTGAGTGGAAGTCTCAATGCAGCAGAAATTTAAATCAGCCCTTTGAGAAAAGCAGATGATATATTCTTACTGGGTTGCTCTGATGTCATTGTGGTCAACTAACTGCTACAGCTGACCTGCTGGAAGCACTCTCCATTAAGGAAGTTCAGTGTGGGAGAATTACCCAACAGCCACAATGGTCTTTCTTCACAGGATTTCTATATTTATCTAATTCATCTTCCCCCATAATACAAGGAGACTGACCTTCACCTTCTGGTGGATGGGGACAAAGTGAACTGTTCTAGGATCATTTTGCTGACAAAGTTCTACTAATACATATATGGAGAAGAAGAAGAAATGTGGCTCATACCATAAAAAGAGTAGGGGTCCTTTTGGCCCTGTTTATTTTAGTACCTTCTGAATTATATAGGGGTTTTTTTTAGGCAAATTGTCCCTCAAAACATGCCAGAAAAAAATGATCAGCTTTGGATCAGTCAGTTCTTCAGCGACAGAAAGTCATAACACTACCACAAATAAAGGTTAAGCAAGATCTTGCTGATGAGCTGCTTTTCCTATTAATTGTCCTTGCCAGACAGCATGTACTTATGGACCCTCTAATCCTGTGGTCAGCTGTAAGATGAGGGTCTGTGGATGCAAACAGATATGTCCCATCCCATGGGACCCTGAGGAGAATCCAAGGGAGCTGTGCCTGGGACACTGCACACAAAGACAGGAGGGAGCAAAAGGGAGGAAATGATTTTTTCTTATTTTCTTGCTCTTTCACCACCAACTATTGTGGAATTAGAGCAGCATGAAGGTGATGCCTCCTTCCTGTCCTAAATTGAAAATGCCTGAGTGTGATGCAGACCCCAGAAGTGCTTTCTTCTTCACTCCTTCATTACTGATTCAGACATCCTCTAAGAAGGTGTTACCTTTGATCCATTTTAACTGTCCTGCAATAAGGTATGTTGTGGGAAGATTAGTCCTTAAGTCTCTTAATTAATTATTCTTAATGCTATTATTTCTGGTATAACTAGACAAAAATAATTGTCAAATAACAAATAATCCATGTATTTTGAGTTTAATGCCTAGCTGTTAATAGCTACTTAAAATATTAACGTTGTACCGTAGACACTCCTATTATTCTGTGTTTTTTTCAAGACAATTCTGTAACAATACACAGCAAAGTTTTTCAGGCTCAATGCACTTCCAATTAGCTGATTCTTTCATGTATCTGGGAAGTAAGTTAATACAGTTATTCCTAATTTATTGACGGTGTCATTGTGGTGCATGTAGTATTTGTAACTGGAATCCAGGCCTGAAAGTACTCAGTGAACTGTGTTCAGCAGAGAATAATGACTCATGTGAGTTAATGACATTAATTACAATATTTATGAGAATTAATTTTCCAGATTGTTAAAATAAGTCTATGGGAGAGATCACAGAGTTGAGGAAAATTACTGAAGCAGGTAAACAAATACCTTTTCAGCACTTAGGAAGCTTTCACAGGAGTTTTAGGGCCAAAACAGGCTTAGTATTTTATAGGTGGGTTGGATCGCTGAAAAAATTGGCTATAATATTGCAGTGCCACCAAGATGACATTCCCATGGTGTACCAGGCTGTAAAACTAAGGCAAGGCCTAATTTATGTAAACCTCTGAAAGGCAAGAGGGAAGCACAGACTGTCTGTTAACCATATCTCACAGCTCAATAATCAGAATTAAATGCTAGCATTATAACAGCCAGATGTTCTCCCCCACAGCACCCTCCTGTAATTCCTTTCCATTAAGGATATAGTGCACGTGGTATGAATTTTCTAACCTGGTCAGAGCTGTACTTGAAGATCACTCCAAACAAGAATGTGCATTCAATGCAAGTCATAAAACTCTGCTAGTTACAAAAGGGAAATGAAGTATATTCCCTGCTCTCTGGTGGAATGATCATTGCTTGTGCTTTTTGCTCCAACCAAAGTGGATTATAAACCTTCCGCCCACATTCTCCTGCCCACAGTAGCTGAATTCAGTGGGAACAAGACCAATCCCATCATTCTCAGGAACAGCAAAGTGCTATTTGGCCAGGCCTGAACTAGAGGAGTAAAAAACTAAATTCGGTGTCTGAAGATGCATCCTTTAAATTGCATTGACTGAGAAGATATTTTTCTTCTTGAAAGGAAATAGTTTCCACAGTAGGAAGAAATGCCTCTGATTCTGCAGATTCTTAAGTGTTTTATTAATTGTATTTTCTTAGTCTAACTTTCCACACAAAATAAGCTATATTCAAAATAAGCAAAACACAAATCATTATTTTCTTGCAAACTTCTTTCAAAAAACCTTGAAGTACTCCTTGGGTACTCCTCGTATCTGCAGAGTAAATGTAATATTTGCTGACATAGATGCTAATGTCCCTTTTCAACATGGGAAATACATAATTCTATTTTTTTCCCTATTAATACAATGTTATGTTTGCCACACAGGTAATTTCCAGTTCTTACTCTTTCAAGAGTTTGCTCTTTCATGAAATTGTTTCTCCTGTTCATTGTACATACTCCCGAACTGCAAGTTCTTTCAGGGTAAAAACCCTTATGGGATCTTTCTTTGTCTTCCATTCTTCCAGTTTTTCTTGCAAGGACAGAAAATCTTTACCAAGTTCATATGCCAGAGTGATCATTGTTTCTAACAATGGGATGTAATACCTGTGGCTGGTACGCACATGAAGGTGTGATAGAGCTTTTTCTCCATATTCAAAGGCACTCGCTGGGTTTTCCAGGTCCTTGTGGCACACCACGATAGCACAGAGAGTAGGGACGATGGAGACAGGGTTGCCTCTTGTCAGCCTTTCCTGCAGACCAATGACTTCTAAAAGGATTTCCAGAGCTTTGGTGTACTGGCCACCCCGCAAGCAACCATATGCTTCCTGAAGTTCTGGCCTTGTTAAAAAGTCAATAAATTTTTTTGACCTTCGGATACACTTCATAGAATACAGAAATCTCAGGTAGTCCTTGAAGGCTAATTTTCTCTCATTGATTATTTCTTCAGTGAAGTTCCCTGTTAGGGTTTTTTTGGGAAAAGTCACATCTTCCATTTCTTCACTAAATTCCTCCAGCAGATTTCTGTGCAGTTTCTCAAAATCTGAGTAACGCCGCTCAATTACAGACTTGTTGCTGTCAAAACTTCCTGTTTGCAAAATGATGATTTTATACATCTAAACACAATCAAACAGAAAAATAAGCATGAGAAGGACTGGTCTAGCCCCAGTGCCATCAGATTTTTTTCTGTTATTGCTTTGAAAAGACTTTGTGCTTGTATATTCCTCCAGCTGAAACATTCCTGCACCGATTTTATGTGTGTAATCCTATGGTTTATGGCAGTGCTGATAAATCAGTTGCTGTCTGGGATTATGGTGCTTGCTCAGCACAGGCCTGAAAAATCTGCAGCCATCAAGTCAATAAATCCCACCTCCTGCTGTTCTGTACTTTTGTCACCAGAGTTAGCCTTAGCATGTAAATAACTCGTAGCTAGACTGCAGCAACAGATCCCATCCTATAAGGTGCTGGGAAAGGCAAACTAGGAGCAGACTGAAACACATAAAAACACTTACAAAAGCATTTCTGTGGCTGCACTTTGTTTATATCAGCTATAGCTGCTGCAGTCAATCATCTTCGGTGGACTGAATGGATTTCCCAGACTTAATATCAAATGTAATTTTACATTGGTCATAATATTCAGAAATGTTGTTTCTATGAGACATTACTAGGGATTTGGGGGTGTTATTAATTCTGTGAAAGAAGAGGGAATATTTGGCAATATATTTGGTGTGTGCAAAAATAAAACGGAGTAACTCCAAAGCCTTTTTCCCCCTCTAAATCATTGTACTGTCTTCAAACTTAATGGGCATGTAAATAATACAAAAAAATTTTGACATGTCTACAACAATCTATTTGCTGTCTAAATTCCTTTGCTAGCAGCAATGCTGCCCCACGTTAACTCAAGAGTATATCTTCTTCAGCTTCTCATTAGCCTCAAAATGGTTGTAATAAAAGTGATATTAGGAAGATAGCTGCAAAACAAAACTGCGCGTTATGTGTTGTACAAATAGATTCTCTTCTGATTCTGACCCAAGCATAGTGATGCTGAGGAAAGGCCAAATCCCTAATGTGTGTAAACAAGTGAAGCTCCACTGAGGCCAGCTTAACTGTGTCGCCATATACCAACTAAGGACACAGACTGTGGACCTTTTGGATGATGACCATGTTCACATTCAACTTCACTGTGTTCCCACTGATTTATACAGGGGCTGAACAGGTTTTACTCGTGACGGTTGTTCTCTTTGCTGCTGTCGAAAGGTGCAAACCAGTACTCACTCTAGTGTGTCTGATTCTCTTCCTTGTTTTCCCTTAAAGAGAAGTTCTCTCTTTTAATCTTCATAAATGATCTTCACAGGCTTTTCTTGAAAGGTTTCTAAATTTGAGCTGACTTCTCTGATCTTTTTTCATTTGTAAGCACTGTGACATTTTCCTGTACTTTGTCCTGCTCCCTGCTGAAAAGTGTATATATGCCTGATGCATTCTAAAACAATCAAAAGAGCAATTTTTTTAAAAGTTATTTTATCAAGGGAAGCTAAGTGAATAATTTACAAGTATTTTTAAAATTATTTTTTATTTGTGGAGTGTGCATGAAAAAGGTAAGAAATACCTCTTAATTTGACTGTCATTCAAATTGGCTTAATTTTGCTGTAATGTAAATCTTTTTGCATAGGCATGTAACTTATAACTAAGTTTACCTAATTGCACATGTGCTGAATGGTACTCTTGTTCTCATACAGTTATAATAAAATAATTTTTAACTATTCAGCAAGATGGATACTATTGAGTGTATGCAATAAGACCAGCAATTTAGTAGGTATGTATAGCATGAACTAAATGGGTGTGTATAGAATGCAGTAAGATCTTAGGACAGTCTCCAAAACATTTACCTGCTTCAAATTCTACCAAGCTGGATGGCCCAGTATCAGCAATGCTAGTATGAGTCTTGGTATTTTTCATCTCAAAGGGTGTAGCAAACAAGGAAATCATCCCTATCTGAATTTCACAGGAGGAGTGAAAGATACTCTAATACAGTTCTTTTGAAGGCCAGGAGCAGAATCAGAAGTAAAATCCAGTGTCAGTACCGTGAGTGAAGATACCAAAATCCAACCTACTCTCTAGTTCCTACCCCTCAAACTCATGTTTCATCTTAAAAATATGACAAAAATATGCCACCTAAGGGAGCCCTAGGTAGGGAAGGGGAATGATCCCAAGTGATCTAGCTGGAGGATGTCTTAGACTTTTTCAACATCAAAGAATTTTGCACTTGTGCTAACAGAAACCTCTGATGTGGAAGTTATACAAATGCACAGCAGCTGCTACAGCGGGCCAGCTCAGTGCAAGTGTAACTATATTGATATTTTTATACATGTGTGAATTTCCTTAATGTTGACAAAACTCTGGGTGTTAAGGATACTCAAGCTAGTAATTTACTTTATATCACTTCTCCACTGATGCAGATTTTGTGAACTGTCAGAGGGCCTTTTAGAGGCAGATCCCACCAGTTATGCCCATACAATCAGTGAGAACAGCTTCTACACAGTATGATCATGGCTTGCAAAACTTGGCCCTTGGTAAGGCTTTCATGTAGTGAGGCATGCTGTGTGCTGTGCAGACCCCTGTAGAGAGAAGGAGAATTAATGATCTTCTTACATATTAATTTCTTAGCTTACCACATATTTAGATAAGTGGTGCTCTACAATTCTGGTTGATGGGATTTCAAAAAGGAGCTTGACTTGTCTGCACTGGCTTTTTTCATTCTTCCAATATTCCTGAAGCTCCTTAGTGGTCATTGAAGAGTTGGGACTTAGAGTTGCATTGGAATCTATAAAAATATAGTTAGTATTTCAGATTATATCCTTTGCATTTGGAAAGAAAACACTTATGCATTTATTGTGAAAGGATAGCCTAGATTTTCTGTTTCTGTAACAGCAAGATGTAAAGACTTATAAAATAAGTGATTTCATTGTTAATAAAGACAGGTTCAGATGCTTTGGGGAAACCTACTGGGGTCTAAAATTTGGAAAGACACCAAATCATTTGCAGAATACAAAGTTGTAGTAAAAATAGTGCCAAAAAGTATTGTATGTCAAGGTTGTAACCTTGGGCAGTCTGAGCAGGAGGTTTTGTTCACCATACCAGAAGCAACCTGAGTCTTCTGAGTCAGATGTTTCCCCAGGCTTCTTTGTTGCTAAAAGGAGGAGTTAATACAATACAGCTGCAAATTCAGACATATTTTCAAATACTGACCTTATTCAAATATGGGATTTGTGCAGTAATAGGCGAAAGCTGAGAAAACATGAATATCCTACCCTCAAAGCTGAAAAACCAGCTCAACTGAAGGAGGAATTTTTGCATCCTTTTTCTTTTGTAGCTGAACTGATGACACAGTTCAGCTGCAAATATTTTATATACCTCCCTCCTTTCCCTTCTCTGTCCTCCCACAGTCACACACACACATATATATACATATGCATATATAAAAATGTAGGACAACTGGTAGAAGAGTTTGCTTACAGTAGAATTTGATGTAGTGTTTCAAAAGGGTGATTTCTCTGTCTTTGAAATCTACTGACAACAGTTTTCATCAGGCAGCATATAGGCTAGCAAAGTGGATAAAAGAAATGGAATAGTTGTATTTCAGTGGGCACACCAGTCCCAATTTCTAATCAAGGGTGTCTCTGTCAAGGCAGTCAACCAAAGTCAGTCTGCAACGTATCTAGCATCCTGACAAGGGAGGTGAATGAGCACAAATTAAGGGTAAGAGATCAGCTTGGTGCAGAAATAGCCTTGTAAAGTCACCACAGTATTCCTTTAGCGGCCCCACTTTTACATGTTCTTAATCAATTGGTCATGCAGTTTCAATTATCAAGGCTTTTGGGGTTTGGCTCAATCTCTACAAAGCATATAGTTCCTAAGAGAAGTTGTTTTTATGACATCCGTACAGGCTGAAAATCTTGAAGAGATTATATATATTTTGAATTATATATATAGTATTTTATTTAATAACAGGTGACAGCAATCTAAGGCATAGTAAATGTTCAATGCTGCCTCTTTAAAGGCATGTGAGAGCCGCCTGTTTGAGATAAGCTTCAATCTTGGTGTCTTTGCTGATACTGTCAAGAAGTTAAGATTCTGTGATGCACAGAAGGTGCACTCCCCCAAGATAGACCATTTGATCATCACTGGTTTCGTCCCTGCTGTGTAAATCAAATCTCTAATACACTTTAGGTACAAGCGATTTAAACGGGAAACCATGTGTGTATATACACACCTGGATGTTTGTCTGTTTCCCTCTTGCTACATTACTACTACAAGTGCAACTAAGGCTTATTTTCAGTGCAGTGTACCTTTATAGCTTTGAACTACTGCTGTAACAAATAAGTTCTTTATATAAAAGATTAATTACATAAATAGATGAAAAAATTAAAGGAAAGCATCGACCTTGCAAGTCATCTTTTTCTGGGTTTTCTTTTCTCACTTGACATGAAATTTCAACTTTGAGTTGATTTTCTTCTTCTTCAGATGGACTTGTGGTAGAAAATGTAGTAATTCTGCTTACACCTTCCAACAGTTCCTCTTCGGCTGTGCAGTGTGAATCTTGGTCCATTGCAGGCTATCACTGAAAGATTACAAAACCCACAACATTTCTTAGTACCACACCTTCAGAGGATCCAGTTTGCTGATCTTTTTCATTACTTACTCTTTGTCCTCTGTGAACTTGTATCAGTGCAACTATAGTTTCACAAAAACTAAAGTAATAAATAGAAATATCTGCATTACTAACATTCCTATTACTGTTACCACTGAAAGCATTTGGATGTTTTTTCTGTCAGATTAAAATCAAATATGAAAACAGTAAGAAATTATTATTAACTGGAGAACTCAATTCTTACCTATGAAAATTTGGTCATGAACTTTAGTGTGGGCAGATTTTTTTCTCTTCATATTTTACCCTCAAGCTTGCAAGTATGAGTTCAGGTGAACTAAAATCTTGGAGCTAATTAGTATAACTAGCTGCCTGGCTCTCTTACACTGGTAGAATTTACTGTTCTCAAGACTCAAAAACTTGCCATCTGTTCTTAATCACAACCTGTAGGGCAAAATAGGGTGATATCTAAAATAGTATAATCTTTTCATCATATTTCACAGTTTCAGGTTGCCTCCAGAGACTTGTCTCTGTACTGTAAGAACAAAACGACTGAATTTGACAATGGCTCAGTGGAAGGATAACTGAATTTTCTAATTATTATACAGAAGCATTCTCCCTTTACTTGTCCCCTTATCCTGTACACTGTGCTGTGGTAGATTTGTATGCCTGTTCTGCTAGGACCACAGTTTTACCATGTCCTCATGAAAAGCCTAACACAATATATTCCTACTCCATTGACCAGATTTGCCATTCTGCCACATAAATGTCTTCCCAGGATGTTGTCATTTTAAAAAAAGAAAACACCACCCAAATAAAACAAAACAACAAACTCCACCTGCTATGCCAGTGTGTTGTACTAGCGGTTGAAAACATGGTAACAGCTTTGCTAGGGTGTTATGTTCAGTTAGTTATCATGAGCAGTGTTGCTCACAATTCAGCCAACAGGTGAAAATCAAAGAACAATGTACTTTAATAAAACTTTGTTAAAATAATGTACAAGCAGTGGTTATTGAGTAATGGAGGGGGGGAGTTGTTAGGACAGGGATGTTACTACATATCATTTTGCCTCCACTTGCCTACCACACAGTTGTGCAATGATGTGCTATGCACAGAGGTGAGGAAATTCCTTCAGCAGACCTATTGATTTCTGGCAAGCTGCAAGGTTATAAAAGGAAAAGAAATTACTTTTCCCACTAGAAATAATGAATGTGCAGACCACTTTCCTCTAACAGAAACCTTTCCTTTGCCTGGCTTGGATAAGCAAGTACATAAATGTGGTCATCCTCCTTAATAAAAGCATCATGGCAGCCCTTATTTTTGGACTGCAGTCTTGGAATGAAAGTTCTCACCGTTCTCCTTAAGATCTGCTTTTTGAACCTGAAAAGTACCCTAACTTATCATCTTACTGCTCAGCCTTTTGAAAATCGCAACAGTTTATCCCAAGAGCTTTTATAGCAGATTGAGGAATCTGAAAATGGCTGAACAAATTTAAATTACAACTTCTCTCTTGGTTGCAAGTTGGGACAGCTTTGTAAGCAAAATTGTATTTATATTAAAAAAACCCCAACATTGATATATGTATAACTTTACATACATAACATATGCATATATATGTGAGTATATATATAAAGAAATAGTACTTTAAAACATGATCTACCACAGAAATACAACACACTTGTGAACAGAAAAATACAGAATTGGACATTATGATACACAAGTCTTCTGCCTTGAATACACGTGCCTTGAAGACTAACTGCACTTCACGTAAACAGCTTCATTTTCACAGCTAAAAGTCGCTATTTATTTTCACATATTAAAAAAATATAAAATAATACAAAACCCCTGCAACAAATGACGCAATTTTATCTTGAACAGACACTCATCCTGTTCCATTTCAGGGCAAATGCTGCTCCAGCTACTTCACTGAGTTTTAAGTAAGTAGAAACTGAAGTGCACAGAACACTTACCTGGCGACTGCTAACTTGGTCCTAGTTGAGGCACATGGATGGTCCGTACGAAGCCACGCAAAGCCCGCCTCACATTTTCAGGACGCAGAAAAATATGTCTGTGCTCTCTTCTAGCAGGCACATTCTGTGTCTTACGAAAAGGAAGGAAGGAAGAAGCCTTGATTAAATCAGACTTCCTCGTCCCATTGGCTCACTGGTTCAGTGCTGAGTGATTACGCATGAGGTTTCCTATCTGCCTCAAGCAGCCCGTGTGCCGAGAGCAGGGCCCCAGCACCGGGCAGCTCTGGGGACCCCGGGGTGGGATTGCAGGGGCAAACACGGCATGGGAGAGGCTTCAGCAGTAAATGCAATGAACTAAATCAATGAAAACATCTCTGCATGGATTTCTGAAGCCAAAAAATACCCCCACACCTATCAAAAGGGTGATTAGGAATAAAAGAGCCAAATATGTAAAAGTACCTATGTGGAAAAATAATGTCCCTTGGGATGCCTCTAAAGTACAGACTTACCATCCAGTTCAGGAAAGAAAATGCAGGTAGTACCACAACAAATAGCCTCGTTCTGTGTAAACTTGCACTTCTGACAGAAATCCCAATTCCACACAGTGCTTAAAGATATGCTTAATTTCAAATATCTGCTTAATTAAAGTTCAAATAGGAGCATTATCATATCTGACATGTCGACTAAACTTGAAATGGGCTTACGAATGAGCCTTAAATTAATCCTAAGATTAATATATGCTTAAATTTGTTGTTGAACTGAGGACAAAATGAAATAGAATGATGTATTAATCCACATGCCTTTGGCCCAGACGCTTCCTTTTGCAGTTCACTTCTCTTTGGAAATTTGCTTTAAACCCTCAGGATAGCTATTTCTGGGGTAAATAATATGGACATTATCTTTTTTTAGTAATGTAACTTTCTTCCTTGCCAAAGCTCAGTCACTGAAAAACCAAGCAGTTTTAATGCAGCACAAATGTGGTAGGCAAACATCCAAAGGACCACATGGATCCTGCCCCACACATTCTTTTAGAAAGAACAATTTACAATAATGTAAAACCAGGGCAATAAACTGGTAATGCTTCACTTCTGCTTTATTTGGCATATAAAATAATGCCAACTCCAACTTGGACTTGGTCTAAATGTAGAACTTCTGCCAAAATAGCTGTCAGAATGATGAAAGATCACCCCCATGCAGCTACAGCCCCACTGGCAAAAGCCCTAGTGTAGATGCCATTATATTGGCAGAGTCCTTCAGCCACTTTAGCATGATCCAGGCAGAAAGTGATTTAAGTTACACCAGAAATCTGTGCTTGCCAATTTAGCTCTAAGGTGTAGCTATACCAGCCAACCCTTTTAAGTGTAGACAAGGCATGTGTTTCTGGCTCTACTCTCATTCCTTTAAAGTTATATTTATGGGTTTGTTTACAATTGTGAGCAAAAACCAAGTTGGATTTCAGTGTATTTTGCTCGTGCTCACAGTTCACATATGTATTTTAACTTTGAATTCTGAATCTGTTAATTTATGTGTTGCCAAAAAGCAGTATATTATTTTGTGATGTTTAGTGCTATTGTCCTACTCTTAACAGAGCTAAAAGAATACAGTATCTTTTTCAGTATATTATGACCTCTACTTTCAATTATTTCAGAATAATTAAGTCCTAGTCCAATTAACTTGGATTTTAAAATAAATGATTTTTTAAAAAGTGAAATCCGTTATTACAAGTGTGGCTGACAGATCAAGGGTGTTCTGCAAGAATTCCGCCTGCCCTGGTAGAGCCAGTTGTTATGGTCACAGCTGGTTCCTGAGTGTGTTCCTCATGCCTAGAAGCTGTGACATCCACAGCAGGTTTTAGCAGGGTGCTACTCCTCATCCTGCTCCCAGGAGCTTGGGTTTGGTGCAATCAGTGCCTCACCCTTCACTGGGACCCAGTGCCCTTAGTCTGGCAGCATTTTATTTTCCTAAATATCTACTTGATTAGCACATGCAAAAACTACTACTGTATACAGTGGTGTTTGTTAGCAGAATGTATAACTAATATCTTTTTATATTCTCAGCTTCACTTCCAACAGTCAAATACTGTGTGAAGTGTTAAGCAGTAGCAGTAACAAAGAAAATTTTCACAACAGCAACATAACATTTTGAGACATGGGCAAGTGCACTTACCCATCATAGGGATGGAAAAGGGATCCTCATGCACTGGGCTCACTCAGAGTTTGTATTCTGTGAAAGCACTGCCTTGGTCTGACATAAAGAACAGAGCGTTAAAATGTATCTACCAAGGGATATAGAGAAAGAGTGCTCTGCAATAATGTTAGGAGTGAGGCCAGGTTTAAATCATAACACTGAGGTACATAAAAGGTTGTTGTCATAGGAGTTAGGTCCTCCATACCAATGTAAGATTAAATTACTTATTTTATGAAGAATAACCTGAAAGTTTATGTCCAAAACTTGGTAACTAGTCATCAGATGAGCCAGTATTGTGATGCCACATTAAGGATGCCTGTCATTATTGAAAGACTGTGTTTGTGTTTTTGATAGTTAACCAGAAGAGATTGTTGCAATAGTGTCAAACATTCTGCCTTGATTTATACCCCATTTTGGGCAATTCCCATTTTCCCAATCACATAGATTACACAAACCCAGACAGATACAATATTTAACCATAGACTACAAAGCTGGTATCCTCTTGAAAAATTGGGAGATAAACCAATGTCATCTATGAACTGTAGTTTACTGGCAGATTTTATTGGCATTTTATTATAGGCACAGCAAGGTCTTATTCTTGTTAAAGAATGTGACTGTAATAGCCCTATTACAAAATACCCTCCAGACTCAGTCCTAAGAAGTACAGCATCAGGCAAACTCGTAGCCTGTGCTGCTTTTTCATCTCAGGCCCCAAACTATGTAACTAAACCTTATTTATTTTACTATATCATTCATTAGAACTGTAGATAGTGAGAGAAACAAACAAATAAACAAAAAACCCTCACCAAAAACCAAAAGGGGCAGAAGTACCTAACATATTTATCCAAGTCCCTTTTTATCACATAACTAATATTTATAAAGTGTGATAATGTTGTCTTGAACCTTTCCTCTCTCTCTCTTTTTTTTTTTTTTTTTTTAAATGCTGCTGGACAGATACCAACCATTTCCATGTTTGAATTAGCAGAAAAAAATCAGCTGTCTTGCATGAATATTCTGCACTTTCGAGGTGATGCTGTGATAAACTAATACCATACTCCTATCCTGGCACAGTACAAAATTTTATTCCATGTTACACTATAGTATTTAATTGCATAGTGTTGTGTCATTTGAAAGTGGAATTTGTTTACCATACTTCATTATTACAAAACATGTCTCTTTTAACAAGAGTGTGGTTTAAAGAAATCATTCACAGTTTCATGAAAAATATCTCATGCTGGTGTTACTGACAGTCGTTTCAACATGAAAGAGATGTACCAGGCCCGTTTTACACTGCCAAAGTCCTGTTATCACTTTACAACTCCTTTATACTTCTAAAGGAGTATGAAGGAGCTTTAGAGTAAACACTAGGCTGGGCCTGACTTTCATCTGTGGTCTGTCAGTGACACAGAGCTGTGTGCAAGACAGTGGGTCAATAGGATATTAACTTGGGCTAAATGTCACAAGCACTATGAATGTCTGTCTGGAGAACGACAGACTTTCTAAATGGGCTACGTTGCTCATTTTTCCCGATGAATTCATAGAGTTCCGTACATAATTACAGAGAGTACAGAATATTTTTTAATTTTTTGTTGTGAGTTATTAGAAACTACATGTAGTCATTCCTATCAAGTATTTTGTATTTTATTCTTATAATGTCTGTCCTCTTTTCCTCTCGCATGCAATTGCAGTGTACTTTGGCTAATACTTACAGTCATGTACCCCATGTGATCTATTTATACCCAAAATATAAACATAACAAAATTTGGGAGAACAGGATTTATAGCAGACATGCTAATACATTTTGTAGTATCATAAAAGGCCGCTCTGCAAAGGGAGAGCTACAGCAGTTGCGCAGAGATAGCCACCTTGAGGATCAGCAGAGTATGACTTGGGGTTACTGTGTGCTCTTCTGCAAAAGGAAGAAATGTGAGGCATAAATCTTGGTGTATTTTCAATATTATTTATTCTTTGAAAATTCAGACTTTGAAAGGCAATTTTTCTTGTAAGAGACTAGGTGGAGTGATCAGTGTGAGCATTTGTTCCATAAGCTCCTGCTGGTGTGTGCATCCTTTCCATGTGGCACGTGCATACAGGAATAAAATCCTGTGTCCTGTCTTCCCATCTTCCTAGCAAAGGCCTTGGTAGTGACACAAAGTGCTCCAGAGCTTAGAAATGGGCACTTGAGTCTGATTTTGGGCTGCACTGGATCTGTTGTCTCTGGATTCTGTTGAGCTATAGGGAACATGATTGACTGGAACTCTCTTTAGCTCATGTTGAACTGGACATATTAACTCAATTACATAAAAACATATTAAAGGAATGTTACAGATATTAAGAAACCAGGAAAGTGTTTATGTCACTATTACTGTAACCACTTTATGTACAGGATCAAAGATTGCATTTTTCAAAGACATTTCTTTGTAGGAACTCCATTTCCAACAAGGGAAAGTGCAACACTTCAGATATATTTTTTTAAAAACCAGATATAAAGCACCAGCTTAGAACACTACATGAGTTAAAAAAACCCCCAAAAAACAAAAACCAAACCAACGACTTCTCTAAAAACATGTTTAGAAATGCTGGATGCATGAACAGTCTGCAAACACAACTGTCCTGTTGAGCAACTCCCTTCTAGTCCAGAATTCGTTCTCTCATTCATTATTTAAGCGGAGGTCAATAAATACAAACAGCGCTGCATTCAGATGACAGTCACAGTCAAAAGTAGGTCGCTTAAAGAGGAGATCCATTTGGCTTTTATTAAATCAAATATTCAGCGGCATTACTAGCATTTCTTTAGAGCAAAAATGTTTCAGAGCCGGACACTGAAGCCAGGCCGAGCCTAACACTGACGAGCAGGCTCCAGGGGCGCTGGAATTACCGCGTTTCCACGGGCGGGGGGACCACCCCTGCCCCCTTCCCCAGCGCACGCCGAAGCCCAGTCAACGGATTAATTAATTCCGTCAGGAGTTCCGCGCCTGGCGAAGTTTGTGCCCGCACCGCGTCGCGGGCACGTCCCGAGGAGCCCTGTACGCACCGCATNNCTTCCGCCCGTCTCCATGTGCTGCTGCGCCGGCCTCACGGAGCTGGACGCGGGCCCTTCCCCAGGAGCGTGGGCCGGGGGCCGCAGTGCCGGGATAGGGCTGTGGCCAGGGCCGGGGCCGTGCCAGGACAGTGCTGAGGGCCGGGGCAGTGCCGGGGCAGGGCTGAGGGCAGGGTTGAGGACCGGGCGGGACACGCACCAACCCCGCCACCGAGAGAAGGACAACCTAACGGACAGACCGCCGGGACCCAGGGGGCACGCGCGCTCCATCCAATCAGCTCCGCCGTACCNGGAGCGCCCAGCCCGGGGCCGGGCGTGAGCAGGTGAGGGGCGAGCGCGGCCGCGGGGCCGTCAGGCAAGGCAAGGCAGGGCAGAGCAGGGTAAGGCAGGACAGGGGCGACGGCGCGGCCCCCCGACCTAAGGCCGCGCTCCAGCCGTTCCCGTGGCCCTGCGGCGCCGGTGCTGGGGCTCCGCTGTGGGCCGTGCGGGGCCCGGCCGGGCCTTTCCCATGGCTCGGCATTAATCCCCGGGCAGCGCAAGAAGTGCTTCGGGACTTTCCTGCGCTGTCCTGAGAGCAGAGAAGGTGCTCGGGAAGGGGGCGGGTGATGGCTCGGCCGCACCGCCGTGGGTCGCCGTGGAACTCCGCGAAGGAACCGAGGGCAGCGTTTCGGGCGTTCGTCCCACGGGGAGGGCTCACCCGCAGCCTCACCGTGTGCCCGGAGCACCCGCCGTCTGCTTTTCCACGTAGTTCTGTTGAGCTGCGACTAAATTTCCGTGCGCCTTGTTTTAGCCTTCACCTCCTAAGTTATTTCTGGACTGCTGGAAGCATAACTTTGCGTCTCGGCAGTTTAAACTATTTTTAGTATTAAAGTGAACGTTCTCTTAGAGTCTGTACAATTTATTTTAGCCTCTTCATTTTGTGCTCTGGATCAGAGCCATAGGCGTGTGTTCATGATGAAACCTGATAGCTGGTTCAGACCTCTCTATATAGTTCCTCTAAGACTCCAGCTGGGTAGAAGCAGAGCTCTTGTGTTTCAGACCAAACCGTTTTTATGCTGAGATGTTTCTGTAGTGGCAACAGTGACTCACGACAGAAGAATAAGAAAGGAAATCAGGGAAGCTTTGAAGTTAGGTATTTTATTATGACCTACCTCTGACAACTTTTTTAATGTTTTTCTCTTCCAAAGTATGTAGTGTTGCAGTCATAACTATGTTTTGCCTGTTTCTCCACCAAACCGTTTGAGCCTGCAGACAGTTCAGAGGGCAGGTGGAGTAGGAGGGTGCAGCTGAGCAGGCTCTGACACTTAAAACGCCAGTGGTGGTGGGCGAGTCCTCTTTTGTTTGCACAACGTTTTGTAGTTGCTGGGATGTTGTGTGGTGTGGTGGTGACTTGTTGGTAAGCATGATTTGTTTGTCCCCAAATCAGTACTGAGGTCTCAGTTTGTTCTGGCCATAGTCTGACATGCATGGACTGTTTGCTCAGCAAGGGCTTTACTTACAGGATAATCAATTCTGTGGAAAATGGCTGTAAAACAGAATCTTAGAGTCAGTAGTCTATGTAAATAGGTTTTTGATATGGTGCCAAAGCTTAACATCCTTTTAACAAGCTTTTCTGTGCTGCTAAAATACGAATTTATCACTTTTATTATTCTCAAAGAAGGGGATTTGGTTTTTAGAGATGTGTGTCTCCTTTGGCAGGCGACAGCGGTGGTAGATAGGTTTTTAAAAAAGGCACGATTATATACTGATAGTGAACTTTTTAATAAGGGAAAGCCTTTGGGTACTGTATCCAGTGGGCTTAATAATATCTCTGTGAATGACTAGGACTTTGAAAGACTGACAACATAGCAGATAAAGTTCTTATTATATAATCTAAATGCAGCTATTAACGTGTTTTCGTATTGAATTCTTTACTACTAAACAAGTGAAAATTGTATGATGTTGCAGCAATGGACCTCCAAGCAGGGTATACTTATTAAAAATATGTATGATAAATGATATTCTAAATAAAATGTGTAATATTTTTAAGCTCTTGAATGGACTTCCATGTATCATTTCCATGCATACTTACTGAAGTTAAAATTAACTTTTTCTATAAATGAAATAGGAAAGCTCAGGTTCTCTGTAATGTCAGAAATATTTTTGCAGCATATTGGAGGTTGAATAAGTTTGTGGAATGGCTCACAAAAAAGGAGATGAAGTGCATCAGCTTTTGAAAACTGAGAACATAAAATGGAACTATGAAGAAAAAGACAGAAATCTGTTTTTGTCCCACTCTCTTGAAAGAGTATAGAACTAGACAGGACTTGGATGAAACTATTCTAACATCTGAGGAGACTTATAAAAACCAGCAGTCATTTAACCATGTTTCCATGTGTGGGAAATCCTGTTGTATTCTTCATCAGTTTCCATATAAAGCATTGCTATTTCAGTCCAATACTGGCACCACTTCTTTGTTAACCACCAACAAACACTAAAGCCCATTTATGTGTATCAAATGAAAACGAAGAGAAATATTTTTTTACCTTGAATATGCATTGACATTCTACCAGGGTTTCCCTCAGGGAAGACTGAAACGGTCCAGATTCTGTCCCTCAGATGGAAACACATTAAAGCCCATAATTCCTGTGAGCTGCTGCAGCAGCAGTGGCACAGTGTGAGGATGACACTGACACCCACATGTGACATCTGTGCAGAGGAGAAGCAGGTTGGAATGGCTGGATGGCACCAGAGCCTCACCAAGGCAGCACACAAATGTGTGAATTCCTAGGGACTGAAAGATGAGACTTTGAATAAATTTCAGGCTGTCTCTGGTTATTGCTACTTTTCTTTGAGGGACAGAGTTCTGTTAAAAAAAAAAAAAAGAAAAAAAAGAAAATAATTACAATACTGCTGGATTCCATGGCTTCCCAATACCTTTTGAAATGGATCAAATGGAGTAGGAGAAATAACAATGGATTTTGGATTGGTATTTGAATGGCATCAGAGAAAAGTTGTGGAGGGATAGGGTACCTGGGCACAAGGACAAAGATTGTTTGCTTTTGATTTATTGAAGTTAACTGTAAATAATAGTTGAGACTCTCCTTTAACTGGATGCAAACTGGCATCACAGATTACAAACAGGAAAATTTATGTGACAATATATTTTGAACTTGCATACTGCCCTTTGCTGCCGTCTTTGAAGATTAGATCCTGCTGAGGTACTGTGGATCTTTCTTTATGTATCCAATATGATTGAAACTGTAGATGTGTGTGTGTATTGTATCTGCTACCATTCTCAATGAAATATTTTCAGACTTTTCTTTTTTAGTTTATTGGTTGTGAACTATAATTCCTAGGATGATGTTTAACTAGGTTGTTTACTTCTAGGGTGTTTTACTAACTGAAAGTGATATATTTCTTTTTTTTTTTTTTTTCTCAAAATTGTGTGTTGCAATGTAGTTGCAATTTTGGCTTTCACACTTTGTATAATACTTACTTTAAACTATCTATTTCTTTATTTAAAGAAATGGCAGTTGCAAGTTACTAGTTTCCATTTTTTGCTGCTCTATTTCATCAACACAATTTTCTGCTTCACTAAATCAAAATGTTATGCAGGATGACAGATGCAGTGCACTTTGTCAGAACTAAGTAGTCACTAAGCACAGGAGAAGGACTTTGTAGTGGAAAGTTTCCATAAAATATTATTTGTGAATTTGAGTAGGTTGTTTATTCCTGTTCATCTGAATCTAAGTTTTCTTTTTCCTTTCACTTATGTTTTCAGTGTTTTCCACATTTAATTGCACTTTGTCCACAGCTCCTTTATTCAAGGAACTAGAGAAGGAAAGGAAACAGGCAGTAAGAAGTAAATATGAATAAGTGGGTCTGTCCATGATCAGCAATACTGTGGCTGTTCTGGAACCGTGGTCACTGTTTTGGATTTTGCTGAACTGTTACTATGTAGGAGGAGTCTGGTCACAGATTTATTTTATGTTTTACTTAAGACTAGCTATACTTTCCCAATTTAATTTTTTCTTTTTTTTCTTATTTATTCTAGGCTCCCTGCTCTGAATTTGGTTCTTTGCAAAATGAATATTGCATTGACAAAAATTGGACCTTCCAGTAGAATTTGAAAAGATTGCTGTGTGTAAATTAAGAGCTTATTTTTCTTGAATACTTTGTGCGGCTTTTAAAGTTTTGATCACAATGAATTCGGGCTTATGGAGTCAAGAAAAAGGAAGTTCATCTTGTTGGGAAGAGCGGATCTTTTACTTGCTTCTCCAGGAATGCAGTGTCATAGACAAGCAGACCCAAAAGCTCTTGAAGGTGCCCAAAGGTAGCATCGGGCAGTTTTTCCAAGACCGTTCTTCTGTGGGACATTCCAGGAATATTCCTTGTAAAGGCAAGAAACTGCAGATTGGATTAAAGATTCTGGAACAACCTTATGCCATCTTGTTTGTGGATGAGAAGGATGTTACAGAAATAAATGAAAAACTAGCTGAGTTGCTTTTGGCTATTACTAACTGTGAGGAAAGATACAGTCTCTTTAAAAACAAAAGCAGGTTAGCTAAAGGCTTTCAAATAGATATTGGCTCACCAGTTAGGGTACAGCTGAGATCAGGAGATGACAAATTTCCTGGAGTTGTTCGCTTCAGAGGACCCTTAATGCAAGAAAGGTCTCTCACAGGGATATACTTTGGAGTAGAGTTGCTGGTAAGTTTCTTGCTAAGGGGCAGCATCATATATATACTTTATAACATCAGCTAAAAATCTTCTGTGTGAAGAGAAAGTAATAATTTATTTTCTAGAAGCATAGTTACCCCTAAAAATTGTTACCTTCAGTCTTTTCATGAGTGTTTATTAAATATCCATGAACACACTGTATCACATCAGCCTTGTATTTTACATGTTAGGCGAAGCTTGATGAGGTGCCTAGGCAGGCAGAATGTGTTTTTCAAAGTACTCTTTAAACTTTTCCCAAACTTTGCAATTCCCACTGAGAACCTCGAGGACTATCAGGCCCAAGTGCTTCTGAAAGTAATCTCTATTTGTTTGACATATAATTCAAATTTTTGAATGTGTAGCATTATGTCTAGTGTGAAGTAGTCTTGTCTTGATATGGCAAAAATTTGATGATGGAACCAAGATTTGCATCCAAAGAAAACAGGCTTCCCTGAGTAAAAAGGCTTCTGCCTACAACTTGTTGTTGTTGGCGGGACGTCGCGAACGAAGATCTTGGGATAAGCCTGCGCAATGGATTTTTTTTTAAGTGAGGCACAGTGTGCGCAGAACTGGCCCCACTTCCTTTACTCCTGAGGCTCATCTTGCCACGGCCGAGCAGCTCAGACGGCCACAGCGAGTTCCTCCAGGATTCGAACCGGCGTCCTCAGAGGAGGAGCCGGCTCCACAGGTGAGGGCCTACGCCACTCGGCCAACGCCTGCCGCCTTGCCTACAACTACACTCTGATTTAATGACATCTTTATTCCCCTAAGATAGACAGTGTGTGTATTTGCCACAAATTCTGACACTAGAGTTCCCTCAATGTAAAGACAGTTCATCAGGCAAATTCTTAGTGTGATTTGTCCAAAACACTGGATTATGTTACTGCTTTTTTAGTAGTCTGCTTTTGCACAAAATACATGTTTTGGGGTTTTTTCTCCTTTCTTTTTTTTCCCCTCTCTTCCTCCTCTGACATTTAGGAAGAAGGTCGCGGTCAGGGTTTCACTGATGGACAATATCAAGGCAAGCAGCTTTTCAGATGCGATGAGGACTGTGGGGTTTTTGTTGCTTTGGACAAACTGGAGCTGGTGGAAGATGATGACAATGAACTGGAAAGTGACTATGCAGCTCCAGTTGACTCAATGCAGGTAGAACTTCCTCCTCTGGAGATCAACTCCAGGGTTTCTCTGAAGATAGGAGAGAGTATAGAGTATGGGACAGTTATATTCTGTGATGTCTTACCAGGAAACGAAAGTTTAGGATACGTTGTTGGAGTGGACATGGTAAGAAAACAATCTGACTTTAATAACTTCTGCATGTGTGTTAGCTAGTAAATGACATGCAATTAGAAGAAGAAACATCCACAAGCTACTTCAGCGGAGGCTGATCTAAAATGGGAAATAAACACTTGTGTTCAAAGATGCCCCTTGGTAATTGTTTCTTGGCATCAGGTGAATGATATGCTATTTGATGCTAAACAGTTCAGGAGAAATACTCTGGTTATTCTGAGGAGCCTCCTCTGAGCTACTTGCCATGTTAGGTGTCAATCTTGAAGTCATAGAGTTGAGTGTTTGTCTTGTGAGACTGGCTTTGTTCTGCCTGTTAAAGAAGTAGGCTGGCTGTCATTTTCTTTTGTTAGCTGTTTTTGAAAGCTTTTTTTCATGTTACTGTTTTTGTTTGACTTTTTTTTGCCTTAAAAGTACTGAATTTCAAGTACAAAAGTTGGTCTTTCAAGAAAATGTGAAGCTTGTCATTAAAAATTATTTATAGCAGCTTGAATTTTTTTTAAAAGAACAGATTTCAAATTTTTGGTAGTTCAAGATTATGTTTTGGTTTTGTAGTTCAGGTGCTTCCATTTTCTTGGCTGCAGTAGCTGTTCCCTAACAATGCACTGGAGTTATTCTAACTTGTTTATCCATAAGTAATGCTTGTTAAAGTAGGAAATATTTCTCAAAAAAGCAGGTTTTAAGTTTGCTTTTGTCTTTAAAGACTGTAATGTTTGACTGTTTTAAATACAAAATTTGTTATAGGCAGAAGTAAATGTTGTCAAACCATTCATTTTCCTACTTTTTATGTTTCTAAAGACATGTGTGTTCTGCATGATATAAAGCTTCTCTTGGGATATACGTAACATGTTTTTCTATTTTTAGGATAATCCGATCGGAAACTGGGATGGAAGATATAATGGAATCCAGCTGTGCAGTTTTGCAAGTGTTGAAAGTACACTTCTTTTGCATATCAATGATGTTATTCCAGGTATGCCCAGCTTTCTTAACAAGAAGGCAGACTTTGATAACATTTCCACCTAGGCCCAGTTATAGGATTAAAAAAAGACTGTGGAATTAATATCCTAAATTCACTTGAATTAGTTTAACCTTCTATGTTATAATTCTCTTCAGTATTCCTCTCCTTTTTGTTATAGTCTCACTATCAGAAAAGCTTTCATATTGAACAAAATTCCTGCCAAATACTGTACTATTTACAGCACTATGCAGTTGTAAAATATTCCTGATTATGTGAGCATCTGTAGCAGGAATCTTTTGTCTGGACCTTTGTTCACTTTACTCCAGGAATTTAAATATCTTGTCTCAGAAAGGTATTGATAGTATTTTGTATGCAGGCTGTGGGTAAATACTTGAAAAAGCATAGTGTGACTGTGGAAAAAAAATCACTGCAGTAAATTCACTGAGTAGTGTTAACTTGTAACAACTTCTGTCCCTTGATGCCTTTTCTGAAGAAGGAAGTTTATAAGAAACTTCTGTTTGGGCTCTCTCTATAGACAGGTGCTAATGAGTGTAGTCTGTAACTGTTGCCTTTGTTTTTCAATTTGACTACCTTTTCCTATGTTCGTCTCTTACTTGATGGTTTAGTTGAGATGCATGTTTTTGCATGAATTTTCCCCTCTTCTCTGGAGAATTCATTGGGACTCTGTTTTTGTGAAAAGAGCATTTGTCGTAGGTGTGTTAGTAGAAAATAAAAGTTAGAATTTCATGCATCTGTTTCCTGTAATGGAAATATGCGCATACATTGAAGGATGTGTTCAAGAAGTAATGGTAGACTTCAGAGCAAAGTAATTGCTGATGTGATAGAACCAAATCTTGTATACATAAAATGTTGGTTATGTGCCAGACAAGGTCTTGCTCCACTCAGTTTTAAAGTTTACGATGTTACCTTTGGAGTTGAACTCTAACATAGTAACAATATAGAAAAGGGAAGCTAATACTCCTTTCATATACCATATCTTAGAGACTGTGTCACAGGACAGGAGACCTCCCAAGCTTGCCTATACCTCAAGAGGTGACAAAAGTGTGTTCAATCATAGTAAGCCAAAGGCTACAGGTACGTATGGGAAGTGATTTTCTTTCTTTTTTTTTTTTTAATTCCCTTGGG
>VXAU01003785.1:448522-484908 GCA_013399695.1 Formicarius rufipectus | reverse complement strand
AGATCAACTTAATAGTGGATATGTTAATTTTGCTGTGATTATAAACTGAAGTTGAATTCCCAAAATATAAAATTCTTTGGTTTTGGCTGGCTCTGAAAATCCTCCCAGGGGAAAAAAAAACCTGGAAGGGAAACAATTTAATTTTTTTTTTTTTTTAAGGCAGAAATCAAAATTCAGTGTCTTTTGAGTTTACTAGTAGCTAGTCTGGGTAGTAGAATACTAATGACAGCATATTCTGCAAATTTTCATTCTACCTAGCATTGGATGCTGGCAGAGGTGATCTTCATTAAAGTAACTGTGGTTATATGTTGGCACAAGCTATAGCTGTGTGGAATTGGCTCAGTAATCTGTTTGCCTACTGTGAGATTTTACTGCTTTAAAAACAGAAAAACCTGCTGTACATGGTACCACAAAAATTTTCTTATGGCATAATTATAAGCATGAAAAATTTACATTTGAGAGGTATTTTCTGTCTTCAGGTTGGTGACTGGAAATTTCAGCTTGGAGGATTATATTGGTTTGGTATAGACTTCTGCCTTGTTGTAATAAGATTAGAACTGTGTTAGCCTTGATGGGAGAGTTTGTTGCTTTGTGGAAAGTCAGTTAGATCTTTTTGAAAGTATAGTAACAAATTTATGCCATGAAATAAGAGTCTTAGAGATTAATCTCTTCACTGAAATTTGTTGTTTTCCAGGATCTACCTCTGAACCTGGAAATAGAAGCAGATCTGAAGTCTTCTACACACTAAATGGCTCATCAGTTGACTCTCAGCCTCAAACGAAAACAAAACCCCCATGGTATATTGATGAAGGTAAAGAGATTATAGTTTCTCATGTAGGCATATACTTTATGTTAAAAAAAAACCACAAAAGAAAACTACAGTGTATTATATTCTTCAAATAAAACAAATATGAGATTAAATGTGAAACAGTTGGAGTATGTTGTCTTAGTGGAAAACATATAAAAAGCATCTTAAAACCCTTATGAAAGTGTACTCTGTCTTAATGTGACCTGTGGTTTTATTCTGCATGTAGGAGATTGCATTCTTGGCAATGCATGTGCAGCTCTCTGGGAATGCATATGTCTTGCAGGCAAAATAAAAGCTGAGGCTTGGATGGAAGACATGAAGATATTCCTTGTAGCCAAGTATACAGAGTAATTGTATTTTGTCTGTCTCTGTAGCTAATGTTACAGGGGAACTATTCTGCCATGCCAGCTGATCAGTCTGGAAGTGAGGAGGGCAAAAATAATCTAAGTATACATGTTTTTTTTAGTGTTTTTTTAAAAGTTGCTCTGAAAAATCTGAGTTTTTAGAAGTATGAGTGCACATACCTAAAGGATCATTATATCTTGATTTGCTTCTAGACTTATTTTTTTTTCTGGTAAACTTTAGAAAAGTGTTGCTCGCTGGCATAGTTACTGAAAGGATAAAGACTAAACTAATAATGTTAATTTACAATGGAAACATATAGCAGCAGTAGTGTCTGAATTCCTTTAACCATAAAAGAAAATGGTTTAAAATTGTTCTTGGTTGTGTAACAGATTTCATGGTTTTTTTTTAACATTTTTTTAGACATTAACTTCAGTTAATGAAACAGCATGGGGAGAATTAGTTGATGAAGAAGAGGCTTTTGTTCTAGGAATACCAATTGTATTAGAGTTCTTTCCACATCAGGATATTCCATTCTGTGTAGAGAGATGAGAGAAGATACAAAACGCTTTTGCTGTTACATCTAGTTGTGATCTCTTTTATCGGGCTCTGCATTAGTCATGACATGTTTAAGTCCTTTATAGATGCTGATAGATTTTGTGTCTTAGAACCAAAGTATATTGTGATAGAGTCAAGGAAATAAACACTCCTTCATTTGTAAATCATGACTGCAAGCAATTACTTATGTCTCTCTGAGCTGTAAACCAAGTCATTTGCTCAGTCACAATGACCAATGAGCACTTCCTAGTTTTGCCATTACAGTTCTTTTGCCTGTTAACTCATGTTCAAAGAAGTCTCATATGAGGATGAAAAAAAGTTTTTAGTCGAAACCTTCCTGTAGTTTCTGTCTAACGTCTTTCTCTGTACTGTTTGTTTCTGTTGGTTGTGGTAAAAGTGGTGGGGCTGCAGCAGCATCTTCTCTGTCAGTTCTGTTGTTGCCAAGCAACACATGCCATCCTAAACGTTCCTCTTCAGTTGTTAGTGCTTCCCATAGAGTCACCTGTTAAAGTAGGTGTTGCAGATGCATTTCATTGGTTTGATAGCCAAGTCTTTTTTAAGGCGGAGGAAAACCCTCCAACACTTACTAACATCTTGGTTTTGATTTTAACAGCTACTGAAGACCCTACAAAATCACTTACTGATTCATCTCCTGGCTTTGGGCATTCTTCACCACCACTACAGCCACCTTTAACAAACTCTGTGTCTACAGAAAACAGATTTCACTCCCTCCCTTTTAGCTTAACAAAAGCAACAAGTACGAATGGTACTATTGGACATAGTCCTCTCTCTTTATCTGTTCAGTCAGTCATGGGTGATGTGAATACTGCAACTAACCAAGACAGTCCATCAGCAGCAAGCCCGGTTGGGAACTCACATGGTCTTGAAGCAGGTTCCTTGGCTGAAGTTAAAGAAAATCCTCCTTTCTATGGAGTAATTCGCTGGATTGGCCAGCCCCCTGGAGTAAATGAAGTATTGGCAGGACTGGAACTGGTAAATACGAATTGTAGCTCATACTAGTGTTAATTATGAATTTTATTTCTCAGGGCTGGTCCCTGCGAAAGCAGCCATGCAATGTCTTTAGAACCAAATTCTTTGATGACCTCTGATTTTAGTGGCTGTCCTAGACTGTACCCTGGCTGTTAAGGCTCTGCGATATCTTTGTGTTACAATGGGTAATTGAATTTGTGGGACTGATCACTTCCTTTCTTTAAAGGAGTGTTCTTTGCTTACATTATGGAGATAATAATTGGAAAAAGCTGACCATGTTTAAAGGTCCTTTGAAATGCAAATTTATATAAAATGTTCTGGTATAGTAGTCTTTATTGAGTATCACTTTTTCTGGTTTTTTTTTTTTTTTTTTTTTTTTTTTTTTTTTTTTTTTTTTTTTTCTCTTTTTTTCTTTTTTTTTTTTACATAACAGCAAACAGGCAGAATCAGAGTTATGACTGTCAGAGTCATAAGACTGGTTTTGATAATTGACAGTAGTGATATTGTTGATTTGACAGCCATGTGCTTTGTGTTCCTCTGGGCCTTTTGTAAAAGCACAGTTGATGCAAACGTGAGTTGCTGTTACACACTGACATTTCCTCTGTGGCAGCTGCTGCCAAGATTGTGATTGGCTATCAGTTAAATCAATGTGTACTCAATTAGGGGGATGGGATTCTTTATTTTGGGATAATGTTCAATAAAATTTCATATAACAGTGCACAATTATGTAAAACACAAGAAAAGTAGGTGATAATGTGACTGGAATTCCAGCTGTTACAAAAAAGTCCTCATTGTGGGTGTTTTGGGGTGAAGTTGGAAGTCATAGTTTGCCACAGGTGTTCTGAAACTGCATCTTAGGGTGCTGTGTGTTAACCTGGGTGCCACTCACACATTTCTTCATTAAGCCCAGCAGTTGTTTGTAAGCAGACAATATACCTTAAATCATTTTCTCAAAGATAATAAGTTAGTATCGTTCATACCTTGTTTGTGTTGTCTGTCCTTGTTGTACATCTTGTATGTTCCAAAGCAAACATTTTTCTTGTGCAGTCACAGTCACACTGAAAGCATTCACACTACCCAGTGGTTGGTGATTTTAATTGAGTTGTAACAGATGCTTGGTAGTTCATGTGTGCTCTTTCTAACTACAAAAGGAATCTAGACTAGGATTAATTCCCACTCTCCCCTCCCACCACCCCGAACTGCTTCTGATGAAACTTTAGTATGAAGGAAAAAACCTGTAACTCTTAGTTTCCTCAGTAAATCCAGTTAAACAGCACTTCCATTAAAGCTTTGTATGCTAAAATGCAAAAACGTATATCATGCTTCAGAGTACCTGAAGGGTGACTTGTGGGTAGATATTTTATTGAATGTCTTACTGCAGAATTTTAGAAATAAGAAAAACTGTGAATTCTCACTTGAATTTTCAGGAAGATGAATGTGCAGGCTGCACAGACGGAACATTTAAAGGAACTCGATACTTCACTTGTGCACCGAAGAAAGCTCTTTTTGTTAAACTCAAAAGCTGCAGGCCTGATTCCAGGTTTGCCTCACTACAGCCTGTTTCCAACCAGATTGAACGCTGCAACTCCCTAGGTACTCACCTTCTGCTTATTCCTGGTTTATCAGCTGGGATCTGACCAGCAGTTTGGTTTCAATTATTCTTGCAATAAGTTCTTTGTATTGAACACTTGGAAATCTGTACAGGTATTACTTAAATGAGACTAATGAATAGAAGATCAACCTGTACAGAATGCAGTGATTCTATGGATTACATTTTATGCTTTAAAACAAGAAAATGTTCATATATTTCAAGAAATTTCATAAAATGAAGGGAATTTTTTTATTCTGCATATTTTTTTGCCTTAGAAGTTGTAAAGTAGTCTTGCTGAAAATGGTATTTGCAACTCCAGCAATATTTGATTTCATTATTAGAAATAAAGGCAGTTAATTTTCCATAATCTATAGCATTGAATTAATTTATTTTTTAAATATTAACATAGAAACACATGTATCTTTATAGTGGAAGTTAGGGGAAGAAAGTTTTTCACCACTAACCTCAAGTATTTTAGATTTCTTGGGTCATGTTGTACTGCTTGGGACACCAGCAAAGGAGGGTCTGATACTTGTAAGATGGTATGAACAGGGCATTTGTAATGAAAAGAGAGCTTCATTCCTACAGGATAAAATTAATTCAGAGCTGCAGGGTTTTTGAAACACTCTAATATGCATTGCCAGTGTAATGTAAGGTCTTGTTCACGCTCTGGAACACTGAGTCTCAGCTATAATAAAATGCTATTCTAGTCCAGAGAAGGAATGCTTACACTAAGGCAGCAACTTAGCTATAAAACATTAACAGGGAAATCTCAAGGGGAATAAAATTGGAGGCTTTAAAGTGTCTTTTGAAAAAAAAATTTCAGCTTTCGGAGGTTACTTAAGTGAAGTGGTAGAAGAAAACACTCCTCCAAAAATGGAGAAAGAAGGTTTAGAGACAATGATTGGAAAGAAGAAAGGTATCCAGGGTCATTACAACTCCTGTTACTTAGACTCCACCTTATTCTGGTAAGTTTACAATTTGTATAATGGCATTCTGTGCTGGAAATGCAGAACTTGCGCTACTTGTTTGAATGACTGTATTTGTGTGTTACTGTACAGCTCCCAAAGTCATGTGCTGCAGTCTGACAACTTCCTTTGCTCTTCCAGTGGGAGCAAGTTCTCCACTTCCTGTGTAACCAAGTGCTCATCGTGTCCCAGCTGTTCCGGCCCTTTATGTATCTGCTTGTTTTGACTGAGAGAGTCCCTGGCCTATAAATGGTTGAAGGGTGGAAGAGAACACAGGCCAAGTGATGGAAAGAGGGAAATATCTCCTGCAGCTTATTTGCAGAATCCTGCCTAGGCAACTGGTTCTGTACTTTGCTGCAGAAAGGATACTGCATTAGAATTGGCTTTTTCTGTTTAGTACAGCTGTGTTGTTCCCTGTCCATAATCACCACTTTTTGGGTTTGATTAATTCTTTAATTCTTCTTTGTCTTTGCTTGCTTGGTCTTACGTTGCTTAGATACCTGACTGATCATATCTTCCAGGGTCAAAACAACCTTCCTTGTCCTTTTTTTTTTGTAGCCTGTTTTCTTTTAGCTCTGTTTTGGACACTGTGTTACTCAGACCTAAGGAAATGAATGATGTAGAGTATTATAGTGAGACCCAAGAGCTGCTGCGGACAGAAATTGTGAATCCTCTGAGAATGTAAGTAAAGACATGAACTCCTCTCTGGTCTAATATAAATTAGAGGGATCCTGCTGTGCATATATTCCTGTCGCACATCTGAGAAGTTTGGCTGCCTGCTGCTGTCACTCTGTTCAACTTTTTTTACTATTTTTTGCTGATTTTTCGTGGTAAATTTAATCAGTGATAACTGGAAATAGTTATTCATTGTTTGGTGATAAAATATTTTCACTAGTCTCTTACTTGGAAATGGGGTCAACATCAAACTGTTGTAAAATTTGTACAGGTATGAATACAAAAGTATCGCTAAATGCAAGTTATGTTCGTTCACAGCATTTCTATTTACATCTTTTTAATGCTTTTGTACTTGACAAGATAAGTATTTGGGTTATCTTGCTGTTTCACAATTTAATAAATTTGTCAGGACTTTAGAAGTTTCATTACTTTTTACATGTGGTCTGCAAGTGGTCAAAACACTTGTTAAAGGAACTTAATATGAGCTTTAATTTCTAAGGCACAATGAGCAAAGGAGATGCAACAAAAATTATATGAGAAGTTACTTTTATTGAGCTTAATTTTTTTAAAATGTTAATAATACAGTTGTAATTCTGAAATTCTGTGCTCTATCGCTGAAAAATTTATCACAAAGTTTTTGTTTTGATTCCTGGAATAAAATGTTGGCCTCTGAACCCTTATGCTTGTAAGAGCCTGTGTACTTTTCCTGGTGTGTGCCAGGGTTCTGTGCTATAGGTAGGGTAGCAGGATACACACTGAGTAGCAGAAATCTTAAGTGGCTGAGATGACTGAAAGTCTTACTACCTTTCTACCGTGCTTAAAAATTCATAGGAAAAGACTGAATGCTTAAAACCTCAGCTTCTTAGGTCAGCAATACAGCTCTGTATCTTTTTCTCAAATACTGAATTTTATTTTTTTTTGTTAACAACTCCCACAGTGCTGTTATATGTGACATTCTGAAAATGATGTATTAAGCAGTACTAATTAGAGTGAAAACAAATGAAAAGTAATTGACTGATAAATCAGAGAACAGTTATCCTGGTAAGCTCATGATTAAAAATGCTCTTAAAAGCTATAAAAAGAACATTGAGCACTGCACTAAATTTATACTAAATTTATTCTTAATGTACTATTAAGAAAACTGGAGTCAGATTGAATATGAGAAGTCAGTATGTAATTTTGAAGAAATACTATACCCAGGTAGAGGAGTATTTGAGAACCTGTATTTCAGTATTTAAGAGGGCTTTTTCTTTTTGTGCTTCTCTGACTTAACACAAACTAGCTAACAGCTTCTTAAACCTGTGTGTCTTAGATATGGATATGTATGTGCTACAAAAATAATGAAACTGAGGAAAATACTTGAAAAAGTTGAGGCTGCATCAGGATTCACTTCGGAGGAAAAAGGTAACTGGGGAGGTTTTCCTTTCTTTGAGACTTACAAGAATTGTAATATGAAAAAAAATGAGATGTCTTGCTACATAATTATACTAGAACAAAACACCCAAATAGTTTTTTGTAGCAGTAGAGTCTACCAGATATGGTTGAGTGACTATTGACCAGTAGAAAGATCTTTTCTGCTTCCTTGGATATGTAAGGAACCCTAGCTGAACAGTTTCTGTAAAAGTCTTTCACTGACTAAATTTCTTTTATTGCCTTCTTGTGCCCCTGTAACTCCAATCTAGCAGTTAAGAGAGAAGGCTGTGATAAGGCTGGGGTCTTTGTCCTCTTTCAAACTGTCACTTTGGTCCCTGAGGAATACATTTTTCATTACAACACTTCATTGTTACAATAGTTCTGTAGTATTTTAAAAAATAAAATGTGTAAATCATGTTAGAAAAAATTAGTTCCCAACCTCTTGATTTTTCTGCTGCATATAATGATTCATTACCATTGTATTATGTGGCTGTTTCCTCTGCTTTCCTTATGAATACTGAATGCTGGAAACCAGTATTTATTGTAGTTAATACGAATTGTGTTGGGGAGAATGGTCCTCTGGGAAGCTACTGTTGGCTGCATTCTTGATTGGAGAACTCAGTCTTTAGTTTAAATGAACTCTGTAGTATTGAGTGTTTTTTATGTGTTGCTGTCACTGTTCCTCACTGCTTCTCTGCAGTTTTCTTTTGAAAGTTTTTATTTCTCCTGGAATAGTTGTGTGGTGCCAAATGATTCCTCTGAAAGACAGAGAATCTTTTTGATCTTTACTGAGAAGCTTTGTTACCCTATTGAGTCTGTACCTTGTATTAGGGCCTTTTGACATCACAAGAATAAATAGAAACTTGCCATGAAAACATTCACAGTTGGTCATAATCCTACTGAGTTGATAAAGCTATAGAAATTAAGTGGTTTTCCTATGAAAATTTGAAAACCTTAATTATGTATGGCTAGACTTCGCGAACGAAGATTTGGAAGGGTTTTTACCCACGCAAAGTGGGTGAATCCCTCAAGCCTGTGCAGTGGATTTTTTAGGTGAGGCACCTTAATTATGAGTCTTGAATAATGTATCTGGTTTTGCATGCTAACAGAACTATTTTTTTTCCTCTCTCCCATCCAGATCCAGAAGAATTTTTGAATATTTTATTTCACCATATTCTAAGAGTTGAACCACTGTTGAAAATAAGGTGAATCTTTTTTCTTTGCTGACCTCAACCATTTGTAGAGGCTGACAAGGAGAAAGTATCTGATGCCTTTCAGTGAGACAATTCTTAGAGCACTTTTGTAATTAAAATTGCTAATAGAATTCAGTATAGTAAAATAAGGTTGACAATTTTGACACTACTTCCTACCTCTTTTGGTAGGTAGGTTTTGCTCACGAACATACTTTCATGAGAACTGGACAAAGATCCTGTGTCCTAGTGCTGTCTGCTTGAGATCCTTACAGTCTTCCTGTTAATTATGCTGGAGAAGGACTGCTGTAAGAGGACCTACAGCAATTCCCAATGTGGCCTGCAGCTTTTAGCTCCTCATTTCTGGGACAAGCTGCACAGATTGCTGAGTCGGTGTGTAAGCTGTGGAAACTGATTTGCATTTCTTCTGTTAGGCTAATGAAAATATTTCAATTGTCTGCCTTGATCAAGTTTGGTTCTCTTACTTCATCAAAATAACAGCTGCTGGCATTTATGTGTGTGTTCACTCTCAGCTGTAGCACTACAAAGGTTCAGCTGTGGTAACTGAATTTAACTGAGTGGGGACTGTTGCCTGCTGCTGTCATACTGTTATCTGGCACCTGACAGCAAGGTTGCTTGCTACTTTCTGTGGCAGCACCACTGTTACAAAGCATTTTCTGTAGTTTTTCAGTCTTTTCCTCATTGCAGGAACTTTCACCTCAGCAACGTTGACACTGAGATGAAGCAGCTTCTACCTAACATTTTTCCTTGGCTGTTAGAGGCCTGTTAGTCCTGTATGCTTTTTCTCTCTAATAGCAAAATTTATTTCTTTAATGTGAGCACAGTGTTCTATATCCTTTCTTTTGTCCTTCCAGAGGAGATTGAAATGCTCATCTGAAGATCTCTTCCCAAATACCTCAGATTTATGTTACAGAAATATTATCTGAAAACATTGGTATTTGACTATGTTTTGAACATTGACCTCAAAAATTACTTAAATTCATAGCTCAATCCTTTGTCCCTTTGCCTATCCTTTAAAAATGGTGTTGTGTTTTTTGCATTGTTATTTTTGGAGGGGATAATTGGTTTGTGGGGAGTGTGTGTTTAGTGTGAGGGATTCTTTTTCTCTTTTTGGTGAGAATGAAGTTTCTCCATACCATGTTCTGTGGCCTGCCCTGGTGGTTACCATGGTCACCTGCCTCCACCTTTGCCTAGGTTTGGAAGGCATCTCAACAGTTAGAGCTGGACAGCCCTTGGCTCTGGATTATCCTTTTGGAGAGTTTTCTGCTAACTTTATAACAAGTCTAGCAACACTAGCCATCTATGTGAGACTTCCACTGCAGGAAGCAGTGTAAATATCTCTCTGATTTAAAGGAAATGTTTCATTAAACCTATCATACTGAAGATAAATATTTTTATTCCTTTTGATATTTTATTGCTTATCTTTCCAGTGAAAGCTGCTTTAGTGTCTTGGAGTTTGTGATGCATATGCTTAGAAAGTATTTCTGAGTTGGTAGTTCAGTCATGCAGAGACATATAAGACATACTCTGAAACTTACACTGCTTTTGTTTGTTTAAGTTTTTCTAAAATCAGTCAACTCTTAATACTTGACTGCCTCTCACCTAAGGCACTTTGTTGTTGGGGGCGTTGTGTTTTGTTTGGTTTTTCTTTTCCTAAAGCACAATATATTTCAATGCAGAGAGGATGTTTTATAAACTATTTTATCATAGATGTTATTTTTCTAGTAAAAGACAGTCATTATTACAGTAAAGTTTCAGAGTTTGGTGGTTTTTTTTGTTTTTATTTTTTTGCTTGTTTGTTTTTTTATTCTTTAAATCTGTTTTTAGATCAGCAGGTCAGAAAGTACAAGACTGTTACTTCTATCAGATTTTTATGGACAAAAATGAGAAAGTTGGAGTCCCAACAATTCAGCAGTTACTAGAGTGGTCATTCATCAACAGCAACTTGAAGTTTGCAGAGGTTGGTGACAGCTGTTGCCTTGTTAGAAGTGATGATACCTAGATATTTGCCCATTCAACAGAGGAACATGTTGGGAATGGGAATGCTGTGTCAGTGGTCCAGGATACCTACATAACATGAATATTTTAAGGCTGACTTAATGACATGTATTTTTGGCTGAATAGACCAAAGTGATTTAGGTAAAGAAAACTTCTTGGTTACTGCCAGTAACTTGTATTAAGGACTGATAATTTGAGATACCTCTGACAATGGGCTGCAAGTTCAAATAACATGAATACTTTTATAACATTAGAAGTATTTCTCTAAATTAATTGTTTATCTCAAACTCATTACATTATATTCTGGCATTTTACCTAGGCACCCTCTTGCCTGATTATCCAGATGCCTCGGTTTGGAAAAGACTTCAAAATGTTCAATAAAATTTTTCCATCCTTGGAGTTAAATATAACAGATTTACTTGAAGACAGTAAGTATATGCCACTGTATTGTGTAATGAAAGAGAGTTGCTGTGACTGACTCACTGAAAGTGGTTGGTTTTGTTGTCTTTTTTTTCTATTAAATATTTATTAAGTAGTTTGAGATGCTCAGGCAGAGGAGAAATGCAAGTTGACTGCCTAGAACACTTCATATCCTTCATGTCAATTAGAAACTATAATTTGGAAGAAGGTATAGAATATAACTTGCTTCATGAGTATTTGCACAACTGAACTTCTTAGGACAGTGTTTTTAAAGTTCAGTTATTAGCAGCAAAGCAGTTCATTCATATGGCAGTTAACCAATCTATATGTATTTTTTAAGATTTCCTAACAAGTATTTACGGTGTTAGCTATATTTTCAGCAGTCTTCATCAGTTTGTGCTGGTTTTATTAATATTTTTGTCATTAGTTCATCAAACTAGAAAAGAATCTGAGATTAGTATGTGCACCTGCATCATATTTTGATAGTATGTTTTCCAGCCATAAATCTATTTCTTCTTTTTTGTGACCTAAATTTCTGACATTGGTCATCCACTGAATTTTTCATTGCATTACCTAAGGACACGTGGTTTTAAATTTGAGATAAGAATTAATAAAAGTGTTAAAGTTCATTAGAATAATAGTCTGTGAAATTGTTGTGGCTTTCTTTGACTGTAATGGCCATCAGGTTATGCTTTTTTTTTTTTTTTCTCCTTCTCTTTTTCACCCCCCTGATGTTGACAGCCATAGGAGCTAAGCTGACCATACCAATATGATAACAGAGAACTAATTTGATGTAGCAACCTGTTTTTACTTGTTCATGTACCTGATTTTTAGCATCTTCCGTAATGCGACTTAGCAGTCTAAACATTTTTCTCTCGTTCCACATTGCATCAAATTGAAGAACTTAAATGTAGTGGTACATTTCTGCTTTGATTGGCAATCTGGTCTTAACTTTTTTAATGTATTGTTTTGCTGTATTTAAAGTAATATTTCTCTTTCCTTTTCATACTCCTTGTTCTAAAAACAAACAAGCAAAAACCAACCAACCAAAAACAACACACGAAAAGCCTCCCCAAACTGGAGACTAATATCTCTTTTAAAAATGCAGCTCCCAGGCAGTGCCGTATATGTGGAGGGCTTGCCATGTATGAGTGCAGAGAATGTTATGAAGACACTGATATTTCTGCTGGGAAAATCAAGCAGTTCTGCAAAACATGCAATACACAGGTAAGTGGTTGTGTTTGTTAATTCTGTGGGGGTTTAACTGCTGTAATAATTGAAAGGAAACCATAAGTCAGACTTCCTCAGCAACACTACCGTAACTGTCACCCACTCAGTAAAGTGTCTCCTTTGGTGACAAATTAGGAACTCCTACCATGTGTTTATCAACATAGCAACTGCCAAATCCAGGAATGACACAGTGAAGTAGTAACTGCTTTAAATCCTAATTTTATGTACATACCACCTTTTTAGAGTTGATAAATTCATGACGTAGAACTGTGTAACTGCATAAAGATGTCATGGCTTGGTTTCAGGTCTGAGTGTAGTAGAAAACTGTGGCATCAAACTTGACCTGCCTTCTAACTTTTGGGTTGAATTTTCTGTACAATATTGAACTACGCTGGGGCAGAAAAATAGAAGAAATGTTTAGTCGGTTGCTGTTATTGCAGTTCCTTCTGTAATGCCATTATTCTTCTGTTCAGCAATAATGTTCTTTTTAGCTTTGTCTGCCACTGAAACAAATAATCTTATGAGGTGTTTTTCCTTTTCTGAAATACCACTTCAATTGTAGGTCCATCTTCATCCCAAGAGACAGAGTCATAAATTCAATCCGCTGTCACTTCCGAAGGATCTGCCGGACTGGGACTGGCGGCACGGCTGCATCCCTTCCCAGAAGATGGAGCTGTTTGCAGTTCTGTGCATAGAAACCAGCCACTACGTAGCTTTTGTGAAGTACGGCAGGGATGACTCCGCCTGGCTCTTCTTCGACAGCATGGCAGACCGGGATGGTAGATCTTCGATTTGTTCTCTTCATTTTCTCTTAATTTTTTTTAAGTATTTTAGGTTTCAATGACTATTTCTTAAGGTAATGGGGATATTGATGTCATTTAATGAGATGGACTGGATGCTGCGATACTAGTCTTGACCCAGCCTTACCTCAGCACATTGAATTCATGGCAGCTACTGATTTCCATAATCTGAATTTCACCTAAATTGGATACCTTAGTAAGGAGATGGTATAGAAGCAACTGCAGAGATTTTCTAGCAGGGCTCCTTACGCATTTTCCTATACTTTCCAAATTCGGCAGAAATAATTAAATATAGACTGAAAACACATTTCTGCAGTTATTTAAAATCAACTGGATGTACATGATTATCAGACAGTATGCAAATATTTTTATTGCTTTTTCTTAAAAGACTTACTGTAGATGTCTTTAGAATAAAAGAAATAGTCACACATTACAACATCTATGCCATTCTTTTGAATCTCTTTAGAGTTATCTGTGGAAAATTGTTACTCTGTAATAATACAAATGTCAGTAAAACAAGTGTTCTCTTAGATACTGCTATTTAAACAGATACTGTTTAAATAAGGACTCTCTTCAGTTCTGGTGCCTGAGAAAAACAGTAATAGATGAAGTGTCAGACTCACAGTAACAATTTCTGCATGAAGAATTCTTGAACCCCTCTGTTACAGTGTGATTTGGCAAGGAGAGAAGAATCTTTCCTCCTGTTGAAAATGAAACTGCTACAGGATTAAAGTGACTTTCTTATACCAACCAGAAAACAATCAAGCTGTGTTTCAGAGTGTTTGAAATGTGTATGACTGAAGTCTGTATAGAACCATTTTAATTCAGGAATTTAGATCACATGAGATGCTGGATATATCTCCTGCTGATCTTAGGGGGTGTTCTGTTTCTTCAGCTTTTTTTCATAAGTTAAAAATGTCTGCTGGGAACTGAGAGATGGATTTCAATTCTTGTGTTGATTGAATTTGTTTAATTTTATGTGGAAAATGAGCTGGAGCAAACTCTGCCTTATGTCTGTACCTGATGTGCAAGACTGGTTTGTAAATTTATCAGCTGTTACCAGTTGTCATGTTATAGCAAACTCAGTAGCATTTGAGGTGGATTATATATTCAGGTCACTCTCCCAAAGTTGTACAGAATTTTTAGTGTTAATGAAAACCCAGAGTTCTCCTTGCTTTTTTGTGATGTTTGTGTGGGTGTGGTTTGTTAGTAAACAAGGCAAACTATTCTGGCACTAATTGTGATTTCTTGAACAATACACTTTTTATAGAAGTTTATCCTGCAGTAGTACAGAGGAGCATATATAGGTGTTTTTAGAAGGTTTTTTCAAGAACTGGTGATGCTGTTGGAATTAAAGTACATTATAAAGAGCAAATATATGTAGATGTTATCCTAATCTATTTCTCTTTCTTTTCTTATGGTTAAAAAGGAGGTCAGAATGGTTTTAACATTCCACAAGTTACTCCGTGTCCAGAAGTTGGTGAATACCTGAAGATGTCTCTAGAAGAATTACACTCACTGGATTCCAGAAAAATTCAGGGTTGTGCACGAAGACTGCTGTGTGATGCTTATATGTGCATGTACCAGAGCCCAACGATGAGCCTGTACAAATGAAGAGGGATCTCTGCGGAACTGCACAAACAGGCCGGGGTCGCCGCCTGTTGTTTGCTGCATTCTGGGTTAGTTTCAATGCAACCGTTGCTGGCAATGGAAGACGTTGACTATGACAGCAGGAGGATTTACTGTTCCAAAAACTACACATGGAGTTCTGTAACTGAAGTATTTAAGCATTTTGCACTCTAGGAAGTGTGCTTGTGTGTGTTTGTTTCATAAACAAAGTTGTTACTAAAACTTAAAGCTTTAAGTGCATTGATAATATACAGGCTTTTTAAGATGTAAAGGTGAAATTATATCAGGAAAAATCTCCTTAGTCCATTGGGAATGTAAGGATACACAGTGTGCTTGCTCAGTGCATGTCTGTGGACAGGGATGATGATTCTCATATGTTTCTTTACCCTCGCCCTGTCTCCCCACCATAGATCCTTTTAGTACCACAGGTTCTTCTCTCAGAGAGATAATAACTTCAGTTTTAGTGAGATACATTTTAGACTGCTCATTGCATATTGACTTTGTTCTGTTATCTACTGAATTCCTTTCAGTTCCAAAAATTAACAGTCATTTAGAGATCTGAATTCCTGTCTTGTGAAAATCAAGCACAGACTTGCTGTGTTGTTAACTTTCAGTTTTTGGAGGGGAAAAACAGGAGGAGAAGAGGTTAGTAAGGGCAAGTATAATTACTGAAATATAAAATTAGCAATGAAAGTTAACAGATGTCTTTTTCTAAGTGTCTATTTTTAAAGAAACAAAGCAGTCTGGAACAGAACAGCAACTATACACAAATGATTCCAGGACAAAACAATAAAATAGTGGATTGCCTCAGGGAATGTTACTGAAGTGGATTCTAGTCCTTGGTAAACAGAACTGACTTTTCTACAGTACATTAAGCTACTGCCTGGGAATATGTTACGCATTTGAGTCTTCATTTCAGGATTACTAATATTAAAAAGAGACTATTAAAAATCTCTGCCTGGAAAGATGAAACTATAAATAAAGGTAGATTGGAGTTCCACTGTATGCCAAGTACCTGATGAAAACTAACTTGAAAAGCTGCAAAACCTGTGTTAATGTATAATACTGTACTTTGAAGTCTATTGGTTCCTGTTTGCAATGAAATACTGTTCTATTAGTTGCCTTTTAGCTACTTCTGTCTACACCGACTAGCAAACATGCAACTATTTATATACAGTACCATCTGGTTGTACAAATTGCATATATATGAAATGTACATTTTCAGCTCTTAAGATGTTTTATATGGAAACTTCCTTTTGGGGATCAAGTCTATAGAAGAGGAGATAAAATGTGAGAGGAAAAGCCACTTTGAAAAAGCCGCTATTTTAAAGGCAATGGAGACTGATCCCTTATTGTAGAAAATGTGGTTACTTTGTTTTTCTTGGAAAACCTCTAATCTCTCTTTGGGGCACACTACCACAGGACAGTACTAGAGAGAGATTTGAAAACTGCTTGAAGGACTAATTGTGCAAAGCAAGGGGTGCTGAGAGTGTCCATCTGTTCCATTAGCCATTGCATGAAGTGTGCCCTAGTTTTTCACTTTCAAGAGCAACAAAGTTATTAGAAGTGTCACTGTTGCTTTTACCTCAAAGAGTCTCCTAGCTTTCATGTTCCCTTGCCTTACTTAACTGGTCTGTGCACCTTGGCAAAACTCTTTTGTTTCAGTACTAGCCTGAGCTTTTGACCTCTTTGTCTCCTGTAAAAATTCAGTGAAGCTTTAGATGACGAATTTTATAACCATCTGTTAATGGATTGGTTACTGTCCATGGGCACTTCCTCTGCTACATCCCATCCTGTTCTGGAGCAGCAGCTTGGATGTGTTGACAGAGATGCCATAGGGGCATCTTGTAGGTAAAGAGAGCAGGCCTTGGCTCAGCAGCTTGTGTGTTCATTAATGTGAACCAGAGATCACTTGTGTCATTTGAGCAGAAGATGTGGTAGCCCACATCTGTGGGCTGTGCATTTAAGAGAATAATTGGCCACAGCCTCCAGGTGATGTTTTTGGAGCTGTTTGCAAAGCAGAGGTTGAGAGATCTTGCCACAAAAGGCAATAGTAATACAAGACTCAACTCGCTCTCCACAGGGTTGGAGCTCCTGTTTGATCCCTTCCCCATCCCCACTCTGTCTCTCAGCCTGAAAGGAGCTGCAAGTGTCCCCTTTGAACACGAAGCAAGGCACAAGCACAAACCTGTGTACCAATGAGACCAGTTTGAATGTCTGGATTCTTCTCTTCCCTAGCCCTAGATTTATTTTTGACTTTTTCCAGTGCAGTAATTTTGTATGTCTTCCACTGGTGTCATATTTCCCACACCCCCAGCCCCATTACATATAGTTACCTCTTGCCCGAACCTGATGAACAGCCTTGGACTTGCTATAGCCAGAGGAGAGAAGTGGAATTGGCAGCCATATTAATGTTTTCTAGACAAATAATCTTGTGGCAAAATACCCACTCTTTTTCACAAGAATCCCATGTTTTCAGGATACGTGCTCTGTTAGCAGAAGTTTGGCTTCCCTCCAGTCTTCTGGACTTTCACGGGCAAGGGAAAAGAAGTTGTGTGAACTCTTCCTGTGGGACACATAGGGAACATTCATTACTGTGCACTTGGTGACAAATACTGTGTTTGGAAAGGCAGACAGTGCTTTAGAGCCTGCATTTTTTACTATAGATTATTGCAAAGCAGTAAATAGTTTTGCAAACAGTATATGATTATATGGTTAGTTTACTGCTCACCAGTTAAGAGGTCAGAGATGTCTTTTATAGTGTTAAAAAAAGTTTTGACAATTGAGCCTTCTTCTTTTAAGCTAAAAAGTATTGCTGTATGATGTACTGCACTGGATTGGAGGTAATTGGCAGTGTAAATGAAATGTTAAAGAAACTAACCCCAATTTTATTTCCTTTCTCAGGAACTAGTATTCAGACAAAAATGATTTCATTGTGAAAGGAATCTTGTAAAATAACTTATATACAAGAATAAGAAAGTTTGGGGGTTTTAGCCTTGTATTTGTAGGGGAATTGAATAAGCTATTTTAAAGCCTGCATTTTAAGTATGTGCTGCTGGTAAATGTAATGTCCAAAGATTCAAATGACCAAGCACCCAACATTTATGTTTGGTGTATTTGGAAAACTCCCAATCAGTTCTTCTCTCTCTCTTTGTTTTTATGTAGTGAATGCCCCCCCAAATTGATAGCACTTAAGTCATTGATTCATGGTTTGGCTCCTAAGTACTACTAACAACGGCCTTAACCTGTGAGTAAGAAAATACATAGACGAAATGGTTCCTGACAGCCTGTAAAATGTAAAGTTTCATAGTACATAATCTTTCATAACTGGGGAGAAAACCTGCAGCCCTATACAACTTGCTTACTCTGCTAAAGACTTTTAGAACTAGGGGTTCAATATGGAACAAATCACTGTGTCACTAATTGCCTGCTTATTTTGAACATGAGGATAAAGAGAAAAGGTGTTAGTTAAAGGTGATGCCTTACACAATACTAAAGCAAACACAAACCATCAAAACCTTACCCAACCAAACCCACCATTAGTTACATCAGAATGCTTGTCTTTGGGTGGGGGAGATAACTGGAAGAAAAAAATATAAAATATCTGTTCAGTAAAGATCTTTCTAATATCTGTGATACTGTGTGCTCTTGAAAACTGTGGTACTGTGTTGTACTAAACAGCCTGTGACATTCTCATTTTAAGCAAGTACTATGTGTAACAAGAATTAATCATAAATGGTTCATTTCAATGCACTTACTTTTCTCGTGCACTTTATGCTCCACTGACTTTCTGAACGTGCTCATCACACTCCCCAACGATGGCCTATTCCACACCACACCAAGGCACACCGTCCTGCACTCTGAAGTGCTGTGGTTATGAACTGAACTGGTGTAAAAAGCAGCTTGAAAGCTTTGTGTATTTTTACCACTGTTACAAAGCATGTTTTTATCTGTTCTTGATGTTTTGCTAAATAAACATCCCATGTTTTGTGCACAAATAGTCTCTTAAACTTACGAAGGCTGTGTCCAAGAAGGCATTAGGGAAACAAACCCTTGGAGCAGGTTGCCCTCAACTAGCCTTAACTTTTTTTTTTTTTTTTTCTCCAATGGTATAGCTGAATGAGCTGCTGCTGGAAAGGAATGTACCTTGTGCTTTTTCTGTATTAATATTAATTAAAAATATTGTTCTTATGGCTCTATTCATTTCTTTGGGGCTTGGAGATTTGGGAGTTTCATGAAAAAGAATGGACACAGTGGTGAACTAACTTGTTTTGCGTACTTACAGAAGGATTTATGTTTATGCATTTCTGTTAGTCCCTCTTTGGCATTTCTAGGAAACTTGGGAATAGTACTGCATCAAATCAGGTCTTAGAATACTACTCATGTTGTACCAATTAGTACCTGATGCTGTAACGAAAAATTACCAAAAAGTGGCTATAGCTACCTGTAGTGTGCCTGGAGGCGGGGAAACTGCTTTATTTTTAAATGCTTACACCACCTTACTAACCCTAGTGAGCAGCTCCTCCTGGGACAATGTTGTAGCTTCATCGGTGCTTCCAGTTTATGTACGTTTTCTATATAGAAATATACTGCTATCCAGTATTTCTAGGTTGTTTGGGGTTTTTTAATTATTTTTCTGATTTCCTGAGTATAATAATAACAATGAAAAAAGCCCATTTAGACCTGTAAAAGGAATGCTGTCAATTTAAGTATTTTTAAAATCTCTACCTTATTTAATAAGCACTTGTAGTTGCACAAGATATTTTTAGGAAATACCTACTTCTTCAGAGTAAAGGGCTGAGTTGCTTCTTAAACTTTTAATCTGCAGTTATATTATTCTTTGCTTTTGTAGAAGCTAAAGCTGAGCCTGCCTGTGACAGCACGGAAATGGCGCTGTGGCCGCTTCTCTCCGCGTTCCAGACAGGCTCATCCCTGTTCCCGGAGGGCTCATCCCGGTCCTCGGCGGACTCATTCCTGTTCCCAGAGGGCTCATCCTGGTCTCCTGGCGCCGAGAGGGACCGCGCTCGGCGGGGCGGAGGCGCTGCGCTTCCGCCGCTCCGCCACACGAGGGCACTGCCCACTCCGGCCACGGCACACGAGCGGCTCTCGGGGGTCTCCGGCTGTTTCATCCCGGGTTTGTGGTGCTGCTCTTAAAACTACTTATTGGCCTAACGTGATTAGGGGCATGTACAGCTTTCACAGGTTTACACATCTCACACCTTCACCAAGCGCAAGGCACGGGGGAATTCCCCGGTGCCCGAAGCGGAGCCGGACTACAGCCCGAGGCCACGCAGGGTGGTCCCATCGCATCAGCGCCGCCCGTGGATCGGCGCCCGCTGGCACAAGGCAAAGCTCCCACCCTGGCACCTCGCAAAGTGCTCACGCAAAGGGCATCTCAGAGCGAGACGCAAAATGCCAAGGAAATCCTGGGGCAGTGGCAACCCTTCGAGGACAATGATGCACGTCACGGTAATTTTTCACACCAAAACCTTTCATGCAGAACAAAATGTCCCAGAGAAGAGCCCAGCGTGAGTCACACCCTTCAGGTGCCTCATGAGGACGGTGCTGACCCCGGCCGTGTGTCTGCACCACCCTCGACCCTCCCACTTCTCCCAAGGCTCTCCCACAGCAGTCTGCTCCCACCACCCCTGGGACCTGGTGCAGGCTCTAACACGGTTTTAAGGGAAAAAATAAAGCCACCAGCACAAAAAACCATACTGCATTTTGTGGCCCTAAGTCAAGTTTTGCAGCTGATTGACCTGTGCATACAGGAATTTGATAGGGGTTATAATTATTCCTTGATCAATGTTATCAATTAATTGAAGAAAAAAATTGCAACTTTTCTGGGTCTAACTTATCCCCTATGTGTATTAATAACTGAGAGCTGAAATAGTTCCACATGTGTATTTTCTCTCTCTGGATATGCCTGGCTCTCCGTAGCTTCATGTGGCTGCTGATGCTGCTGTGTTACCTGACAGCTGTTCAGCCACAGGTTCCCCCTGCCCTGGTTTGGTGCTGCAGCAGTGGGTGAGCTACAACCTCACTGAGGCTGGGCTGGGGCTGCGGAGCTGGGCCCCCTGCCCACCTCCATGGGGACAGCTTGTACCTGCCACCTACACTGACAAGCGAGGCAGCTCTGGCTTCACCACATACCCTGCAAACTTCTTGCCTTTGGGTTTCTAATTTTTGAGGAGTCTTCTCTTTCCAGGCTTTTCATTTTTCAGCTGATTCCCTGATTCCATGAAGCAAAGACATGGGTGGGAATTTAAGGATAATTGTATATATGTTACATAGCAATTTCTTTTTAAATAGCATATAAATTGACTGGATTTACCTTCACTTTCTAACGAGACCAGTTTGTCTACGCTAGCACTGATGTGTGAAGGTATTATTCACTAGGCAGCATCTCACATTCCACATTGCATGTTAGGGTTTTTTTTTAATCATGAAATTTCCCACTCATCAAAGTAATTTGCAAAGGTAATTCTGTTTCTACTCATCTATTACAATAAATCAATGAATAATAAATTATAATGCAGCAATTAAATGTATAATGAGATGGGCAACAAGTATTAATAAATGCAGAGCTAGTTGCCCAAAGGTGAACAGACTTCCCCTCTCTTCTTACAAGTCAGGTAACGATCTTTCTATGATGGGGAAACAAGCAGCTGCTAAACATGTAAATGAAACCAAGGGATATATGAGTTCACACTATAATGCTGTTCTTCAGCCTCATTATTATTGTTACATTATCAGTTCTTCTGTGACTTTTCCTCTGAATATTTAAAGCCAGGGAGGGGATATGCAATTATTTTTAAACATCCTTCTGCCAAATGACTGACTGAATGAACCCAACATAGTGCTGAGATGTTGGCTCCATTCAGTGGCCTAACCAGTACATCATGGCTGAGTTTTAACCAGTAGAGCTATTACAACACCAGTGTTGATCTGGAGGATAATTAAAAAAAAAAAGTTGAAACTTCTTCAGGGATAGAAGTTCCTTCTTTAAAAACAAAACAAAACAAAACAAACAAACAAAAAAACCCACCCAAACTCTAGCATTAAATATCTAATCTGAACAAAATTATACTAGCAGGGTATAAACGAGTGTATCTTCTAATTTTAAATATAGCTGTGAGTTGTAATATCACTGCTGCTCTCAGTAGCTGATATTGCCATAAGAAAAAGCAGAATGATCTTAATACCTTTTTGCCCCTGAATTCTTCATCCTGTAGTAGATATGTTTGGGAATGCTTCATATTTCTTCAATCTCCCTCTATCCTCAATATTTTTTTTCTGCTCAATTCACAAAGAGGTACCGTTTCATTGCAACATATTTTATTTCTTTCTTCAATAATCTCAATGGTGGATCCATTGCCATTTTACTCTCTTTCCCAGAAGTGTGCCCATGTTCTCCATCTCTGTGTCACCTCTCCATGTAGGCTTTACCACCTGAGAACACGTTATATAAAAATTTTGTTTTAAAAGAAATGTTTGATACATTTGGTTTTGCCCTAGTCTGAGCTGACTCTGGCACACCATTAACGTGGGGCTGAGGAAATACAGCATTGCCCAGAATATCAAGTTGTTTATCTAAAACCGTCTTACGTTTAGAAGAGTGCGAGTTTCCCTCCCTGCCCCTTGTATGGTTTGAGAATTTCAAGGGCAGCAGTTGGCAGAGAATTCAATGGAGCTACAGGGGTTGATTTATTGTAATAGATGGCAGGAAACAGAATTATCTTAGCAAATTAGTTTGGCTGATAGGAAAGCTGGCCAGCAGATAAGAGGCAGTGCTGATGTGTGACCTGACCTGCGCATGCTTCTGGCGGAGTTTCACCAATTCACAGCTGAAGATGAGTCTCTACACTTAATGCTTAACAGAGAGTGCTCATGAAGAACAAGCAAGCCCTGACGTGGGTAGGAGCTGCACGCAGTGTCCTCCCTGGAAGCATCGTCCTTGAGATTGTCCAGCTGTCCTGAGGTGCCTGATTAAGGTGAGAAATATTAGCTGACCCATTAATCATTTTTATACATTTCAGACACTCAGCAGGAGGCTGTTTCACAGAAGAAGCAGGGCAAGTTTTTCAACTTGCATATTGCAGTCACAGAAGTTCATCTGTGTTTATCAACCCTAATGAAGTGATGTCTTTGGCTTTACACTGCTGCACCTCCTTGGTTCTTTAAAAGCCCAGCAGCAGTATGAGGGGATCTATGGCAGTCAGGTGACCCAGGAAGGTTTTACTAAAGGTACATAGTCTTATAAGAGTCTTTCAAGCAGACAAAACCAAAAGTATCTAGCTGTTCCCCAACACTATCTGCTCCCACTTCTCCTGTTTATACTGGAGAAAACAGAACTCTTGAAGCCCTTAGCAAGTTCAGAGTATTTGCTGTTTAACAGTGAATGTAGCTGTTTCTGCAGTACTGCACAGGAGATATTTAAAACCAGGCAGAGAAGAAGATACATGCAGATATAAAAACTCATATTTGAGAGGAATTTAGTTTGCGAATTGTCATTAACTGCATGCAAATGTGTGTGTGCCTGCATGCAATTGTGTCCATAGGGTAGGGAAGAGGGCAGAGTGGAAGCAAGAACTTGCCTGACATACTTCATCCACATTTCATCTTGTTGTAGCTCCTGGGAACACAATAGCACGGGTGGCCACTGTAGGACAAAAGCCTTCAGGTGACATTATTGGTGCACTGCTGTACAAGGTGCTCAGAAGATGTTTTTTATAAGGGCATGAGATGCGCCTTTGACTTTATGTTGGTCTGCTGAGGACAGCATGAGCAATTTTTCAGTGAAAACTGTAACTTTGCCAGCAGACCCCAAAGGATCCACCTCTGAAACCTGTCAGCGTTAATATCTTTCATGCTTTAGAAGCAATTGCCTCCCATGCCCTGGGACACCCACAGTTTGGTCAGAGATGCTGCCTCTGACCTCACAGGCAAAAAATTTGTCACTTAGTGGAGCAGTTGATTTTATGTACCAAGTCCCCACTATAACCTCAAAAGTGTAGAGCTGAGGAAGAGAAACATACACGGGAGTCCTGACCCTTGCAGATATTGGTGTCAGTGAGTGGTCAAAGTCCTGACACGTGTGGACCACCTGCATTAACATATTTATCAGCAGTGTGTAGGAATGAGTTTTGCACTCGTTTGGCTAGCAGCATTCATCCTGCCTTTGCAGAGGTCAGGAATCCTGCTAAGCACCTACAGCCAGAACCAACAACCACCTCTTAGTTCTTCTGACAAGTGTGGGGGAATTAAATTATAAACATGGAGAGAAATACAATGATAAACATTGAGGGGAGGGGAAGGAACCCTTTCTGCAAGGTAAGAACTCAGTGATAAATAGATCTGTGCATATTTCCCAGCCTCATTCCTCACTTGCCAACTCTGATGCTATTTTCATTAGGCCATGTTACCATACATGTCATTTTATACAAAGGTGCAGTATATCACAACTGGAGGTTGAGGTGCTTGTAGTGAACACAAATGAGCTTGTAATGGTCCATCTGCTTTGATTTTATTTAGTGATCCCTCAAGGGCTGGGAGCTAGAGTGAGAATAACAATGCTTCAACCCATCTGCTATTGTAGTACCAGCTCCAGTTGAATTATCACATGTTCTGAGTGGCTGGCATATGCTGTGACATAAAGCCACAAGAAAGTGTTGCTCTCCAGCTGTTGTGTTGACAAATACTTTTCAGCCAGTCATTAAGTTCAGCTCAATAACCAGGGGGAAACTGTAGCTAAAAGTTGATTATTATTTTATTTTATTTTAAGCATTAGAAATAACTAGCATAATATATTTTATTTAAAACTGTGTCACTAAGGGCACACATTTCATATGAGCTCTAGCAATAAAAAATTCTCTATGATGCCCATAAATTTTTGTGTTATAGGATTGGATGGGCATCTCTGTAGCTGACAGTGTAAATCTTAGTAATGAGACTATGCTAACCTTGTTTAAGCAGCAGTACCTCTGAAGCTGTATATGTATAAAGTTACTGGCTTAGTGGTGTTATGGACCATGAACTTGCCTCAGAAAGAGATTGTGATCTGAGACTCCATGCAATGATTGTCTTAAATTGAGGAGAAAAGCAAGCAGAGACCCATGCAGAGACATGCACCTTGTGGATGCAACAGGTTCAGATGGCTCATTTGGCACTTCACCTCAGCTGGGCTGCAAAGTGTGATTGCTAAAAGTGGCCAATTTATTTGGCCTTTACTCCCTCTTCCATTGTTGGAGGCCTGCTGAAGAGCTCAGGACACTCTGGAGACACCCTAATTCATGCCCACACAGAACACTTGTCTCAGAGCAGTCTTAGAAGAGTGTTTGCGGCTTTCTGCTGACAATACTCACATGGTCCCTTTCTCCTTCCTGTCTCTACCCTGTTCTCTCAGGGCTCCTCTGGGTACGGGATCCACCACTGTGTACGGGAACAAATAAAAGGCAATTCCCACAAATTCAAAGGCTGGTATACAGACAGATGCATGTAGGAAGTGTGAGGTCCCCTGCACATGCTGATGTTCTCTCTCCAGATAATGCACTGAAGGATGGCATGAGCCTTTTGGGCACTGCCCACCATCCAGGAGACATGCTCAATGAGAACACAGAAAATAAAATCTGTTCTTGATATTCAAAAACACTCTTTGTAATTCTCATCCCTACTCTGAGCCACCCCTGCTGTGAGTAGGGAAGGGGTTGGAGAGGGGTCACAAGCAGAAGACTGAAGCATGCTGCTGAGCCCCAAGTGCTGCCACAGACCAGCATGGCCGGGTGGGCTCTCCAGAGCATGGATGGCTCTTGTGTGCTTCTGTTACCCATTTCATTAGGGATTCAGTTCTTAAATATGACTTACGCTTGTATTTTGCCTCAGAAAAACAATAGACACTGTTCATACTGAAGCATTTCAGTTGTAGAGGTTTATATTTCCTATTGTACCCAGAGACCTGTGGGTGCCAGCTGTCACTGGTGCTGCCATTGTATTATGATCCCCTGGCTACTGCAGGAATTGTTGATTACGTTGCCTTTTGAATCAGTTGATTACCATGAATAATAGGCCAAAAAGGCTGTCAGCATTTTGACTGTAACTATAACTGTTACAATTAATTATGGGTTTAATTAGCATATATGTCTAGCAGTAGAGAATATAATACTTCATGGGTAACAGATGATTCTGCAGCAGTAACATAAAGTGTGATACAGGTTGGGGTACTGATAGTTATTAATAAATGACTTCTATTGTTTGAGGTCCTTATATATACAAATTAGCAGGCATGACATAATCAACCCAAACTGTATAATTTATAATAATTGATTTCATTTTGACTGACCACCAGTCGGCCTACTACATGCCCTCAGAAGAAAAATAGCCCTATTAGGATAAGTTTAATCCTAAACATAGCTAATGAATCCTATTACTTTAAGGTCATATTTGAAGCTTTTGTTAATTGTCAGAACCATTTTAAATTGATTAGAGTTAAATTAAATCAATGTAATGTTTAGAAAAACAATATTTCTAATGGATGAGGCCAAGCTGACCTCAAATAAACATATTTATCAACCGATTTCAGTGAATGAGAAGGCTAGCAGCTGGGCTCATAATTCATGATTGTCTATAATATGGGAAATGTCACTATCTAAGCCATTAATTATGTCAGGTAATAAATCTGTTGCTCACAGTTGAGCACTTGCCAGTTGGGGTAACAATCCCCTCAGCAAGGTTATGATGTTTAGAGACTCTCTCCTCACCTAAACTCACATTTTACAGTAGCAGAACAACTGCACGAAACTTTAGTTGGAATGAATGTGGTGTTTTCATAGCTGTCAATTAACTGACAACATGTCAGACTCTAATAACTTAGTATGGAAGCATCATTTGAAATAACAAGAGTGTTCCATGAGGAAAAAGTTTGGCTTCACTATGTAACAACATTTCCCAAGCTGGAGATGTGAGTAGCTATTAATTCTTTACAGACCACTACTAAGTGACTGATTCAGTAAATATATTGTGTGGCAAAATGCATAATGATAATAGAAATAATTATTTTGCAAAACCTTGAGAGTGTGAGAAATTCAGAATGGGTTGACAAGGACTAGGCTGCATGATGTTTCACAGGTAATGATGGGTACAGTTTAATACAACAGGCTATAGGAAAAATGGTACACAGAAGTAGGATCAGTTTAAGGTTAATTGTATTCAGCAGCTTAGGAAAATGTCTGGCATTATTGCAGACAAATGACAAAATCATCTGTTCCCTCTTCAATATTTTGTCAAACAAAAACAACAAAGATAAACTCAATTTTCATAAAGAAAGGGTGAGAAAATAGTATAAAAATGGCACAGCAGTAAGTAGAGAGACAAAAAAATCTCTTTTACATAGTACTATCACAGAAGAAAAGGCTGAGTATAAGTAATGTAACACAATATTTTTGAAAAAGAGCATGATGGGTGATGAAAATTTCAATAAATTAAAAAGCATCTGGAGTAGATAAAAAAGATTCCTACCATTTTTTGGGTGCTTTACTCATCCCCTTGACCTAGCCTTTCCGTGTTGCAGGTCAATACAAAATACTGTGTTCTGGTCAACCTGCTAAAGTGACACTGTGTTTGCACTGGGTGAAGCATCCTCTTACTGCAGGCTGTCCTGCTTTGGGAGCATCAGCTGGATTTATATTGCAGGTTCAACCAGAAGCTTCCAGACTGAACTTGGCCATTAGCCCTGAACTGTACTAATAAATGGCCATATCCCAACAATATTAATCAAACATCTGTCAGTCTTAGATTTGGCACATGTAAGGTACAACGTACTAGCAGGTACACACTGCACTTATATGTACCTGATTGATATTTTGGTTCATAAATTAGGTGTTTCTTCATTGAACCACATCTGAACAGCCACAAGTATGTTATGTTAAGCTGGCCTTTTTTTGCCATAAGTATCCCAACAGCTTTGTGAGAAATAGTTTAGAAAATATATATTCAAATACAAGTTGTAAGTTGACACACATTGTGAACAACAGATACGTAAAAGGGTCTTTCAGTCAAAATTGTTTCCTATGAGAAGAAGAAAATGCAGATCCTTTCTAGGTGCCCAAACAAAGTACAGCATGTTCTCTAAAAAGGTCCTGCCAGCAGTTCCATGGACAGATACTTATATCACAAGAAATAAGAAACACGACTAGAGGTCATCTGTCATGATGAAACACTTCACATGAAGGTCCCAGAACTCCAGCCCAAGAACAGGGTACCTTGGTCTCTGCTGCTCCCCTTAGAAAGATTAAAGCCAAGCCTCGATCCCCTATTTGCTCTCCCCTGATGGGAAATGTTTCAGTTCACACAGTTTAGCTTCCGCTGTGCTTTGGAGACTGCCCTGCCTGTATGTCTGCTGTGCAAAGAGCTGCTCAACCACTACTGCTGATGCAGTCGAGCACGACTCATCACAGTGGGTAAAATCCAGCTTTGCCTTCTCTTTGGGCTAGACTCTTACATTAGGCTATTTGTGTTACTGAGAATAAGACAAACCATAGTGAAAGAGAAATTTACCCTAACACACACAACCTTCATTTACAGTGGGCTGAAGCTGCCACTTGACTTCAAATCTCTGGCAGATACTTTGCAGATACCACTTACAATTAAGCATTTAAATAAAATTTGTTCTATTTGTATACAACATCAGCAGGTTTGTAAGAATATGAGAAAAACAAACCCTCAGCTGTGAAACACTGCACTGGAGAGCAGCTTTAGAATATTAAGACAATTTGTGTATGTCTGAGAAAAAATAAGGGACAGTGTTTGTATGGGTATATATAGTTACTATTTCATTTCTTGGGTAAAAGCTCCGTGTGTGTGTCCTTTCCTTTATGGTGAGGAAAATTGCTCTTCTAACCTGTCTTCAAAATGTAATAACTTTACTTGCAACCAACCACTGTAGACCTGGACTGGACTCCGAATTATTACTGTGAGTTGAAACATTTCTTTAACAAAACTGAGTCCTTTAATATCCCCCATCTCTGTTATTAGATGGACGAATGAATTTTACTTTGAACATAACATGTGGCATTGTCTGAAAATTGCTGGTATGAACTGAAGTTGGCAGGTATTTTCTTGCTCCCCTTGTCAGTGATTGCCATTTATTATATGTTGCACCTTTATCTGTCAAATACCGCAGAGCGCTATATTGATTTGTGTCTGCCGCAAAGCAAAGGTCACTTTGATCAACATACTACAAAACCAGAAAAAGTAGGGTTCTGACATTTCATTACCTGGAAAAAAAAGGACTAAAATAAATAAGAATATGTTTGAGAACAGAGCACTTCAATATCACAGTGTGCAGTAACTGTAATTAACAAAAGAACTGCTCTATTGAGGTTAAAGAGAAAAAAGAGAAGGCAGGTTTTCTTCCAGGGACTATTCTTTACATGACTGATTCTGTAACATTACAGCTGTGATCTTACTGAAGGGTTACATTCATTACAAATCAAATATGTTTTCTTCTCAGATTCAGACTTTTAATGAGCAATAGAACTCAACAACTCTTTAGGAATTGGGCAAGATTTATAAAACTTTTAATTTTGACTAAAAAGCTTAATGACACTGGTGAATTTTTGTGCTATACCCAGACGAAGACATGGTTCCTACCTTAGAAATGCAGTCTGAAGAGATAAAACAAACCACAGGAGAAAGAACTGGCCCCACTGTGACATGCTGGTGCCCCAGGTCCAAATGGAGTGAAGAGTGGAGCCCAAAATTAAACCCATCTCTCTGTTTTCTAATTCTAGTTCCCAAGGACTTGGTTGTCTTTCAGAACTAGCACACTTCCTTTTTGGAAGGAAAGTGGTGTTGCAGGTGACCTAGTCTTTTTTCATGCCATATGTCTGTTGGACACCCTCCACATATTGTTTCCATGGGACCAGCAGACACTTCTTTGCACTGTGTAAGTAAAACGGGACTAACATTTCTGTGGAAACTTCATTCCTGCAGAAATCTCTGTTTTACATTAGGGGAATCTGTTTTTAACACCTGTGTAGTTCCCCATCCCTTTCCCAGCAGATCATGCAAAATAACCTTGTCAAGCACCTAGTTTTCCTAACACATATGATAATTTTGTGTATTTTCTTTTCCATACGGCACCCTGATGCCCTTGAGCTGGGTCTGGTAATTCACATCCCTGGTCTTTCTAAACAGAAAAATGAGTGTGTGGTCTCACAAGTGCTACTGCTCTACCTGAACACAGGCTAAAAAGTGGCTGCTCTCTTTTCATTACAGCTGGGAAGTTTTCTTTTTGCTCCTCAGGCACAGTGCTCGGTTCTTCACTTGAAGGCACATTTGCACTGAAACAGAGGGAGTAGTTACACCTGAGCACTCTGCTATACCTATGATCAGCAGGGTGCACACCACAGCTTGCGTGGCATATGGCAGTGCTTATTACGTCAATAACAAAGTCTGAATAATGCTATTCTTGGTTGTAATTATCTTTTATTATTACCAAGGGTCATTCCTGGCCTCTTCATCCTTTCATCTCATGTGGAATTTTGGGCTTCCTTATTAATTAAATAGCCAGTGTGATTGAATTAGCCAATTAGCTCTGCCTGAAGGGATGAGCACTGATCCAAACAAAGGGCTTGATTCCATAAACTTGTTGCTGTGAGGGAGAATCTTGCAGGGAGCTGGCTGGCAATAGCAGGCTTCTAGGACTTGGCAAACATGATCTCAATTAATTTTCAATTATTAGACCAGGTAAAAATTTCCATTTGGATGCCTTCTTACTAGGAAAGTACTGCTTATCAAGCATGAAACTTTCCATGGGGTTGTTTAATTTTATGAAAAATAACGTGTTTGAAAAAAAATCAGACATTTTTATATAGTGTTCTGCGGTTATCATTTTTTCCCTCAGATTCATATTGTAATTTAAGATATGTAAAGTTTCAACTGAAAATGGGAACAAATTCATTTAACATTAGGAGAGGAGTCCTGACTGTTCTAGGTATAGGAAGATTATTGCCATAAAATCCTGTATCACAGAAAATGTCCCATTAATTAAAACAAATTAGATTCTGTGTTCAACAGTTACTTCAGCAAGACAATGTATGTTCCCTAATCCTAAACCACAGATTAAAATCCCACAGGGCAACTGGGCTCTACATCTCTTAAGTGCCTGTGCCTGAAAGGCACATTGGAAATGTATGCAAATGCAGCTCATCTCTATCCTGCTCCACTGTTCTCACTCCCTTTTTTCCTTCCTTTATCTTGACATGTTTACTATTTCTTCTACACTGTGCTTCACTGAATAGCAGATCAAACTTCAAAGCAACTTTTAGTTTGAAATTTGTTTCCAAGCTCCTAAGCTATTCTTTTTCTGACAGCAGTGGATAAGAAATTGTCACTACCACTGGTGACATGTCGTCGGGAGATACAGGAATAACAGATGGGCAGCAGTGAGATAACAGGAAGGAACTTCTTTAAAAGATTGTGTTGACATCACCAACTATGAGAGCAGAGGTAGAATGACCCCCAGAAGGGAATCCAATCCTCTCAGCTCTTTCTGACTCACAGGTGTTTTTTTCTTTATTTCTCTACACAGATCATATTGAATTTAAAATTGTTTGAAGTTTTAAAACAGCTATGTTAGGATTAATAGAGATTAAGAAAAGGATGAATGAATTTAGCCACTAACTTCAGTGTCTCAAATTATACCACTAAAATGATAAAATCATAAATGATAAAATTATTGCTGATGTAACTGGCATAACTGAATTCCATTACTAAGGGTCAGGAATCCTTGACTGCAATATGAGATCAATGGGTTATGACATTTTGTTGTCAGGCTGATGGATCTTTCTAAATGAAGAATGATTGATTATGGCTCCTCAAAAGTCATTATCAGCATAACTAGGTGACTCTTGACACCAACTATACATAACACCCATTATGGCATGTCAAAAGTCTTTGCTTTGGATGGGTGGCCATGATTTCTGAGGAAATTAATTGTTCTGATTACTGCAAGATAGTATATTGCATAAAACAAAACAGTGCATGGTATCTACAAAGAAAACACCACAGAGGCCAAGAAAAGACAGTAATTTTTTATCCCTTAGTACATTTTTTATCTAACAGATGGTTCACAAGACTATAAGAAACCTGTTGTCTGATGTCAGTAGGAAAATTATATAAAGCACAACATGGCCTTCATTTTCTGCACTTTATAAAAGTCTATTAATCTTTCTTCCAAACCAGAAATGACACAGACTCATTGCAGAACATATTTCTTGCTTTCAAAGAGACCTGCATTAGTGTTAATTATTTTTGAAAATCCACTGCTATGCTGCTCTTCATATTTTAAATTTTAAAAATATGTGACAGTGTTTTATTTATAGTACATTTTAGTCCAGTTCAAAGTTTTTCTTCAGGATGTGAACTCCACTGTGTAAAATGGTTGTACATGGGTAACACGGACACTGTCATGGAGACTATGTTAGTGCAGGGCATTGTTATGGTAATAAAATAATGCCTGAACTATTCTGCACACGACCTCATTCTGCACTGAGCACTTCTGAAAGAAGTTGATATTAGAAAAGAAACTGCTAAATGTAATTTCAAATAATTTCAAAAGAGTACATTCATTGTGGTCTGTTCCTCCATACATGGTGTTTTATTGTCTCCTCATGAATTCTTGGAAAAGCTCTGAGCCACTGAAGGAAAGTCAGTCCCAGCAGGAATTTTTGTCACATGGTCTGACAGAGAGAAAACAAAATATCCAGGAAGAGAAAGATTTATCTAGGGAGACAGAGCACCCAACTGCCCTCTGCTATTGCCTTCTGAATCACTAGATGTAGGATATACAGGATTTCAAACAGGCATTTCAAATGGTTTCAAATCACCACTTTTAACATTATATTAATTTGGCTTGGGGGACATCATAATGTATTGACTTTCCATCTGGAAGATAAGACAGTCCACAATTACTAGCTCAAGAATTGCCAAGTCTGGCCAATTATTTTGTCTCCCAAAGGACAAAAAATTCAGAAAAACTTCCATACTGAGAAAATTACCTTAAAAAAAATTAAAGGAAGAATTATTGTGAATAAATATTCTTTTAAACCACTGAAGGATCTGCTGAAAAAGAGTTTTTTCACCTGTTGCATGATGCCCAGCTGTGGCAGTATGAATGCTTCGTAGAAGAGAACACTGTTCTCTGTAATTTTTACAAAAAGAGAGAGACTGGATCTGTTTACAAGAACTCCAACACTGGAATTTACAGGTTCCTCTCACATCCCTTCCCAGCACATCTGTTTATTTCTCTGGGTCCCAAACCTTCCTCTGAGAGGGCCTTCCTCTGGCACATGTTGACACAGGGCACACAGTCCTTCCAGAGCTGTGTAGCTGGTATTTTGCTGAAGAAGTCCCTGAAACAATGACAAAATCCTCCAAATAAATTGCTGAAGTTCAGCCACATGTTGCTTGTCCCCACCTAGTTCCCTTCCAGCTGCTGCATATTTATTTTTTGGTTTTTAGTAATTCTCCCTTTTGGTTTTACCTTCTCTAGAATCATTCTGTATACTTTTTATTCTGCAAAATCAATGAATCAAATCAGCCAATGATGTGCCTGAAACAGTTGGACATGAAGGGGAGTAATGGAGACATTTGGGTTGGTCTCACTAATACACAGCCAAAGCTGCCTAACACCATGTGCTTAAAAAGGGCATATATGCTGAGCATCACTGGAGGCGCTGTGAAGACAATTTCTAGAGAAAAGATAACTGCATGTATTGCTCAGACTGTAAAAAATACAAAAGAAAAAAAACCCCACTCACAACTGTTACAGTTTTTATTTAATTTTAATATTTTTCTCCATGACTATTCAAATTCCTTACCCTAATATGGCTTATTTGCAAATGAGCTTGGTTTTTGCATTACTTGACAAATATCTATTTGGCATATATACCTAAGTGCTCAGCAAACAGAAGGCAAAAAATAAGGCATGAAATACCAGTTGTTGCGCACAAAAATCCACATCAAAGGATTTTTAGCATGAAATGTAGGTTAAATAATTATGGAAGCAGTATTTAAATGAAGTCATTCTGTAACTGTGTTCTACAGAACACTCCTGGTCCATGAAACTGTGTGGCATTACTTGCCAGGGACACCAAGGAACGTGCCAACTACATATCTGGCACGTGCACACACGGAGGTCAGAGGTACTGCAGGATGAGCAGTGAGGTGCAGCTTTGGGCCATGGACAATTTCATGGCAGTTTCTAGATAGACTCACAAACACCCAAATGCAGGACCAGGTCTAAGTTTGTGAACAAGTAAGGTTGGCTTAGTACTATATTCTAAGTACTATTTAGCCTTGATCTTCTTTGAACTGACTCTTTAATGGAGCCAGTTTATTGTGCTTTCCAGTATGAAGTATCTTATGCCAGTAACTTTTAATAAAGGAAGATTTAGAAAAATCCCAAGTCCTCATCTTATTGAGTGAGGAGCTCACTCCTAGATGCCCACTTTCTAATTTTAGGAAGTATTTGACTCCCAGACTTCCAGGGAAATACGAGCTCAGGTTGACCGAAGCAGCCACTTTGGTCTGCAGAGCACTTGGGACAATTGCCTTATTGCCTTATTCATTCCTACGAGGTGTTAACCCAGACACCAAGGAATGATAATTTAGATGCCAAGAGGAGTTATTGAACTCCTCATGTAAGAAAGACCTGTACAATTTGCTGTGACTGACATCTCAGTGTCACAAGGGAGTGATAGCTGGATGATAATGCCACTTGTTTCTTCACTCATCAAAAAGAAGAAAAACCTAGAAAAACAGGAAGCTTCCTAGCAAAGCATCAGAATAATTTGTTATCTTAATGACTTTTTTCTTTTTCAGACTGTAAGAATGTTTTACTCTTTGTGCTGTACAACTGGGGAACTAAAGATGACACTTTCCTCAAAAAGTTTTCAAAGAAAAACTGTGCTAGCCACAGAAAGATGGACTAATGCAGTCCTGGTTGAATACTAGTCTGTGAGTTAAATTTTTACTCATTTGTATGGCATAAAATGAGTGTCAGTTCTGATTAACTGGGCTTGGTTTGAAAGCTGGAAGAGTAGCACTGCCAGCATAAGCTGGAGAGCAAGTCAAAGACAGGACAGAGCTGCGTAGTATCACAAGAACTGGTGACAAACAGAAGATTCTCCTCTTCAGAAAAGTTGTTTCTCCTCTCTTCCCATCCTGATTCCCATTTTTTTTAGGATGAGGGTCTGAAGAAATGAAGACTATCAGTAGCTTCAATAAAAACATAAAACTCTTGTGAATATAACTGGAAAGGGTTTTCACCACTGCATTGATGAAGCAATCTGAAAGGAGTGCTGCTCCTCAAAGAGGCAAAATTAAGTGTCAGATTTGGAGAAGGAGGCCATTTTCGGTTTTATGACATAAGCTCTTATTCCATGAAAATTCCATATCAGACCAATAAAGAAGCAAAAAAGTAATCCATGGACTACTGCTTAGGCCATCCCTTGAGTGTTTCAAGGCTATAACTTAGAGATGTGATTTTCCCCAACCCCCTATCCCACCCCACAGAAAACTTGTGGTTTTATGTGGTTTTTTATGCATGTATTAAACAAATGGCACAGCTGAATAGCTTTTCTTAAAAACTGGACATTCACCAAAAAGAAGTTTGCCAGCACAGACAATTAGGCTTTCTTCTTTTAACAATAGATTGACTGACTGGCACATTTGAAATGCGAGTGTATTTTTTATTCCTCCGTTCACCCTTTGAGCTGATAAACATGAACAATGGGAAACAGCTGGGACAGGAAAACATTTTAGTTTGTATTTTCAAAGCAAGCAAGAAATAAACCCATCAGTGGGAGCCAGATCACATCTTCTGCCTTAGGGGTAGTCAGCAATTGGGGGGAAAAATACGATCCATATTTTTAATCAAACATTACATATTTATTAATGTGCAGCTGGCCTATTGTGTGCATGATTTTTTTTCTTTAACGCTGTGCTGCGTCCGTCAGCCTGACATTGTTCTGTAACTGACATTACTCTATAAGGATCTGGAAATGCACAGATTTAATAGGAATCATTGAGACAATTGCTTTCTGTATTATTAGGTCTGTGTGACGTAGGTACCATCTGAAATTCAATTTTAGAAGAAAAATAAGATATTGTTCTATCAAGGCAATTTTGTGCACCTGTGATACAGTAAGAAAACACACACCCACCCTCCTATTTTCCTCCTCACTCATCTAACTTCACAGCCATTTAATGATATGTGCCACTCTTTTGTTAAAAATGTTTGGCCAAATGTATTTTGATGCTTATTGAGATTAAACTTTCAGTACATCTCCCTGGTAGCAAAGGTTGGGCTGTTCATTAGTTGGAGGTTTGGCCTTGTCAGGTTCCACTGACTGCTGGCTAAAAGGATCACTTTATCATCATTTGTCTGCAATGGAGACAGTCTTTATTCAGCCTTGATTCCTCTGGGGTCACAGCTGTCATAACTTCACTTGCTTTATAATCCAGACCTCAGTTTCACAATCCCCTTAGGTAATTGTCTAATAGATTCAGTTTACCTTAATATAAGTAATATGTTATTTACAAAGAAATACAAGGAAAAGGAAGGGACAATGTTACTTAAAAACATTCCCAACTTAACCTCCTGCCTGGGATCAATCATTCAAAAATTATGTGAAACTCAGTTCTCATTTTGAACCCAAAAGGGAAATATATACCTTTTTTTTGTGTTTTTTT
>VXAU01003785.1:377251-448492 GCA_013399695.1 Formicarius rufipectus | reverse complement strand
TTTTTTTTGAGTTTTACTCTGATCCTTCAGCCGCAAATCTCTAGACTTAACCCTCAGGCCTGGTTTTCCACTGGTGAAAGTTAAGATAACTCTGCAGATTTTGATAAGGCTATGGTGTTTTGAAGAACAAGGCCTTCACTTGCTCTTATTGTTCAGATCCTGTATCTAAAAGAAGCCTGGGGAGCTGAGCTTCTCTTAATTTATTTTTGGGGATTATTTTGGTTTTGAGATTTGTTGCAACACACTGAAAATGTTCCAGGCATTTACAAAGATGTTTCATCATGAACAACATATTTCACTTTTTTTTCTTTTGTCCTCTTTCCTTTAGCTGTGTGAAACTGGCAAAAACAGTGGCAAAGCACCAAGAATCATTCTATGTATCTTTCCGTTCTTACCTTCTGGAGGTAATGATGCCAAAATAGCATATAAAGACTGCTCAAAGACTGTATTTTATCGTTAAGCAGCAAAGGTATTTATTGTATACAAGGTTGGAGAGCTCCCAATTTGCATCAGAGTAGCTCTGAAGTTCCAGTGAAAAGTTAGGGGTTTTATACAGTTTTTCATGAGGAATTACAACATTTCGACATACAAATTCATCAAATTTTGACATCTGATTTGTAATATTCGTAATAGGTGGGGTTTGGGTGGAGCCTGGGGAGGAGTCATCTTTTGGGGGGATTTTTGGTGGTAGTTCCTGTTTCTTCAGCCTCAAAATGTGTTGTTTTTTTTTGTTTGTTTGTTTGGTTTTTTTTGTTTTTTTTTTTTTTCACTCTCTTCGACTTTTTCAACTTCCTTTCTTTCACTGACTACGTGTTCAGGGCTTGCAAAACTCCCTTGATGCATGGTCCCTTTATCTCCACAGATGCCAGCCCTTGTCTTCATTTTCTGTTATTTTTACTGAAACAGAATAGAAGGAACTGTCTTTTCTATGTGGTACCATCTTTTTTAGTTAATCTTTGGGAACTTGGTCATGCTCTCTCTCATATTTAACATAAACATGCATTCCTCAGAGCAAAGTCCTGAGTCTCCTTCTGAGTTAGCTTTTTAAATCCTTGCTCTGTTTCAGTAGAAGGGTTGTGTATCCATCTTTGCCATTTTGCCATGGTACTTCTTGTGATGGGACATCTGTCAGGGTCCTGTTTTCAGGTTCTGGTCAAGATGCTGGAGGTCCAGTTCATGGGCAGGGGGACATCTCGGGTAGAGGTGAGGGAGTTCTTGGTCCTGAGGGGGTCTCTGATTCTGATGAGAGCACACTGAGAAATGGATTAACAATTTGGGAGAGGTGCTTCTGCCAATGAACCTAGAATTTCTGCCACTTTGGACCAGAATTCAATACGGATGAAGATTCCTCGCAGAGAAAAGCGGCCAGGACATGGAGGTCCTGCTTCTTTGGGGAAGCCGCATCATTGGCACCTCAGAGCCCAGGCTGTGGACTTGCTTTCCTGGGAAAAAGGGCTGTCATTTCTTGGCAGAAGCACCTCTCCCAAGTGGCCATGGTAAAACATTGGTAAACAAAAAATTTGCAAAAACACTGGCCATTTGCCATTCTATTTTTGCCTATTTCAATTCTAACTGTAAAACAATAATTCAGTCACTAGTATGCCCACAGAAGAAAAAAGCAAGCTACCTGGATTGTAGATATCTCTTCCTTTTTATTTCAACAGGACAAAGCTTATAGAACAGTGTTTGCCTTGGGACTGCTTGCTTTCCAAGTGGAAACTCTCTCTTCTTTCTCTGGGAAGCAGCTGGTATAAAATTTGGTGTCCTTCACAATATTTAACATGCAATCACCTTCAACTATTTCCTATAAAGTTAACTAATAGGTTTAGCTCTGTTATATCAGAAATATGGACTTTAATTTAGTAGCAGATATGCACTTGCATTTACAATTCTAGCTAAATCTAGGGATAACACACTTTGAAGGTGCATCCCCACACATGGTAGGCTAGCTAAGTAGTCAGATACACTATCAAAAGCTTATCATAAAACTTGAAATTGCTGTATCCTTTACACTCATTTTGTTGCCTTTTCTTCTTTCTATTTTTTTCTCTTGGAAGAGAAAACTTATGACTACACTTCAGCTGTCACCAGCTTTCAAGGTTATACTGATAGGAATGAGAAACATATTCCTAATCTGCATACCAATGCATTTAGAATGCAAAGGCAGGCTTTTTGCCATTGAATAGATGATGATAAGGTCTTAAGTCTTTTGAATTTCTTGTGTTGTACTTGTATTATCATATGATTTCTTAAGCTAAGAATGAATATGTAAATTTCTTGCTACTGACTTGCTCCAAAATAATGGACATTACACTTCCACAGTGGCAATTCAGAGTGTAAAATTGATTAATATTTGTTTTCAAAATGACATGCGATGATGTATGGATCCTTTTACAACTTAAATTAATACTTTAAAGAGATGAATGGTCTCTACAGAGGATGTTAAAGTTCAAGCTGAAAAATTTGCATATTTATATTACAACCAACTGATAATAATTGTTGAAACAGAATGTAATGTGGTTCGTTTTTCATTTTAATCTGGATGTACTCAAACACGGGACCTCATTAACTTCCAGCAACTAATACAGCATTATCAGTCCCCATAAAACAGGCTTGCCTTGAATTTATGAATTTCAAAGACTGTTTCCAGTGGTGGATCCCTGTTAAACACTGGGTCAGTCACTAGCATGTGAACTCCATGTCATACTCTGCAGAAGAATGAAAGTTACCTGGGCTAAAGTGCTGGAGGATCCCATGGCCAGTTTACTGCTTGCCAGCTGACACCTGGAGCCAAAATTAAGGTGTGATATGGATATCTTGCCTTTGATGGCTCACTCAGAGGCAGAATATTTTTATCAGAATGACCAAAGTCGGGAAGTGCAACTTCATCCACTTAAGGCTCGGTAATATTCTTTAACATTAAACCAAACCAAACAAACAAAAAAACCCCAAACCAAATCAAACCAACCAACTAACCAACCAAAAACAAAACCAAAAACAAACAAAACAAAAGAGGAGGTATTGTTTACAGTGCACCCTCTTCAATTTTAATTTTTTTCATTTTCTCACATAAATACTAATTAAAGGACGGTGTAATTAGAGTATTTTTATCAAAAAATTACTTTGCTGAAAATAATAAACTATTTTTTCTATGGCATCTCGTATTTTGACATCAACATGAACTAAAATTCCATGGACCTAAGAACTCACATTGACCCATCTGTTCAAGAGGTCTGGTGTATGGCTGGCCTGGGAGGATGGGAAAGCAAATATAACTTTAAGACTGTAACAGCTCCAAAGAACTCAGGACTCCAAAGGGCTGTCTGACAGCTGGCAGTAGCTGGATTATGGATGCATTTGCAACCTTCCAACTATATTCTGACATGGAAGAGGGTAACATTCCTAAACAAACTTCCTGTAGCCCAGATGTTGTCTTTAGGCAAAGAATAGGTCAGTTAGGTCAACTCCATGGCTGCTTTGTGCAGTACTGGGAAAGTCCCGAGAGGCTGAGAAAAAGAAAAGGAACATTACAGAAACTCTGTAGACAAAGTAAATGTATACTTTGCTAATGAGAAAAAGATTAACAAGAAGTTATATTTAAATGAATTAAATGCTCTGAAAAATACCTGACATTATAACTATTTCCTAAGAAGCCATCCACATTTCCCACTATAACCTCATGAGAAACTGTTTTGTATATATTCCTGCCAGCTGAAATACACCTGAAGGACAACCTGTTTCAGCAGCACAGTGATTGGACATTCATTTGTCGCAACTCTATAATGGTGCAAGATTTGACACTTTGGGTGCTCATGCAAAATGAATTCATGGAACAGGTCAGTGAGATGATTTGTTGAATCCCCAAATTTGTTATTGAATGAGTTATGCTGCATCCAAGCCATCACAAAAGTTAAAAACAAAATCAAAAAGAGGACAGGAAATGTAGGAAAACCTCTGCTCCTCCATGAGCTCTTCCATCCTACATGCTGGGAACTAAATATTGACTAAATAATTGATTTTTCATCATGAAGGGAATGTTCCTTCCTATAGAGCTCCATAGTGGGACTTGTACTGTAACATATTGATAACATACTTAGAAAAATGAAGAAGTGCATATTCTGAGACAATTTAATATCTAGTAGAACATTATCCAGAACACTGAAAACATAAAGTGATCGAGACTTGGTAAAGAGTCTCTGAACAACTTGTTAATAAACTGGCTAAAGATGTTGACAAAAGCACACAGGGCACAGGCAGGGGAGAAGGGAAGAGAAAACAATACCCCAAACCAGAAACACAGTATGCTACCCTAAATAATTTATTATCACTTAGCAAAGTGGCAGAGTAATTATGGACAGTAAACATTAACTCAGTGCTTAGGTGAGGAATGGAAAAAACATTATACACAGCCCTCTGGATTCTTGAATACTTTGTAGTCTTTGATCTCAAATGTGGTATTACAGAATAACACAGAGAAAAATAATAACAGCATCAAGAGTTTTGAATGATTTCTGAAAAATTAATTAGGTAAGATTCCTTTGATTAGGACAGAAAAGCTTGAGAGAGAATTTGTGAGGAATCTATACAAACATGCCTTAACATGGAAAAGATTAATTGGGAATAAGGTCACATTTTCTCATACTACATCTATCAGGTAGGGATCAACCTGGGAAATGATAAAACAGCAGGCAGATAGAAATTTTTGTATTTTTTTATGAAAACATATATTTTGATGTTAAAAGTGTGTGTGGGGGGTGTCATGAATTGACTGGACAAAATTCAGACAAGAAATGTCTATCAGAAATTCTTAAACACAACGATGCAGATATAAACAACAGTCCCTGAACTCCAGATTGATGGAAATAGTAAGACTGCCATGAGGAAATCTTCATTTCATTGCTCCAGCCTTAGGCCTGTTTTTACAAACATCTGCATGAGACAGGATGTAGGGCCTGCACAGCCACTGCTGTGCTCTGATGGATTTAAGGAATGGCACAGAACAGGAACACAAGGAGCACTTGTTCTACTCCAGTCACAGTCAAGCAGATCACAAAATATCTTGTTTTTCAGCCCCACCAACTATGCTGGCAAATTTTCTCACTGCAGCAAAATTCTTTGCCAGTAAAGCCAGGCTTCTCCAGTACAAGTTCCGGCAATCCCTGCGAGGCAATGAAGGTGAGTTAAGCCATCAGAAATATCTATTTACACGTGGAAATTGTTAGCAATACTGCCCTTCTTTTCCTCCGAGACAGCTCCATTGCAGCAGCCTTGGAAAACACATGCACACACACACACACGCTCACACATGGAGAAACAATCAATAGATACACTTAGAAAGCCTGTTATACCATGTTGTGCTTCATGGATTTTGATAATATCAATCATAATTGAGTTAGATATAATCCATCTGACTTTCAGTGTGCTGGGGTCAGCTGAGGACGCAATGCCTCACTTCACATCAATTACCACATATAGTAAGGTGGTGGTAAGCAATTCCATTTGATAGTTTGCAGCTATAAATAATTATATGGCAATAGCAGTAAAGTTGGCTCTTGGGCACAATACAGAATCATGAATTTTCATTTACTTATATCTCAGAAGCTGTTAGGCCTACTGGTTTGAAATGTGAATCCCTGATTAGGTATATTGGTCTTTGTATTAACACAGTATATGTAGCTGGTAGATGCTTTTGAGTGAACATTTTATGCTTTCTCTTATTTCATGAGAATATTTTCATTACAAGTATGACCACATGATACATAAGGATTGATTAGAAATTGCTATGATAAAGCAAGCTTGGTTTCATTCTCATTTATTATCATGTTCAATTCAGCTTACGGTCTATCCCATCCAAGTCTCAGTAGGATTTCAGTAAGAAGATGTTTTTTCATGCAGTACAACAAATTCTTAGCAATTTGAAAACATACAAAGTAAAGCAGGCTTATTAATCACAACAACAGTGGAGAAATGTTGCAAAATAGTCAGAGATTTTATTTAATTCCTTGCTTTGCCTGGACATCCATCCCTTTTAAAATTCTGAATTTCATGACATATTCTGTGTTTTAAGAAGATTAGTTTACAGTGGCAGAGTGGTCATAAAGTCAGATTAGGAATAAGGAGTACGGAATGGAAGTTTAGCCAATTTAAATGTGAAGATCAGAAAAGAACTAGGATGAGGCACACCTAAGGAAGGCTGGGCAAGTACAGTAAGAATGGGGTGATAAAGCAGAGAACTAGAGGAAGTACAAAAGCCCAGTCTCCTTAAACATGGAGATATCTCTGTGGCCCATGAAATTGCAAGATAATTCACTTGAAGTTTTCAAATCAATATGGAAGCGGAGAATGGGAAGTATGAAGATTCAAGAGAGTCTGAGGACTATGTAATTCGTTTGCCTTTTAAAAAATCATCCACTGACACAAATTTACTAGCCAAACCTTTTCCTAAAGATGAGGAATATTTGGTGATGGATGGATGAGGGAATCTCCATGCCCTCTCCTACACATGTGGCACAGGTAAGAAATGAAATATATTTTTGGACTTTTTATAGATTTGAACTATCCTGAAATTTTAAGGAACACCTCCGTTGTCTAACAAAACTTTTTTTAGATGAAAAATTTGTTCAAAATCAGCAAAGATTCAGAGCCTCCCAGTACATGTCCACTGGCAGCTTATATTCTTGACATTTCAAAAAAATTAAGCTTTACACTATCTTAGGAAGAGTGTCTTGTTGAACAATGCTGAGAGTCTCTGCAGAACTAACACACTGTGATTCAGTGATCTTGGCTTATCAGAAGGTGGACATTTGTTCATGTACAACATACCTCTGACTAGAAGAAATGCATCACAACCAGCAGCTTCTGCCATGTCCCAAGTTTCACCACCACAGAATGAATATAGGAACATTTCACACTCTCTCTTGGAGATTTCTGAGGTAGAACAGGGGGCTAATTTTACTGGTAAACTTATTTTCAGAAGTGAAAATGCCATAAACAGGTGTTGCAGAGCACTCCCACAAAATACTGTTAGCAGTTTACAGAGGTGCTGGGACTGGAGTTGCTGTGCAGGACACAATGACAGGAATCAAATGATGTAAAATGGGGAAGGATTTAACAGTGAAGAACAAAAAAAAAAAAAAAAAAAGATGCATTATCAGCGAGAAGCTGCCATAGGATCTAGATTTTAGGCAAGTCTTTCTTTTTCTTTCACCCTGACGTGAAGACCAATTTTTAAAACCGTTAGCATTTTGAACAGTAAAGAAAACCAAAAAATGTTAAGCAACATAGAAAGAATTAATTTAGGAAAAATTCTTCTAACCAGGAGAAAGACTAAATGCATAAATGATGGCATATATATTTGATCAAGTGTCAATGATTTAAAGAAAAGGCAGATTGCATGTGCCAGAGAAATGCACAGTTGCCACTAATAAGAGATGAATCACTACAAAACATTTGAATAAAAACCAGGAAGTTTGCTGTATGATCAGGTGAAAACTGTATCCTTAAGATGGATAAGATAGGTTAGATCTAATTTTAGTAGTGCAACCTATGTAAATATCATGGATCTATGGATTTGGGAGGCCCAGGTTGCAGCCCACAGAACAGCATCTTACTGATCAGAGAACTGGTATTTACCATGAATTCAACTGCAATCAACAAGGAGCCTGATTTGTGTTCTAAATTGGTGTTTAGCAGCATGATCTGAACTGCAATCAAGGGAGAACTCATAGCATTTTCCATGGGGAGCAAATGGATTGTTTCCAATCTCATTATAGAAAATATTTGTAGGAGCTTAAATTAGGTTGGAGAATATCCCAAATTATTTTAACATGAAATCTGCAGAAAGAGAACTTTTCAAATATGTTTTAAGGCAAAAACCTGTACAAATATAAAGGTTTAAAGAAAAGATTTATTCTAAATGTGCCTTTTATAATTTTTCATATTATAAAGGGAAAACGTTCTGAAAAGCCATTGCAATATAACAAGTATGTATTTTGTGTCTGCTATTTTAACTCTTCTTTCATTAATTTCACTGCTCTGTAACATGCTGCTACACCTGCGTGAGTTGTTGTTTGGGGTTTTTTTCAGCAAATTATGATGCTTCCCAGAAAAATTACAACACACCTTGGTAGGAAAGGTATATTGCCTTGTGTCATAGGCCAGTTTTCTGATGTCACTGCTCAGAGGGGTAAAGATCAGAGCATCAAGTAATAATCCCTAGGCATAAATGTTATTCAAGAATTTGGTGGCCTTTCCATGAACCTGGTACATTGTGTATCATCCCAGTTGGCACTGTTTTCCCTGAAAAAATGTAATCAATTTTATATGATACCCAAAGATGATATTGTACAATATTCTCACAGTTGAATATTTTAGCAACCACTTTTCATGCTGGTTTTATACATTTTGTGTCTGTCTCATGTTTTTTCTCTTCTTCTAACTCAGTCACAGCCAACGGTCAATCTGAAGATCTGGCTACCGGGCCTGTTGCCATACCTCTGCATATTCATGAGTGAAATCTTTCCATATCCACATGGCAAACCTTTCAAACTGTCATAAGGAAGAAATAATCACCTTTTCTTTAAAATCAAACAAAGCCCACCAGAGCTGTGTTCTTTGTATAATAGTTAACATTGTCACTAGTAATCAATTTATTTTACTGGTAAAGACAGTATTCTCATGACAAGTCAAAGACCTTTGGAAACAGTACATCTGTGCCTGCTATTTAAGCACACAGAGACACAAAGAAGCAGAATATATTAGAAACAAAAAATATGTCAGCTTGTATAATGGTCCCATTGTTTGTTCTACCAGAGAGGGATTGTGCCATAACATATGACACTGAATGTGCTTTTCTTGTTCTCCAGCCTTCATAATAAAGTATTTGATGCAAATACTCTAATCACATGGAGAAGATGTGGATGTTAGTTGTCCTTCCTTTCATTGCTATTCCTGCTGCCTCAAGAAATATATTTTTATGAATATTAAAAAACCCAAACAGTAAATTGAGGAAATCCTGCTTTAGTGTGTTACTTTTAATAGCAGGTGTTTAATTCACACTTGCCTCAATATGATCGCCTCTGCCAGACACTGAAGCTGCATGACTGCAATGATCAGAAAATGGCACCTTTCTTGTGGCTTCTCCATTAGGCTGCTGAATTATTTTGTATAGGATAAACAGAAGAGGCAGGAAAAGGCACAGAGACCAGCAAACAGCCTATGCAAATGTATTAAATCCCTCTGTATAGCACTGTAGCTATACAGGTTGTATGTAGCCCTGTGCAGAACTTCCTAAGGGGTAGTGCCAACAATACACAGAAAAAAAAAAAGTGGTTTTCCAGAGGTGTAGGAAGAGATAGAATAGCTGAGTTTATTCATTTATAACACTTCCTCCTGAGCAGAGGAAGTCTAAGGTGCAACTTCAAATACCCAAAGTGACCTTAAGTAGCAAGGAGCACTTTGACCTTTAATTATGCTGCATGGACTGTAGAATTATCCAGTGCTAAACCAGTTGATCTAGTTCAATATTTCTGTTCCTACTCACTCATTTATCAATGCTTGATAAAGAATAGGAAACACCTGCCCACAAGAGAAGGGAAAGGGCAGGAATAACTGTGGAGAGGACCATGGCCTGTCAAATAAGGGCTGGAGGCAGAAAGGAGTCTCAAGTCCACCCCAGCCACACTCCACAAAGTGCCATTCTCTGCTGCCAGGCCACAAACCCGTGGCAGGCCTGACTCTTCCCTGGCTGCGCACATCACCCTGCACAACTGGAAGTTGCTATTTTTTCTCTAATGGGAGAAAGGGTTCCCTATGAAACATATAGGACAGGGATTCATGACTTTATCCTGGCATGCTCTGTGGTAGCACAGCTACACAACACTTCTATCAGCAGCAGCCTCTATCCGAGTCACACCTACTGCTGCACATCTCATGGAGTTTTGCAGCAGCCTTCCGGATTACAGGAGAGCTTCCAGACTTCAGCTTTGTGAGACCTAAACATGCTCTACCCAAGTAATTTGGTAGAACTGTAACAACTCTTCTCTGCTTGTCTGGAGCTGGAATGAGAGGACAGGGCATGCAATACTCTTCTGCTTTCCCTCCCTGGGCACTCACTCATTAATTGGGCTGTTACAGGCATGTCTACATGAGAGTATTACATGCACTTAAGAAGAACATGGAGCTTTAGAAAATCCATAGCTTCCATGTTATATTATCAAATTTCATAATTTTTTCCTTATGGAAAACAAGGAAACTTCATGTGTGTGTGAGTCAGCCACTGCAGAAAGCCATAGTGCATCAAAATCAACTTTAAACAAGCACTAGTTAAATTGAATAGACTAAATGTTGCCTGCTGCAGCATGCAACCGGTATGAAACAACCAGGAATAAAATCAGAGATGCAATTAAAAAGGTCTGTTAAAAGTACCTGATACTATTCAACTAGGTCCATGTGGCTATTAAGGTCTGGCATGAGCAGAAGGGGCCTACAGTGGTTTGTGTAAGGAATGAAGCTCCTCGGGACCCATTAACAACCTCAGCAGCCCTTCCCCCAGACACTGGACAATGTAACAGAATTCCTACATCTCAAAAGCCCACTCTATAAACAAAGATGAATTCTGAATATTCAAAACTATGGCCCTCCTGCTAAGCACAGCTGAGCATGCTGCAGCTCAACTTCAAAGGCAAGAGAGCCATGAGAAAGGAAGCGAAGCCTTAAGAGCACGGGGGACTGCCTGGCTGAGCTGTGTGACTGTGTGTGTGCCGGTAAACAGTACTGTGATGTACACAGCAGATCTTCAGCTCTGCAAAAACACACTCAACATTTGGCAATTCTCAGACAGGGTCAAATGCACCTAGGTATTACTTGACTGTTAATTTGCATTTCAAAAGCCAGCTCTGAATATTTCACTGCTATATTATAACTTGCTGTGGGTTGGATAATAATTTAGGCTATGCAGTGAGAGCAGAAGTCACTTTGTGCTGGGACCAGGTGTTTCAGGCTGTGGAGATTTTGAATCCTGGAGCACGTGTCTGGGACTGTGCAGAGGACAGGTACCAAACCCTACTCATCTGGGCTGTGTGGAAAGGCCAGGGCTGACGAAGGATGGAAATTCTGATTCCTGGGGCACAGAGTCAGGCTTACACTGCAACAACCAAGACTGGTTACTTAAACCCTCCCACCCCCCAAAAAAACGCCAAACAAAATAAACAAACAAACAAAAAAAACACATTTAGGGATTTGCAGTTCCAGTTTTAGTTCCCTGTATTGATCAATTTTGAATTTGCTTCTTCTGTATGCTGAACATATTTTCAAACCAGTAGCAGTTCAGAGGATGACTATCAGTGGGAGGTCATCGTAACTTAACACTGTTCTGACTGCCCATCCCTTTCTTCAATGAAACAAAAACATCATTCCTCCAAAATACCTCCCAAAATTGAAAGTTTGAAATTTAGACTGCAAGAAAGTAATATCTTTTTTGAGGGAGTAGGACAAGAAGATACCTTTGTCTTATAGTGGATTCTGCTGATGACTGGGGACTATATCCAGTGTTTCCATCTAGCATTCCATGGAAGTATCTTTAGTGAGACCTTAATACACTTAAGCTCATCTCTAATGAAGACGCATAAAAGAGTCTGGGTTGCTTCCATGTAAAAGTGTCTAAAGGTGTGCTTCTTAGAGCACTGTTTCTTTCTGTGTGAGTTACCAGAGAACTTCCACTTAAGCAGGACACTGTAGACAAAATTATTTGTCTATGAAAACTCTAAGTCTTACTGACTTTGGACTTTTAAACTGTTCAATTGCAATTGCTGAGGTTTTGGCTAGGATGGCACACAGCTTGCAGTGTTTGAAATGAACCATGTAACTACAATGTAGCCAGAGGGCAGCACTGCTGACATTCCTGGTAGAGCTATTAAAAGCTGCAGCATCTGAAGGTAAGATCGATTTACCTTTCTTCATCTTTTAGAAACACAGCCACAACCAAACTGCAATCTGTTTGGGTTTAGCAGTGGATTTACTTGTTGCTTCTTTTATCCTTAATGGGAACATGCACACACATTTACCTTTGGGTTACTCATAATTTTTGTTCACTCTCTGAGCTCTCAGACTGATCCCTGTTATGCCCTGTTAGCCACCACTTTTTAATCATCTCTACTGCAAGGCCCATTCTAAAACATAAAATTGTAAGAGCAGTTGTGCAATCTATGCCCAAGTATCTCAATATGACCTTGTCAGGCTGTAATAGCATCATTGCCTCTCACTGAGTGTAGTGGCTGTTTGAAGTTTAGATGGTAGCAATGGAAATGTGGGCTGGTAACGCACTGATAGGTTCCATTTTTCACTGTCAGTGAAAGTATTTTTATTAAGCAGATACATTAAAAGTGAAAGGTTTTCAGGAACATGCTGTGAGGTGAGTTGCAGTTGGGAAAGCCATCTTTACACAGAAAGCGTGTTCAGAAGTCTATCCTCTTGGGTGTCTTTAAAGAATAAAGATCTGTGATTAACCTTACTGGCCATTGCATGTCATATAAATGTCATTAAAATCTCAGCATGTATCTGGCACTAAAATACCTGGTTGCTATTACATAAAAAGTGAAATGATGATAACAGTTTTCCATAGCTCAGCACATTGCTTATTCTTTGGATCTCAGGTTTGGGGCTGGGAAGAGAAGGAGCAAGGCAGAAATGTTCATTTCAGGCCCTGATTCTGTAAATTCTTAAATCTTAGGCGCACTTCACCAAATAACTTGATGCATGAATTAAACATGCGAACAGCTATGTGTGAACTCTGGCACTAAATATTTATTCAGTAAGCTGCCTAGCTGGCAAATAGCTTTCACTCAGTATAGCATAGTTGCAACTGTAAACCACATTGAAAATTCCTATGACTAAGAAAGATTGCTTAGCAGAGATTATTTTAATAAACAGGCCAAAACTTCAAGACCTGGCACAAAGACTTATATAACAAGAAGTGAATACACACTTGCAAGTAAAAGTACTGGTCTGTGCCAAGGCAGAAATACAGCTGTTTGTTTTTTTGTTGCAGTTACTGCCCACCTTCTTATCCTACCAAGATTGAATGCAACGAACTGAGTGACTGTCAAGAAGCACTGATCCTTTATCTGCTCCAACACTCACTATCTCTAATGGAACTTTGAAAGCAGTGAATCAAAGAAAACCCTCACCTGCACCTGCTCTCCTCAGGATCCTGGAGAGCAAATCTCTCATTGGGTCCACATTTACTAAAACAATAAGAAGGGAAAACAGAGTCTGGAAAGAAATTAGTGAGATTGCTATGACATAATTTATAGGGAGGCCAAAGCAGCTTTAGTTTTTGATCTGATTAGTTACTTACATCATGATTTGGAGATTATTAATACAGTGATATTATGCTCAGCCAGACACAATTTGTGCAATCCCAGATTAAATATTTATTTTAATTACAACCGATAAACCAATTTTTTTTCTGAAGGAGCTGTTAGTATTTTTGTAAAACATGTTTGATGTTAGCTCAGCTGATTAAAAATTGTAGCTAATTAGATTAACAATTTAGCACAGTTTTTAATAATTGAAGACATTTTTGGTCATCCTAACACACACTGAATTGGGATAGAGTAAAGATGTCCTTATCAAGACCTCAGGTGAGCCCCAGCACATCAGGGATGGGACCTGTACTGATGAGAAAAGTCTCCTGCTAATGATTAGCCTGGTGTATGTAAATGTTGAGGCTACAGAGCAACATATTACTATCCAAATTTTTCAGCCTATCATGACATAAAGAAATATTTGTTTCAGTGTAAAGGTGCAAAGTTCAACTTTGTTCATTTATTCCTCACAACAATGTGAGGCTATATTGGTTTTATTTTCCCCAATCTGTTTGACATAAAGCAGGATTCATCTTTTAATATGATATCCCAATAGTTAGGTGTTCCACAAGGGAAAAGAGATAGGGAAAATCACTTTTCTGATGTGTACAAATTACTTTATTCTAAGTTTTCATGAGATTAATACATTGGAAAATATATTAATTGCAGACAATATCTAGACACTTCACATGATAGTGTATCTTCATATACCTATTAAAAATATCCACAACAGAAATACTGGATAAGTAATAAATTTAACTATGTTTTCCTTTCGCTCTCTTCTTCCTCTGGAGACAGAAAAAAGTAGAAATTAAAATTCCTCTAAAGGTCTAAAATGTACTATTACATTTCATGGGAGACCAGTTAAAGATGTTATTTTTTATAGATTTATTTAAAACTTTCTCTAGTCATGGGAAATTACAGGATAAATCCAGGCACATTGACACCCTGGAGGCAGAATGAGAACTCAGGAACACTAAGGCAAATAGGAATATGTCCAGTTGATTTCTGCAGAGCTTTATTTTCAAAGTGCATAAAAATATGTTGTGAAATAGTTAAAAATGTCCTTTCTTTTGTTATTAAAAGGTGACTCTATAACCTCATTTGGCTGTTTTTAGAAAGAAAATATTGCTGGTTATTACCTGACTTATGACTTGGGGTCACTTCTAAATGCAACTGTTATTTTAGCTTAACTGCAACTAATATTCACTATTAGGTGCAAGTTAGCTATAGATTTCATGACCAGTTTCTTTCATATCATAGACTGTGGGATTTGATGAGTAGAAAATGCACTAAAAGTAAAGGATAATTCCATTTAGCATTATAAAAGAAAAAAGGAATCTGACAAGCAAAATAAGCTCGTTATATTTTCCTTGCTCTAGTAAATGAAACTATTCTTATACAAAAAGAGGAATTAATAACTCCTGTGTATTAGCATCAGAGACTATAAAAAAAAATAACCCTTTTCCATTTGTATTGTGCTGATAACATTTATTTTTTTCTTTCCATCTGGAAACCCTGTGGGTATCATGAGAATTGTAGCGAAGCTGATTGGGGTCATGTGTGAGGGCACTGGGATCAGAGCCAATGTCACGTCCAGCCTCCTGCAGCTTCAACAGCTCCCAGAGAGAGTGTAAGTACAAATCTGTGGCATATTGGGAAATGAGGGTGGTAACAACTGAGGTCAGTGGCCGGAGTGTTTCAAATAATCTTGGGAGCAGTGATCAGTTCTTAACCTGAAGCAGATATATTGAATGGAGTGTCAGAAAGGAATAGTGTTGCGTCCTGCAGGAATGATGCTCTAATCCTGTTGCTTTATGAAATTTGGGTACCATCACAGAAATACATGAGACTTGCAAAAAACCACAGATTCTTTTAACTGTGGTGGAAATGAATGGGTGCATCATCCTGCAGAGGAGGCATTTTTCTAAAGAAAATAGTATGATAACTTTAACTGACTATGACTTTTTATGCAGATGAAAGTGAATTCTTTCGACTCAAAGCCTGAGTGGCTGGAATCATCCCCAAAGAGGATATATTCCAAATTAATCTTGTCACTGTGCAAAGAATAACGATTCATCTTTCGAAAGAGACAAATGTTTTCATCAGATGTGTGTTTGCATGGGATGCATTTATGTTATCTGCTTTTTCTCAAACCCAACCTTGAAATTAGTCAGGGCCCTTAATATGGTCTTTCAAAAAAATGTGTTATGTTGTTGTCACTTTACAGTTTAGTACATATGTCTATAAACATCTCTGTATAGGTATCTATATGTCTATATACATACATACATATATATGTATGTGTGGGAGAAGGGAACTGAAATTAGCATCTGTGCTTTAGCTCGCTCCCTATACTTTTCAACTCCCGAAAACACAAGTTTCTGAAGGAGCAGATCACTCTTGGATCTTTCCCCACATCAGCAGCAGCAGCATTCACTGTTTCACCTCAGTGCTTCAAGAACAGATGAACATGTCTCCTAATAAGAAGTCCAGTGCCCTGTTATTCAAAGCCAGTGTCGTTAATCACATGCTCTCAGCTTGTAAACAGTAAAATCAGAGGACAGTCTTTGGAAAAGGATTCTCTCACATTAGAACTCTTAAAATATGTCTGGACTTCAAATTGTGCTTAACCTCTACTTCCTAGGAAGTACAATAGTAGCTTTAGTGATGAAAAAATTTGCATTTTTACAGCTTGTGGTACAACTATGAAAGATAAACAGAAGCCTCTGAGGGGAGTAGGACCAAATCAGGCTGCATTGAAGGAAAGTTTCACTGGGCAACATTTCAGTTTCCTGCTATTAGAACCAGTATGGTGAATCCAGTCAGGCACTGCTGGCTTGGACACATCTTCAAGAGGTACATGGGACAACATGAGAGACCGGCTGCTGGGGGCAAGTTCTGCCCTGCTCCTGGGAGCCCAGACGCAGCAGAGCTGTTCACTGGGTTTCCTGCACTGCTCAGGCATACTCAGGACAGACAAAATTTTGGGTTCCAGATACAATGCAGTCAGTACCTACTCTAGGTTTTAAATGATCTATTTCCACACAAGAAGCCTGCAAAATCTGCTTACCTTCAGGAGCTACAGATATCCTATACTAGCAATGAGTGCTTTTCAACTTTTAAGCTGCCCTTTTCTATTCCAACCTTTCCCCTCCTCTCCTACTCCTTCGCCCCCAGTTAGTATGTTGCATCTTATTCCATGCTGTGACACCATTAGCAGACCCTAATCTCCTCTCAAAAGTAGACTATTAGTGTTTGGTTGGGGCCACTTATGAGGTCATACACTCACACAGCACTTATCTGAAGTAAACGCCTTGTAGCTACTCAGGAAAAGGTAACCGTGCTATCATCCTGCCCACAGCTTCCCAGCACCCAAGTTCCGCTCATTTACAGTGAGAGAAACCCCAAACAGCCCAAGCTTTGTTTTTTCCTTTTACATGACAGAAGCCGTAGCCCTTAGAGTGACTAGGATGGAATGGGAAAGGAATAAACAATTAGACAGGGCTGCTGGAACAAATCCTCCTGTTTCATTTTTCTTCTTCACTTGTCTCAGCAGGAGTAGTTTTACCTCCTGTTGACACCCATTGTGCTCTTGGCTGCTCACTATGATGCAGCTGTTTTCTTAATGCCTATCAACCCTCTGCCTTTTTACAATACAAAGGTGACTTGTTAATACAAACGTTGTTGAAACCTCAGTAACAATGAGCCCCATTTGTGATCAATGATACTGTACCTTGGCAAGGGGATGTATCAATGTTTATGGATTCATTTAAAAGTCATCTGCACAAGGTTGCCGATTTTTTATTTTAAAAATCTACACATAAGAAATATGACTGCTCTATTAGACTGACATTTCTAACTCTATTGGGTGCAATAACGCAGTATTACAGTTTTACTATTTCCTGTGATACCCAGTCTCATATCTACCGCCTTCTATCCGCTCCAGAGATTACATTTAAGCAGAACCTCAGTCCTCCAATGAAATTCTCAAGTCCCAGTTAAGTCCTCTTAAAAAGGTACTCTGATGCACCTTTTCTTCTCCAAAGGTACTTTCAAGGAAGAACAAACAATCACATGATTCTCAACCTCCTTTTTGTTTCATTATCAAAACCTCAGCTCAAAACAAATGTTATCACCACCTAAACAGCAGCTCCATTGTCTCTAGACTTACTAAGCACAATGACAAAGTTATTTCAGAACGGGCTTTACCCGTCAAAGCTGTGTGTGTGCATGGTCAACACCTCGAAATATTGTTGTGTTCAAAAGTAAATATACCATTTTTTAGGATGATAGACAGACTGGTTGCTCTTTCCTTTATGGCATCCTTACATGGACGTTGATCTAGTCACATTAGTAGATGTATCTAGTGCGAAGTGATATTGGATTAAATGCAGGTCAGGAATAATGAAATTGAATAAAGATACCCATATACATACCTGACATTGTGCCTAGTCCATAGAAAGGGTTGTTTTCAAACGGGAAACAAGGCTGAGCAAACTTCATTCCTCAAATATTCTGGTTTTGATCAGGGTATTCTAAGTCATTTCCTACTTAATCCACTCAGCCAGAGACATGATCATTGGGCTATGCAGGGATCAGTATGCCCTAGAGAATAAAAGCTTTTGGTGTTCAAAACATGAAAGCTGAATCATTCAGAAAGTGAGCCACACTGCTATTGTAATTCTAAGTAGAAGAACCATGTAACACAGCTGCTTTATGCTTTGAAAACTGTTTCCAGTGTTCCAGTGTCATATATTCCTCCAGTCCAGATCATTGCACTCTTGCATGAAACCAATCAACGTTACAAATTGAAATTAATCTAGCAAACACGTTGTTTCTCATTATGAAATTATTGGGTTCCATTACACTATTTTAAAAATCCACACAGGGATTAGGTAGAATTGACAACTGTCAACAGCAAAAGCAGGAATAGTTGCTAATGCCTGATTTAGAAGTCTTCAGATTTTGTACCTCTGTATTGTGAACAATAGAGTCTTTTTTGGACCTTTGGTTTGTGCTAGGACTCTGAGTCACTGAATATTTTATGGTGTTCAATGAACTACAGTATGAGTCATTCATGAGCTTTCAAGTATTTTTGGAATTGTGTTATTTTGCTTAAAATTGCAGAAAAATTGACTAGCAGAAGTGATAAAAAATGCACCACTGTAGATTTAATAAGATCACGTGGTGGAATCAAAGCACATACACATCAGCATAAAAATTAATTTAAGCAAAAATTAGGCCTACAAAGGAAACGAGGAATTCAACAATGAATTGTTAGAGAGTTATTGTATTCTGAACAGGACCCATTTTACTGGAGCTAGTTATGGTTGCCAAAAAGTTCTTGCCTCAGATGCTGTCCGTGCTTACAATACTTATTTTCATACTCTGCTGCAGTTTACCATTTCTACAGCATTCTGCAGACATGCAAGATTTTTATGAGGACAAAATCATTAAAAGCTTCATAGTGGGGACACCACACACCATTCAAAGGGCATGACCAAAGCCAGTTTCAGTTGGTAAAGTCAGTGAAGAAATAAATCCCATTGAAATGAGACAGTCCTAGTACAGTCTAATAGACAGAAAAGTATTACTGCTGTGAAAGAGAGATTAGTCCTAGATTTACATAAGGATTTTGTACCTTTTTTTGAGTTTTATTTTAGGGGATTTTTGGTGTGTGTGTGGGTGGGGAGGCAAGGGGGTGTGTGTGAGTTGGTTTTCTGGGGGTTTTTTGTTTGTTTGTTTTAAATCATGTCTAAACCCACTATATACCATAAGCATCGACTTCAGCATAAGAACCTGAATCCTCAACATCACCAGAAGACAGGAAAAATAAACTGAGTTTTACACAAGACACATGAGCGGTGGAAGAACTCTGAACTCACACCTTTGGGTTTCTGGTGACCATTCAGCACTGCTTTTCACACAGGTTCAAACTAAACGACATTTAGTCATGGTTCTCTTGCATAGAGCTCAGTTTTGGCTTTCTAGCAAGGCCAAAGTGAAGCCATTTGGAGAAATAATGAGAAGGATTGTGTCAAAATCTGGAAATTTTTCCACCACTGAGAGCCAAAGTTCTAGTATCACAAGACTTTGCCTGAAAAAGAAAGTTTTCTTAGATGCATGACTGTGTTGACACTCTTATTCTTGCTTGAGAGTGGTTTTTCAAGGTTTTGTTCTTTTTTTTTTTTTTTTTTTTAAACTCCTTACTAAGCAGTATAAGCTAAGTAAAATAAGAATGGACTCATGGGACTTCTTTGGATGGAACTGACAAATTTACACTTTAGTGAATTCTGAACAAGCCTCCCCTGAATACACAAGATGTTATCCAGTGAGAAGTTCACCATTTATCAAACTAAAGCTTGGTCAGTTGGACATCAAATGGATGTACATCCCATCTTGGTCCCTGCAAAGTGACCAAGAGGTAACGATGAAGCTGGTTCCAAATATCCCTCACTGTTATCAAGTCTCTCAGTGATTAGGGGAAGAGAGATCTGCATCTCCTAGTGTGATACTATGAAAAGGACAGTCACAACCAGCCTGTCCCAAATGATTTTAACAGCCTTTCCTCCTGCATAACTCTAAATCTACTGCTGAAGAGTACCATGCAAGTGATGGGCCTCTCTACCATACACTTAGTAGTCTGCTGCATACAGACTAAAGCAGTGGAGAGTCCAGAGCTCATGAGACTGGCCATTCAGCTTTTAGTGCATGACTCTCCTAAAACAGGCATAATTAGATTAACAAGGGACTTTTCAGGAAAAAAAATTTGGTCAGAATACTATGGTTTGTCAAAGTCAAAGAAATACTTTGTATTAAATGTTTAGAACAGGTCCTCTGTTGACAGGAGAGGAGGCAGGCTATGGATAAGTTCTCAGTTGGCAACAGAAGGTGTTCAACACACTGAACAATCCAAAGTGGAATGTCTGCTCATCATCCTTGGTTTGATATGGTGGTATAGCACAGAGTGTAAACAAGGCATATTTAAAAGTAAATGGTAACATGGTAATCCTTATACAAACTGATTCTTTTTAATGAAAAAAATTGTAAGAACTCTAATTGCCTTGATAAAGAAAAATTTGCTTTGGGAAAAGAGTTTCTGTACACAGATTTGCTATTGTTGCATTTAACTGATGAAAAAAAGAACCTGAGGGAAAAGGGTTTGTCTGTCACTAGAAAATCTGCAAGAGTAAGATTGTTGCTTGGACTTCAAACTCCTTCCTGTCATGCATGAATGACAGGTGCCATTGCAGTAGTCTTCTATTCTCCTTTCTGATAAATTTGAATTGTGCTCCTCCAAAGCAAGAGCTAGCTGCCCACTCACATTCACAGCTACAATAAGCAGAACTTCTGCAAACTTCTTAACCACAGCTCATGTTTGGAGGTAAATTCTAAGATCTAGAAAAAAATGTCTGCTTAAAAATGAAGAGGCTAATAATAAAGGGAAGGGGGAGAGATACTGCTTCTTATGCTACCCTATCAAAGAACAGCATGAGTTAGTTTGTCATCAAGAGAAAAAAAAAAGTTAAAAAAAAAATAAAGTATGTGTATCACTTAGGGACAAAGGAAAAATCTTTTATTAACATTTTGGAAGAAAGGCTGCCTATATTTTTGCTGACATTTTCTCTCTGAGCATAGCTAACACAACATTCTCTATATTCTAACAGCATTTGTCTCAGTCAGTCTAGTATATCATGTAATTGTATCATTCAAGCTTGTTTCAGGTACGGGTTACTTTTCCATTAATTATATTCCAAGCACATGTATACATATCAGAGTTGTTGGGATGTCTATTTCTATTAGTTTAACAAGCCCTGGTATTAATGAGATTGCTCTATAATTGAACCTTTTCATGGGTCCCTTGGTGATGAAATTATGCTAATCTGAATCTGCAACCACAAGGCATCCATCATACTTGATCAAATAGTAAACATCAACAGTGATATGCTAGGAGTGTAAATGTGCCGCTAATTATTAGATAAATGAACAAGCCCTATTATTTCATCTTTATATTCGTGCAACTTAATAAAATGGGTGAAGACAGGGTGTATCAGACCTCCACTATGTGGCAGCATGGTCCACTTAACAAGAGCATGAGCTTGTAAATACTCTTGTATCTTGAGGCCTGATACACTATACGTATATAAACCAGAAAAGAACATGGATATATTTCCTCTCTCTGAGTCACATTTGTGGGAAACAATGATACTTATCAGTTACATACCTTTAAAACAGAAGAAGAACCTGATTTCCTCACTGCTATAACTGCTGGGTTCTAAAGTCTGAGTGGATTGTGGACCCCTAAGGGTTTCAAGTGAGAGGCATACCTCAGAATATCTGCAGTGGGATGACTTATATCAGCTTCAGAAAATGTTTGTAAACTTAGGTAGATAAGATCTTCTGTTGCCAGCCTTTGAAAAAGAAAAGGACTTGCAGAATGCCTGTGTTGCTGCAGCATGACTGCTCAGTGATTGCCACACCGCACTGAAGAAACAAAGTAAAAATTTCAGGCTACTTTTAATCAATAATATAAGGAGGAACAGAATTGTCATAGTCCAGGCATAAACATTAAAATGCTTTTTTGCCAGTGTTTTTTATTAGTTGCACTGTACCTTATAACTACCTGATCAAGTACTGAATTTCAGTGCAAGTTGCTTTTATTTTTGCTTCAGCATACAGAGATAAACAGACATTAAAAGAAGTCTTTTCATTTGTTTGGTAGCATTGGAGTTTGACACATCGCAACCCCAGTATTTATGTATTGGCCAGAGTATTCTTTCACTGCTGAAGGAAAAATACCTTATCAAAGATCTTCTGAGTATGGTGAGCAAGGTATGTACTTACTGATGTGAAACACGTTCGTGCCAGATGCCAGGGACGAATTTCTAAAAAAAACCAAAATTGGCTTCCCTTTTTAATTGTACTTCACTAATTTGTATATAACTCCACTTTTTGATCCAGTTTGAGTCATGCTTTGCTTCTACCTTTTCAATATTTAACAGAACTATTTTAAATGTATTTGTGAAAAAAAGACATTCTGTAAGCCATTAAGTTATACAATCAATTTATATAAATATACAGAGTTATATATTATGCCTTTTCAATACCTGTTCCATACAAGAAGCATATAATTCAATAAAGGAGCATTTCATTATTTCCAGATATAGTTCAAAATTAGTTCCCTGGATGGATACAGTCCTGGGGCAATGGAACATACAGGACCACGAGCTGTTCACTCCAGGCTAATTCTACTGTTGCTAAAAACAAGATAAAGGTCCTTGTGACAATTCCTATTCCAGTTTTTATGTTTCCTCTATAACTAAGTGAACTACAAAATCTTAGGCTGATTTAACAAATTCTTGCTAGGATTGTTTAGTGGATTTCTAAGAACATTCTCTTTGGGTTTCTACTGTTAACATATTTATTTAAAAACATTCCCATTTTAAAACTGAAGTCCTGACAATTTTACATAGATAATGACATAGAAACAAGGAGAGAGGGCTGCCCGTTTGAGGCTTATCATGTATTTAGTCACATCCTGTTAATGACATTTTGCATTCCTAAGATAGTTTTCCCCAACTTTCCTTTATTAAAATTGAATTATTTTAAGATATAGTCATGGTCAGAGTTGTATAATACAGAAACAGCATATCAGAAAGCACAAAACCACACTCAGTCTTGCCATTTCTTCCCTTTCCAACATTTGTCAGTGGAAGCACACGGGACCGCCTGTGCAGCACTCCTTCCAGGAAGTGCCATGGTCTGGTGCTGCTTACTTAAGAAGCACAATATTTCACAAAGAAAGCAACCAGAATGTTCTGAAGATCATGAAGCAGCACTCTTTCCACACACAGCAATCTATAGCAGGCATTTACCCAGGCATTTTTTCTATTAACAATTGCTGCTGAATGTAGTCACAGCAAACTTGCCTTAACTTATGCTGGTTGCAAAAGGACTGAAAACTCTCTCTCACGGGTCTCACTAACACCTGACCAGTCAGATGCTGGACTCCATTCTGACCTTATTTACACTATCACCACTGCTCACTTCAGCAGCCTGTCTTACTCCAGTTTCAAACAAGACTAGTGTCAGACACTTGAAGAGATTGTTTCCATCCTTCCCTTTTCTTGTTTTTGACAGCATTGCCTAACGCTGTGGTTTCCCTCAGATGTGTTTCTGTAGCTGTCTCCTGCTGAATCAGCAGCCTCCCATAGCAGCTGTAGCCATGGCAGCCACATCAGGTTCACTGCTCTGTAAAACCACCTGTGAGTCCTAAACCACCCAGAGCAAGCCTGTGCTCCCAAAAGATTAGAGATCAAAATGTCAAGGGACCTTGAAAATTAGAGGGAGGTGAAGGAGGAGACTCTTCACACCCAGAAAAGCCCCCAGCAGTAAACAAACAATAAAACCATCTGAGGTTTGTGTGAGTGTATGGATTTGACCATAGAGAGGCTTTAAATTCCCTTGGTAGCACTGCTGGCTGAGGAATGCTGGTGTCTGCAATGGCAGGACTGTTTCTAGACTCGTCCTGGTGCCTCCCTGAGTCTGCAAAGGCTTTTGCTGAAATCACTGGGCCTTCACAAAGACTGTTCCTTCCCTCTGATAAGGTCAGGGCACAACTACCCAAGGGAAAATGGTTCTAAGGCACTTGGAAACCTGTCCTGGAAGAGTTCGTGACTCTCCACAGAACAAATCTTTCCCTTCAAATCTCTTCTCAACTTTTTGAGAGTACAAATGCAGTCTTTAACTTGCTGCCTTCATGAAACATTTAGATCACCTGCACAACACAGGCCAGAAGTTGCACCAGAATGACCTTCGCTTGGGTTCAATTAGGACATTTTTAAATATTCACACTCTGCTCTCTGTGTTTTCAGTGTTGGACAGTCCTGGTCATGAGTGTTCAATGTCTCCCCTTTGGAAACCTGTATTTTGTGTCACCTGTGCTTGTCTAATTTCAGCAGTTGCTAAATTTGATTTTTATTTATTTTTAGATTGAAGGTTCCTTTATCAATGCAGACATAAAATAATCCTCTAGATTTCTGTTTTGTAAATTATAGTAACAGTGATTTATCACAAGTATTGTATGATACAAAAGCACAAAGCAGCTTTCCCCAAAGACAGAATGTTATTCAACATTTATACCATTATTTATGAATATATCTGATTTTATTAAATACAGATAGCACTGTAAAACCACACACTGAGGATCTTTTGTTCTCGGCATTTTAAAAAGGTGAAACTCTTCTTACAGTTCTTAAAGTCCTCAACAAAAATCTATCTTTTCTTCAGCTTTACTTTGTACACAATGCCTTTGTTACACATCTCTATATATCTTTCAGTAATTATTTTCACTTTCTCTCCATACAGCAGCAAACCACATCTACAATCCTCCTGCCCTTGATTTCTTAATATTTAACAAAAGAATTCAAACATTCTGAAACTATGAATGTTTCTATTAAAACCAGAAAATCTTACCCTAATTTACATCTCTATTATTAACATTATTATTATTTGTGGTTAGCATGAAAGTTTGTAATCTTGGTAATATATTTATCCTGACTAAATATTCTAACCAGGGGTTTGATTAGATGCTTGGTTCTTCTATTTATAGAAGTCACTTGTCACAAGATTTGTCTGCAAACACTGATCCTTTTCTATGTGAGACCATACACTTTCAAATCATGAATGACAGTGAAACAAATATACCCACTAAATTAGACTGCAATCCTTTTCCTTTTCATCCATTCAGATTTTCCTAAAGAAGTTATTATCTGCTATTTTAATTTCCCAGCCATGCAAGTCTTCCCACCAGGGTCTGGTAGTAACTTTGGTCAAATTTATTATTAGCAAGCAATTACAATCCTTAATTGTTTATTAGAAATTCAGCATTGTTTCTTCTCTGTGCATTCAATATTGCATAATAATGTATATATGATACTTAAATGGCTTCCCTGCTGATAATTATATTAATTTCAATGCAAATTAAGAATTATCATAGAACACCATATTGATTGTTTCAAGTGTATTTCTACCTAAATGAATTCCCCTGTGTCAAGGATATTCCTCTGTACTTTTAAAATCATTATAGTCCTGTTCCTTTCTTGATGGGAGTTCCCAAACCTAGTAAACAAATGGGTACAAGCGGGAAAAACCATCAATAAATTGGAAAGCCAACTAAGGTTAAGTAATTAGGGCAGATTTTCCAAAGTTCATATCATTCAGAAACTCTCAGTCTGACATTTCATGGTCAAAATTCAGGTCTGTTGCTATTCTGGTTCTCACTAATTTCTCTCATAAACTCATGGCAAATACCAAAACAATTGCAAACAAATTTGAAGCTTTTAGTCAATTTATAGGAATTATACTCTGCATACACACACACAAAAAACCCCAACACATTATTTTCTAACCAATCATGAAGCCATGGGAGTGTCAGTTGGAAGGAAACACTGGAGGTCAGTCAGCCAGCCTCTCACTCAGGCAAGCATCAATGTCAGCACTGAACAACCACGTCTTTCTGCAGCTGACTCTTAAAAACTTGCACAGACACCACAACAGGCCCGAACAACCTCTTCCACTTCTGTAGCCATATCTGGAGTGCCACTGTTCATGATAAAATAAGAAAGGATTCAGAACAACATATTTCCAAGATCCATAAACATCAGAGACTTACAGGTGGTCTTGAAAGCTAAATGTCCACCTTATTTAGACATGGATGTGAATATCTGATGGGTATGGGTATCACAAGAATTTGGTCCATGCCCCAGCAGAACACCTTAAATAGATTTCAGACTGGAAACCTCCCCAGGACATCTACCCCACTTCCCACACCACTTAATGACCCTAGTTAACATCACTTCTGCTAAGCAGTAGAGTCTGCAGTTTTTAAATAGACAAGCACTTGGTGGAGAAAATAATTTGTAGACTCCTGACCTGAGAAATACTAACCTGTTACATATTCAGAACTGAATCTGTTCTTTATTATTCCTTAACCACTCTGCTTACATTTTTTGCCTTCCTATCTGCATTCAAGGTTTTAAAACTTTTACTACAATCATTTAATGAGACTTCTTATAGAGTAAAATGCTCAATGGTCATAGGTTAAATAAGGACAATGCCAGCTACTGCCATGCAAAAAGATTATAGATATGTGCAGATGCAGTCAGGTACCAGGGAAAATGGTTAATGTGGAGAAGGTATCAGTTAACTCTTGGCTTTGTCCTTTGAAAGAAAACAGGTTTAGTAAATGAATCATCATGTAGTTTTAAAAGATTGCTTCACCTCCCGACTTCCTTCATCTTGTAAGTCTGTGTTGCCACCTTTCCTTGCTCAAAAGATTGCAGACTGTTTTAATTGCACACAGGGAAGTTTAAGCTTCACTTAAGTTCAAATTTTCTTTTTTCAAATTCAATTTTTTTTCAAATTAAGATTCAAATTTTCAAAATTCAGGAAACAGTTAAGTTCAAGGTTATACTCCACTATCAAATTACAGAAGAATTATGTTCATTAATACATCTGTGGCTGCATAACCCCAATGTATTTACCACTGAAATAGCTTGGGCTAAAAGCATTATGCCTTCTTCAAGAAGTCATGAAAATTCTCTGAAGTTCTACAGCAATAATTCTATTTGTTTTTATAAAATATTCACTGTTTTATAAATTTTACCTAACAGACCATACAGAGAACACTTTTTCAGGCTAAATGAATTAGTGGTTGCTGGACAGATTTCATCACTATACAGTGGATATAGATTATGTGTGAAAGGGTGTGAACCGAAATCTAATTAGATTTCATTTTAAGTCTAGCTGCTGCAATTATGACTTCTGAATAAAAGTGGTTGTTATTTAGCAGGGTAGCCTAAGCAATGCACATAATTATTATAATTACTATGTACCTAATGATATCTAATAGGAGTCAGCATTGTAAATAAATGCTGTAGACTGTTCAGCAGGGTGGCCTGCACTTTGCAGAAAACTAAATAACAAAGGTTAATAAATATGTTTGCAGATGATTGTTTTACAGGAACCCTGGGCAGCAGTATCTGTTGGAGATTAGCTACATTAGGACTCAACAGACCAGAAAACATCCAGAATAATAGTCTTGGTACTAGCTTATAGATGCAGTGTATTAAAATAGCTAAACCAAATTCCTTCTGTTCCAAATTCCTGATTCTCCTCAAGTAGAGGCTATATTGGTTGTTTGTTTGGTTTGTTTGTTTTTAATAAAGTCACTTAGTGGATAAAACTTCTTTAATGCTATATGTCAGTGACTGTGAAATCAACCAGCCAATCAGTTCTTCTGTTCCAAGCTTTTTTTTTTAATTCTCGGAATTTAAGAATATAAAATGGATGCTGCTGTTTGAAGTGTGAATTACAATAGCTGCAGATGCTGCCTAACCCCTATTTGCACTGTATTAGCAGAAGAATTGTATTTATGTAACGAAGACAATGTCCACTGCTGATACAGATGACACATTAAAGATTTAAAATTGCATGTGTTTGCAAAGTGCATTTCAGAACCTTCAATTTCCAAAGTCCATTGTGTTTTCAATTATCTTCCCACCCAGGCAAACTAGGGAGAGACTAATCAAGCATAATGTCCTCACATACTTCCCACTATGCTTTCCTTGGAGAGGTCAAAGGGTACTGTCAGATCACGATTGCAGCTTGCTCTGCCATGGGAAACACTGGTATGATTTACAGTTTATAGTCTCCATCACTAAATGTAGCCATTAGTAACAGTATGCTTAGCTACAAAATAAGCATTTGTTATTTAGAGTTTTCCCACATGATTTTTGAGACAATTTTAGCATTTTAAGATTATTTCTGTAATTGTCAGTTAGCTTTCAGAAAACAATAAATACTAGCCTGGAGTAAATATTCCAGTAATGTATTTAGGGCTCATGCATTGATCTGACTGTAAATATTTGTTTTTCGAATAACATGTATAATACAGGCTGCAAATGAGGGGAAAGAGTATGCATCTCTCACATGTTACTAGATGGGTTATTAACTGATTGCTGCCCTAGAATAAGAGGGCATAATCCAGATAGTCACCTAATTGCCACCTGAATTGGAGGTTTGTAGGTCATCACATAAAAACTGTCCCCAAGAGAACCTTCCATCAGAGATGAGACCTTGCCAGTCATTCACTCTCTCATTTCTGTGCTGAGACTGCTCATGTTAAACTATCACTGCTGTGAGAATAAGCATATCATTACACTTTATCACATACAACAGGCACTGGCATTACAGGATCATAGGGTGGTTTGGGCTAGGGTTCACCTTCCACCAGACCAGGTTGCTCAGGATATCATCCAACCTGTCGTTGGACAATTCCCGGGATGGGATGTCCACAAATTCTCTGAACAATCTGTTCTAATGCCTCAATTTTCACAACCTCAATGAAGAATTTCTTCCTTATCTATTTTAAATCTATCCTTTTTCAGTACATTGACAACTTCCCATGGCCAAATGGATACTTTCACTACTGTTCAAGAAACATCCATCAGTACATCCAGAATTTGCTAAGATTCTACTAAAGACAACTTCTACTTCCAATGAAAATTAACGCAGTTTGTCCCATTACCAACTTCTACAACTCTTTCTCTATCTTCAGACCATCCTAAATGCCTCATTTGCTTCTATCTACAGTACTCTGGCAATGCCATCCCCCAAAGGGGTTTCTTCAACAGCTCAAAGAGTAACTGCTTGGCACTCATTATCAGGGCATCTGAGGAGTAGAAAATTCATCTAATGTTCTGTAGTTGACTTAATTTTGTGCACTTAAAAGAATGAACCTCTAGGACAGTTCAACAGAAGGGTAAGAATAAAAATCATCCTATTGATATATGTGCCTTTCCTCGGTTCAGTTAGTGGAAGGCTGAGCAACTTAGGAGTTTTGTCCCACTGTGTAACTATCATACACAAGCCATAAATACATAACTAAACATAACTAGCACATGTGCCTCTGAATATGGTCCCTTAAATATGTGAAGCATATATCAATAACAATAATTAAATATTGCCTTTAACCTAAGTTGGATTCTTAGAATCTTTGAAAGATGCAGCTACCACAGTGGAAGTAGTTGGTCAGCTGAACCTTACTCCACAATACTAAAAAACATAGCAATGCTTTTAGAACAAGCAAGAGGTTCAGCTTTCAATACAGGAACAGTGTGAAATTATGAAGTTTGTTCAGCTCAGAAAAAGAATAATTTTTAATCTCAATATTCTTTAAGCCACAAATGGAATCCATTTTAACAATTCATGAATTAAAGATATGCTTCGAAATTGAGTTCAGTATCCTAAAAGCATATATAATATATTCATACAGCAAACTTAGGCACTAATGTAAACCAAGTTCTATTTACATTTTGATTGCTACCTCGTATCTATCAATTAATGTACTGCATTCATAAAACACAACTTTCAACACCCACAACTTCCATATACATTTCAGGCTCAATCTCTACTGACTGCTTTGCTGGCAATGCTATGTGTGAAGTTGAGTACAGTACTTCTGTTTTTATCTAAAATTTATTTATCTAAAGTCATCTCAATTTTTTCTTAGGCAAATTTCATGCCTTAAAAATACAGCCCAACAGAGCATTAAAGCAACAAACAGCAGCCTGTTGTGCACATGCTAAGAGACTCTAACAAAACACATTTGATGTCACAAAGTCCATTTTTTTCAGTGATCTCATTAATAATTTTTATTCAAAGAACAATGTTTTCCTCATTAAAAACAAACAAACAAACAAAAAACCCCCCCAAACCCCCACCTAAACCACAAAAAAACTCAAACAAACCAAAAACAAACACACCAAAACGCCCCAAAAAGACAACCCCCAAACTTTACTTTCCATTGGCTTTGGTATGCATAGCCAAGAAATTTGGTCTATCTGTGACTGTGGAAGTAAGGATAGAGGGGAAGTCAAAGGGCTGAAAGAGTGATTCAGTGAATAAAACTGCCAAACCCCACTTCTTTTTACATTCCTATGATTTCAATAGTATTATGAAGGTGAAGAAGGGAAGCTGAATTGGTGTTAATATCCTTGATTATAGAAGACTGCCCTTCAGTACAGTCCAGAATAAGCCCCAAATAATGGATTTGATTAGACAGATACCAAATTGAATATTCGGATGGTAAAAAAGTATCACTAGAAATTGCAAAGGTCACCGCTGTTTATAAATACAAAACACAGACACAAACCGTGAATGCTATGGAAGTAAACCCACTCCTCTCTCTCACACACACTTAAATCAGCACTCTCAGTAATCTGAGTCCAGTTTATTGATTACTCTAGCTGCTAGAAAGGAGGTGGCTGCTTACACTTAAAGAAACAACTCAGCATGTCAGAGAAGGGTCTTTCAGAACAGACTACAGCTTGGTGCTTCAAGCTTCTTTAAAGCAAGGAAGATTATTTATTTAAAACAGGTTGACTGTTTGTGTTTTGTTCTGTGTTCAAATCCCCTGATAGCCACCATGTGTCTTTCTCCTGAAGCTGATGCACTGAATGCAAATGGTTTGTTAGTCATGGCTACACTGGGCTATTTAAGCAGATCAGAGACTATGCAGAACAACACCAGCGTGAAGTGAGGAATAGAAACTGTATTGCTTTGAGAAAGAATGAAGCCATAAGGAACTTAGCATGCTAAAACAGGGTTGGGGCATGCATGTGGGCAGTACAGCTGGCGGAGTCAGCCATCACTTGTATGCAAATGGATTGATGAAAAGCTTTGTGCCATGGCAGTGGGTCAATACCCACCGGGGTGGATTTCATGGCATAGCCACCAGGCTCCTGAAAGATCAGGTTGCAGCATCTCAGCTGAAAAGATCTCTTGCAGTGATCATTTCAAAATCTGGCTCCAGTGGTATCAGTTATACTGGATGCGACTGCGAATTTGTTCCAGTAACTAGAGCTTGTTCGTATTTATTGCACGTCCCCCAGGGGCCTCCTCCTCAAGGAGGAAGTCTGGTGGACAGTATTGGGGAGCTACTTTCGGGAGATTTTTGTCTCAAATCATTCTATATATTTGACAATTTTACGTGTAACTGGCACACCCATGTGGGTCCTACATCAGCAAACGAGTCTCCTCACTCAGGTGCCTCAGTTCTGGACTGTGCTGCTCCAGGCAAAGAACACCACTTAATTACAACATGCTAAAATTGAAATACCATCATTATGCCTAGAAAGAGATGCTTCCAGAAGAAGGAAGGTTTGTCATTATATGAAACATTGAAATTTACATATTTATCTGCCAGAAACCACTTTTCCACAAATAGACTTCCAAAGTTGACTATAAGTTTCTTTTTTTTTTTTTTTTTCCCTATTTTCTTTATTTTCCTGCACTGAAAGACCTACCACAATAAAAATCTATTGCAAGGACAACAAATCTGATACCATAGTAGCTCAGCAGAGGAATTAATAGCTTCTTAGGCTATTTTAATTTTTTGTTATTATCATCTACAGATTATATTGTTATAAATATTTTGGTGAACTTTCTCCTTAAAAGAAACCGAACAACTAAGTTCTTCTGTTTAAAGGCTAATCTAAGCAGCAGTCGGAAGAGATGTGATTGTTCTTTAAAGTTTATTCAGCTCACAGCAGTGTTCATTTCTGTATTATCAATGCCCAAACCTTCAAAGGACTTGGGGAGAGCATTTCAAACATATTCAGCTTTTACATGCAAGTAGGTAATAAAGCCATTTAAGTTCTTACAACTACAGAAGATAAGTAACTTTACACAATGAAGTCTTCAGCACATCTGTATTCACTCTTTACAGAGACCCTTGCCATCTCAATAATACTGTGACATTTAGAAGCTTTCTTTGTTGTCTCCAAATCTAGTAAAGATGCTAAAGAATGTAAGGAAATTTCTCTATTTTTGTGTTTATTTCTGGTGAATAACAATAACAAAAGAAATAATAATTTAAAAAAAAAATTAAAGCCTGAATAAAATACAGTGATCATTATGAAGCAGTCATCAGTACTAGGCTCTCAGAATGAGTGCCATGAACTAATGTGTGCTTAGTTGGTCTCTTCAGGATTTTCTCCAGTCATGAGACCATCAAACATCAAATTTGAATAAGCCTTTCAAGTATCTTCTCTTGACTCTGCATGGATTGAAAAATATAATTGCTTGTTAAATCTCCTTCAGAAGAAATTATTAAAACAATTTGGATTTGTGTGGATTTATGTATTCAGAATCAAGCAATAAATGGATTTTTATGATAAGTCTATGTTTGGGAGGATGATTTAAAATTACTACACAGATATGACCTACATTTCCAAAAACCAGTAATAATTTCCCAAGAAGACTTTGATACCATCTATGCTTGTCAATTTGTTGTGATTGAGGACAAATTACTTCTGAAATTTGATCCAAAAAAACCAAGTTTTGCAGTTAATATTAATTTAAAAAAAAGCCAAAACAACCTTTTTATTCCTAGTATTTATGATTTAAGATTACATCCAGAGAGCTCACATTATTTCTACAGCACTCAGTAAAATGAGTGGTAACTTAGGGCATCCTCATCGTTGGGCCTCTCATGGTGCATCAGATCAGATATTTAGACACTAGAACTATTTATGCATCACATACATTATCACCATAATTGTCACTGAAACTGAGTTCTCTTTGTTCAGTTTAGCATAATAATAGCAATCTTGGAATCAATCCAGATTTGGTACAATCAGTTTATAAACAGCAGCCAATTAAACTCCTTGGAATATGCTACCTATCAGTTTCTGAGAAACAGGTTAACAGAGACAGACAAGACATCTATTCTTTCATGAACTGAAATTGTGCAGTTTACCTACAATACTTTAATGATGTCTCTTGTAACGTAACATTACAGTGAGCACTAGGCCTAAAGCCTTACAAGAAATTAATTGTTCTATTGGAATTAGCATTTTAGTTTGGATGTGTACCAAGGTGCATCATATCCCATATGTACAGATAAGAAAAAGCAGCACTCAAGACAGGAGAATTTTTCAGAAAGTGACACAGAGGATGTGGCACACTGAGATTCTTCCTCAGGTTTTGAACTGATGACAGTATTTATTACTGATGACAGTATGAAAAAAAGGGAGCACAAGCCACCAGCAGTGGCAGTCTGGACAACAAGCACCTATTTATTTCTTGCAACAATTTGCTGAACTCAAAGTCTCACATTGCTTTATTTTTCGCAGCAAAAAGTTCTTATGGAATAATAAAACAACAAAACTCCCCATACCATGTGGAAGTGAATAGTTCTGTTCTCTTGGAACTTTCTTGCCAGTATCTCCCAAAGACTCCCACAAAAACCATCTGATGTTTGATTACATGATGGATCTGATGTTTGATTACAGTAAAAGTGGATGAGAGCGGCGAGGAGAGGCTTATGGCTCTGGTGAGATTTCACGCTTTTTGTTTTTCTTGTTGTCCTGAGGACTCTGATATAAAAGCAAGGTGAAGCATTTTTCAAGAGGATGAGTGCAAGATTATTTCACCTTTATTCCTAGAGAAGGAGGTGTTGTTCAGCATATCACTTCGCTCTGCAAAATGAAGTTTGTGTCATAGGGGTTCCATTACTGACTTTCTGTTTACAAACTCAGTTTGTTTCCCAGTGCTGCACAGCAATTGCTCATCTCTAAGTACTCCCAATAATTATCTGATCAAGGTTCATTAGGGATCTTGATTTATTTCAAAGAAATACACAGTGAGGAAAGGAAAAGACAAAACCCAGAAGTATATTTTGTTACATGCAGTTCTTCACCTGCAAAAGGCAAGACCTTCAAACCTTCTTCAAAAGCCAGACTGAAGGTTTACTTAGGTCAACCAGATGGACAGAAGCACCATTCCATGGGGATTAAACTGCTCTCGACCCAAAGTTTAGCACACAGATGGCCTGAACACTGTGTAGGAAACACTTTTCTAAACAGCATTCATTGTCAGTTGCAATCTGTAGTGTTATTCATTTCACTTGCAGGCAGCTTCACTGTCTGTAGAGGTGCAGGAATTAAGAAACATCAAATAATAACAATCAACATACAGAAAGTAATAGTATGGGTACATACATATGTGGATGTAAATTCCTGAATCTGTAAACATGTCCCCCTCCCTCCTACATTGCCAGGGCAACTGTGCTGCCCACGTGCACACCATGTGGTTCTGGCTCTTTGGGTAACAGTGGGCCAGGCTTTTCTCCACTGACTTCATTTCACTCTCACATGTTTACATAGCAACAACACGTGATGGATGATGGACTGAGATCAAGACAGAGGAGGAAGATAACATCAGGGTTTGCCTGTTCATACAGCTGCTCACCACCTTTCATTCTTCCCATAACTTTGGCCCTACAGCACTAAATCAATACAGGACTTCCACAGCCTTCAGCTGCCACTGTCTGCTACAAAACTGGTAACTTATAACCAAAATCTGTGCCTACAAATACTAACAATCATAGCAAATCCCAGCAACCCTTTGAGTTTGCCTTTAGTTTTAATTTTCAGGTGTTCTGTTATGGTTTTCTTTTTGCCATTGCACAACCATTTGTCTTTCTCTCTGCCCATGTTCCCCCTCACTCGACTCAGAAAAACCATAAGATTGACTTTAATCCCACAAATAACTGCAGCTTTTTTTTTTTTTTTTTAAATCAGTCAATATTTTCAGGAGAAAAACCATTTGATCTTTTAACTTTTAAATAATGTTTTGTTTAAAACCTTAGTCATGTTCAATTAGAATTAAAAAGCCTGATTATTAAAAAAATCAACTGAGTGAAACCAATGATTCAAAGGCATGTTAAACCACAGATCTGATAAGTTGATTACTCTGATGTATGACCATATATATAAATACTTGTGGCAACTCTAGATGAGCTGCCACAGCTATGCTGCAGGTGTGTACTCAAAAACACTGTCTCAGGCACCAGAAAGCCCCTTGAAGTGAACGCAGTAAAAAAGCAGCACTACTTTGCTACCCGTCTGACTGCAGAGGTGGGTTATCCCAGCTCAGCTCAGAGATCCTGGGCAGTGCAGCTCAGCCCTACATGCTTTGCTGAAGACTCAGAGTCCTAAGGCCTCAAAGCCTAAGTCAATTTACATATATTGTTTAAATTCAGCTTTCTCTTACTGTCAGTCCACTATTTTAAACCTCATTCTATACCTTCTATTTCAGTATGCTTTCACTGACGTAGTATTTTACATCTTGAACACTTTTATTAGGAAATGGTACCTGCAGAAAAAGGCACTGGAACCACCTTTTGTTTTGCTAAATATCAAACTTGACACTGTTACCTTTTCTAGTATTGTATCCAAGGAGAAAAAAAAAATCAATGAGGATGTTTAGAAAGTCAGAAAGGAATACTAGGCAGTAGGCTTGACTTGTTCTCTCCACACTTTAAACTCTTTTAACACCATTATCTTAAAAATTGTGTTACTTTCAATTTCTCCTAGGACAAGAGAGGTGATGAGAAGAAATTGCCTGTGCATTTTTTTACACTTTACTCTTCCTCCCCTTCCTTTTCTCTCAATCCCTCCTTCTCAACAGATCCCTACATATATGAATCACAGGAAAACAAAGAAAATAATCTTATTTAGGTTGTAAACACAGAATTCATATCAGAAACACCAGAACATATTATAACCACAATAACTATATTACCACTGTCACATCTCACAGATATTAAGTCCCTATGAAAAGTGATTATAAATCTGACCTATTTTATACCTTTTTTTTTTTATAATGTGGTAGAAATTTTTCAGACAGATATTGATATCAGTCTTATAAATATGATATACAGGGAATCATATTCAGAAATTAAATGCAAATATATTTTTAAGAAAAACATTGGTAAATGTATAACATTTCCCCGAATATAGAGAATTCACGCAGGATTTATTTAGTAGCAAAGAAAGAAGTAACTTTGTTAAAAACCAACACCAGTTAATCACACTCATCTGCAAAATAGGGATAGTCCCATAGTACTCTGTACAGATTTATGTAATTTTAAACTGTTACCAAAAATACAATACTGACAGTTATGCCAATATAATGCTACATTTACACTGTACTGAAAAAGTTTTCTAACCAAAAAGGAGAAGTAAAGGAAATTACTCTGCAAAACTCTTCTTATGATTGTCTTTAAAAGTTTGCAGTTGAATTTATTTGATTATGTTTAAATCATGTCTGTAACTAACCCCTACTGCAATTTCTAAAATTCACAATGCTTTGGTTAACTTGATGGGAAATCTTTTTGTTCTGTCTTAGAATACCAATATCTTCAGAAATACTCCAGAATCCAAATGAAACTTCAGCAGATCGCAATCCCACATTTCCTCATGTGCTTTTTCCTTTGTCTCCAAATTCCGTTCAAGAATTCTTTATTACTTTTCTATAAAGAATTTTGATTAACTTCCATTAAGTGACTAATTCCTCAGATGTTGTATTTCTGAGTGGCTCCATTGATGTATGCCAATTACACCAGCTGACAAACAGCCACTGCATTACAAAAGAAATCCATATTTTTAATGACTCCCTCGCTGTCCTCCATGTATGTGTGTATGACATGACACACAGCTTTCTCCCATCTGCACCTCTTCCTTTATATATATGCTTTTTGTATTATAAATTGCTTGGCTGTGAGGTATCTTGACATTTGACATAACAGCAGGGCTGGGGGGAGTGTAAGTGCTGATCATTAGATTATTGTTGAAGTATTCTCTCCTTTCCTCCCCTGTTCCCCGTGTTCCCTGGAGACACAGGTGTTAATAAAATCAAACAAAATGAAAATGGGTAAATTATTGCAAGCTATGAACACCTACATTGTGCCATGCCTCACTAGTTTCCAATACCACCTCATTCTTGAGACAACCAAAGAAAAAGATGCAATTTCATCCTGTGGACTGGATGGTATAAGGAAAGGACAAAAGAGACAAGATATTGCAATCCAAAGGTCAGTGACCCACTCCCTTGTATAATTATAGCATTTCATTTATATCCAACAAATCTGTCTTTGGATGGCTGATAATAAATTAGTAGCTAAAAAAGGGCAATTTTGAAAATTTCTTAATAACTAGTAACTGAGTTCTAAACCTGGAGCATCATATAAGGAGGTGAGCACAAGTACGAGTTTGTAATTTCTTTTCTAAAAATAATTTAAAAAATACTCAAATATTTAGATCAGATCTAAATCCATGTCTCACTGGTTTGCTTTAGGAATCTTGAAAAAAGATTTAATAGTTATACTGAACACCAAGCAGATTTTGTAGCTCTTCAAGAATCTGAACCATTCTTGAGTGTAATATACATCCAATTCAATCCTCTACCATGGATGGACTCCATAACTTTTTTAAAAGTAAGCAGAACGATTTTGTGCTTCATTCCTCATTTCCCATGATCAAACACATACTAAACTATTCCACTGCATTCTCCCAAGGTTTCCTGCAGTAACAAAAGCTATGTAAAAACATTAATGCTGAACTTTATGCTAATACATATGAACAGTTTATATCAAGGTTTGATGATGGCCCACCTTCAGTAATGAGCCCAGGCCAACATTTTAACAGCCTGCTGGCTGCTGCTATGGGAGCAGTAGCGTACAGCTCTCTGCAGTATCATCTACTGTACAGCCAGATGGGCACAAGAGGAAATGAATTCTACATCTGTAGAATTGATCAAAGAATTATTCAGTCTACATCCATTCAGTGTATTGTGCAATGCCAAGAAATTACCAGTCTCACTCTGGTACAAAAATGTTTCACACTTAGATGCAAGGTATTAAAATGCTATATATAATACAATTCTATAAGGAACAAAATGGGAAATAATTCTCTCTAAAGGGCTGGTGGAAGAGAACAAATCAAATTCTGCCTGTTAAGAACACTGAAAACTTCACTATTAAGGACAAATAATTTAGAGACCTCCAATCTCTACAGTTGCTGGCAGCCAGTCCCCAGTCACACCCAATTCATTTACATTCTGAATACTAACTAGACATTGAATTCAAGGCTACACCTTCTTAGAAACAACCCAATAACTTTCCACTTGAAAAGCTGTCTAACTGTATTTATTTCAACCAGACCACGACAATTAATATTTATGAACGTGAGGGAAAGAAGGATGCTGATAGCAAAAAGGGGATTATGAAAACACAAGAACGTGTGAAGATGCCAATGGGACTGAACAAATGGCACCTGAGACATGCACACAACAGGCCCACAAAGTGAGAAAAGGGCATGACAACAGTGTAGCTGCCTACACACAAGAGCACACAAATACTTCTTTTTGTGCTTTGTTGCACATGTAGTCAGGGAGAAATCTTGCTACTTGTACCAAAAACATTTACCACCACTTATTTAATGGGTTTATTTGACTGTTAGAGACAGCAGCATCTGAGGCATCTCTGATTTCAGGCTAATCAAAGTCACAGCGGCTGGTATATACTATGTCCTTTGGTGGTAAGTACTAGATCTATTGCAGGTTTTAAATGCGCACGTGTTGCATATTTCTGGATTTGTATCTTACATGAATATGACCAATAAAAAGTGGACAGAAGAGGAAGAGAGGTTCAGAAAGCTTGTCAACAGTATTTTCAGGTGAAAAAATAATTGAAGAATAGGTGGGTTTGATCTGAAGAATGTGAAGTGTACAAAGTACAACAATTAAAACAGAAGGGTAGATACTTCGAGCTCATTAAAATTTCTTTTGAAGATGAAAGTCATTAGATTTCAATGAGACCTTGGAGCAGAAGCTCACATTGACATGAGAATATTTAACCTGCAGTCTACAGTGCTTCAAGCAACTGAAAGTATGATAAATAATTGCTTGGCTGTAGTAACCACATAGAAGGAAAAAAAGGATTACCCTAATCAAATACAGTCAGTGTGGTGTTGCCTGTCTCTGCGCTCCACATTTCATTCTGAAAGTTTGCAGTTATAAAAACGGAAATCCTGAGTTCTTAAAGAGGAAATTGTAAAGGATTTATTTTCCTGCCACCTCCAAGAAAACTTTGATAATATTTAGGGTCAGTCCTTCAGCTGGCATGCTCAGCATGGCTGTGTGGAAGCCAGTGGATCATTGCCAATTTATAACAGCTGAATGTCTGGTCTTACTACAAGGGATAAACTTATTTTAGAATTTTTTCCTCTATGCTGGAATATTTATTTTTTTTTAGTCTCATTAAATTTGGGTCATTAATAGTCAAATACAGTACTTTTTGACAGGAATATCTGTTCTTCAAGGTACAAGACTAATATTTTCCTGTTAGCGAGTTGCAATGATGATTAATTCTTACTCATATTTCAGTATGGAAAAAAAGCACAAACCAGGACCATACAGTGCCCTACAGGTATTCTTTATGTTATATCCAACAGATAAAAGGAAACTCCCTCCTCTTGTGCTCAGAGCTGAAAAAAGCCAAAAACTTGTGTTAACAGAGGCTTAAAGCAGACATAATGGAAAGGCAGAAAGAGTTTGTCTTAGACAGCAATATGCATGTCAAACTGTGTTTTACAGTTAAATCACTGTAAGGAAATGAGAAGAGTCAGATAAGGGAAAACAGTTACACAATTAAAGGCTTCATGCCATAAGTCAATGGCAAAAGCAGGACTGCTCTTGCAGCGTGTACAAGTGTCCATGCAGTCAGGGGTAAAACCCCAGTATGCCCTTTCTCGTGGGAGAAGATGGCATTTCTGTAAGAAGCTGTAGGTAAAGACAGTGGGAAAAAAACTTCAAAGCATTTCCTAGTCAATCTCTTTGCACTTTCCTAAACACCCAGATCCTGAATACTGAATGCTCATGAATGTTGTACCAAGCTCTCTTTGCACCCCAGGCAGCATAGCCCCTACATAAAATACTGCTATAGAAGAACCTGATTTGTTTTTAGCATGTAGGTACTCACTGAATGAATCAAGAGGTTAAAATTAAGACAACACTCTGCACTAAGAGATTGCCCTGGAAGAGCTGTGCAGGCTGCACACACAACACAAATTCCATACCTTTCCAATTCTAGTCAGTGTTCCCTTGCACCCAGAACTCTTTCTTTTAACAAAAGGATAAAACCTTTATGCTTTACTCTGAACCTGGTGCCAGCAAGCAGTGGCCCCAGTGGCACACTCCATAGTGAAAGGTCTGCAGGGCACAAGGGTACAACACCCCCAGTGCAGCCTCCTCACTCTCCAGCCCTCTGACCTATCTCAGGCACACCTCTTCATGTCCCCACTGCTCCTGGGCCCTGAAGCCGAATGCAGTCAGCAACCTTTTCATTGTGACTGGACTCAAAAATGGCACTTTCCTTGAATGAAATTCCTGTTGCATTATTTCACAACTCTCCCTCATTAAGGTAACAAGGCACACAGCTCCCCAGGTTCTCATTACTACTGTCCTGCCAGTACTGGCAGGGAATCAATTCCACAGTAGTTGTGTAAACACACAAAAAACAAATTCTGAAAAGAAGTCATCTAGGAAGGGAAAATGAAAACATTTTATCCTGCATATATTCAAAAAAGCAGATATTTCCTTCCATTTCTCCCTTATAAAGAAAATTCGCTAGGAAGTAACTGATTTTGTGAAGCCTTTTGATTTTGGCAATAATCTTTGCCTTCTTTGGCAAATGAAAGTTCAGGCAATACATTTCTGACTGTCCTGAGTTTCATAAACAGACTTTTGTAGGTCTACAGCACAGCCAGGAAGCCTGATGGTGAGCTATTGCTACTGTGATGCTACACCCATACCCACTCATTTTAAAAAGAAAACAAAGGGCAAAACCCCCAAACTCATCTGCAATAAAATATACAGATAAAACCCTACCTACCTTTAGCTAAAAATAAGGGCTGGAAGAAGAGTCACTGGACAAAGGTGGAAAGGGATGGGGCAAACATCGGGAAAGAAGCCGAGTGAGAGAGGGGAAGCGCTGTGGGAACCTGACAGAGAGGCCGTGCAGGCTGAGTTTATGCCATCGCTGGGGGGGGTAAATGGGGATGGTCTCCCGCAATCAGCTTGTGCAATCTTCCCCAAAGGTCTGGTTAATTCGAGGAATGAGGTTGTAGCTGGTTTATTTCTCTCCTTAGTAATAACAGCTTTATTAAACTTCAGATTTATCTTTGACACAACAAAAACAAACTAAATGAACGAACCTAGCAAACAAAAAAACAAAAAAACCCCAAACCATGTTTTTTAAAAAAATAACCCATTTCAGTAAAATATCTCCCCAAAATCCCAATTTAAGGAAGGTTTGCTTCAAGAGGAAAATTTAAGAGCCACATTTACTCTTTAGGTACTTACCTAAAGTACTTAGGTACTTAGGTCAAATACCATTGAAATTGTTGTACTTGCAATCAAATTTGAAATTTAACCTCTTGGATGCACAACTGAGGCACAGTGCCCTGTCAATAGTGCAGGGTTACAGTGATGTATTGATCATTATAGGGGAGAACTTTTTGGCTGTATATTGCATATTATTTTCCAATTGCAATTACGAAAGGAATGATTTGGACTAGGAACAAAACTTGATCATTACAGCTTGACAGAGAAGACTTTTTGAAAATCAGTTTTTAATTTAAACAGGAATGGAATGTTTGGAAAAGATTATGAGGGATGACCTTCATAACTGCTCAGAAGATCCACCATCCCAATAATTTGCTCATTTTACTAGTAATGGAAGTAACCAGAGTTCCAATTCTTACTCTGGTAAAACATGCTAAAAGTCTGCATTGCTCTTTCTCTAGTGACTTCCTGGACCACCCAAGAACTGTTGTGTTTGGGTGTTTTTTGTTGATGTTCTAGACCTTTTACAAAATATGTGATGAAAATATCCATTGAATTTTGTTTTCCCATAAATTGTTTGCAAGGGAAGGTGAACCCAAAAGTTAAGGATGATGTATCATCTGAGAATGTGGTCTGTTAACCAGTGCTGAGAGCTAAACACTGTAACCTTTCTGAAAAATTTGTTATCTGACTGAATCCTCAGATTTCAACTTGATAAACACTAACTACCAACAATTATCTATTTTGTTGCAAAGGAGGTCCTTTGCTAGAATCTCTTTTTTTGCTGGAAATTTCACTATTGGTAAAACTGAGAAAAGTTTTTTAGGAGCCTATGTCACTGGAATGTTCTCTATCTGCTCCTCTATGAGTGCCTGTTTTGCATAGAATTACAAATTTATTCTGTTACATGGAGGTGCTGAAAAAATGCTGGTAAGAGTAGTAAAGGCAAGGCCACAACAGTGGGTCACTATGATAAAACTTTGCCCCAGTCACCGGCAAAAGTTTCAGTTTTTGCTTTAAAAACAGGTTTCATTAACATCAATAAAACCTCCCCAGAGTTTGGCAAAACCCCCTTTAAATAACTCATGCAAATTCAATACTTTCCTGAATATACTCTAAGATAAGGATGTTTTCTAACTAATTTCTTCTGAGAAAGGAAGGAGGAAAAACGATAAAATATTAGGGTAAACTTAAATTAAGCCTTCCCAGTACATCAGTGATTAACTGTCACTCTAAACAATGTACATATAATTGCCACAAAATATAGTCCTTTGCTGGTTTGTTACTGTATAGCCCTACAACCAGACTATCCAGGACTGAATCTGAAAACAGAATTCAGGCACACGGTAGCATTTAATGTTTAGAAAATAATTTGCCCTTGTAGTATTTGAATCCTATTATGTTAAATTTAGCTGGTCAAGTTCTGCTCTTACTTGTCCTTCACATCTGTCAACTTGGCATACATCAAGGCAGCATTTAACTCAGCACAGGGAGAGATTTGATATTTGAAATACATTTTATCTTTTGAAAGCCATACTTCTACCAATAAGAAGTGTTGAAACAAAGTTCCCCAGGGCCATGAAATCTTCGTTCTTTCCCACTCAGCTGAAGATGGTTTTAAGGAATTAAAATGAGAGAAGTCTTATCTCTTGGTTATGCAGCGTAAGGTTCTTGAATTCCTTCTTCTGACACTTTGGACACTTTGCTTAACAAGGAGATCAGGGTGAGCACACGAGCTCTGGGTGCTTCCAGGTGAAGAGCTCGAGAGGAGGCTGAGCTGTCAGCTGAAGGCTCTGTGTGTGCCACCAAGATGACAAACACTCCCTGCACCACAGGCCGGGAGAGGACCCGGTGCCTGCTGAACGCAGACCTTCAGCAGCTGGTAAAACAGTAGCACTGCAGGCAGCTGCTGGCCTTATTTGTCAGACAACAGCTGCAGACATCAAAGAGAATAAAGAGAAAGAGGAAGGTGGAAAGGCTGAGGTAAAAAAGGAATTCTGTCTGCACAGTTTTTATGAAGTAGTTGAGTTACTTTTTAATTATGTAGACATATTCTAATATTATCAGTTTGCCTAATTTTTGCAAAGAAATATTAAAAATACTTGCAAACATACACACGGAGCACTAATTCCTCAAGTATCCTAATGGAGTTCCAGAGGGTTAGTCCCATAAAAAATACTGTGTTCTATCAAAAAAGATGCCCCAGAAATCTCAGGTAAGTAGAAATCACCAAAGTAAATAAACTTACTACTAAGTAGTATTTACAGTCATTACAATGTCTTGGTTTTCCTATACTGTGCACATGGAAATAGAAATCACAGCTGCTGAGTGCCTAAGATGAGCCATCTACAAAGATGACTTAATTTTTTCCTGACCCTTTAAAGCAGTGAGCTAAAATAGGAAACATACTGATAAAAATGCCAGTTTATGCCTGTAGTGCACACACTGTGTATGTTTTGGAAGGTGCAAAATGCAATACTTTCTTTTGGCTTTATAACAGAGGATACAAGTTACTAGCAATCTTGAAACATGTAATGCACTTATACTGACAGTTGTACTGACTGTAAGGTATCAGATTTATGCTGAAATACTGTTTCAACTGGTCAGTAAATGGGTGAGCAGTGAAAGAATGGTACATATTGTCCAACTTTCAAGCATATGCACAAAAGACTTAAATTAGACCTTTGGAATTGGCTGACTGTATGCATTACACAGAGAAATTCCAATTATTTGAGCTGAACAGTTTTTATAGTTTGATGTGTTCAATGCTATCAATTGAAACACTGAGACATATTTCAAAATGATATTTCACTGACAAAAACATCGGGATAGTTCTATCATCTTTAATACTGGAATGTACATGCATACAGCATTATGTGCATTGTCAAATTCAAACAGAAATTATAAAGTATCAGTTGCTATATTCAATGACTTATTTCCCAACTTGATTCGCGCAAGAACCTCAATCAAAAATCATCAGTTCTGTTTTTTCCACATTGTTTTTCCATTTCTAATTGTTTCTAATTCGTCATAGAAACACTTTTAATTCAGCTATCCAGTATAATATAGTATACATAATATTTTGCCAGAGACAGCTTCTGTGACTGCCTTTATACCCTTAGGCTTTGCGACTTGACGTCATAATGGTCTTGATTTATTAGAAGAAAAACCTTTCCCAATGCTTTGTACTTTTAAATAGTGAACTGCAAATAACCTATCCAATATGAAAAATGCTACATAGCTCCTTTGAAAATCTAATGGAGATTGTCTATATTTATATCAACCACAGTAGAATCCTTGTGTTGATGCTTTTCCTGCATATGTGGAATATATGGGAATGTAACATGCATGTTCTGATTTTAACCTGTGTTGGTCTGCTGAGACACAGAAATTAGGGTTGGGTGCAGCCAGCATGTTCCAAAACATAAAGAGATTATTTTGCTGTTTTGGGGGCTGATAGATTTTTACTTGAATATTCAGTGACATAACATTGCTGTTAAATACAATTCAACCAAGTCTCTTTGTCTTTTTTCTTATTGGCAAATCTTAAGTTATTTCAGTTGTGTGATTTTGCTGGTCCAAGCTTCCCAGCTGTCAAATCATCACTGAAGAAACCTTGCTGCAAAGCTCAGCTCCAGTCAGTCCTCATTTTCTGTCAGCAACAGTATTTCTGCCTGTGCTTCCATGTTGGCCTGTAAGTCTTGGCATGCCTTGATGTCAGCAGCCAAGTCCTGATGGAGAGTGGATTGATGGCCATGCGCCATAAACTTTGTGTTTGGACCTCTAGCTCTGACTATATTAAACTCAACTCCTAGGCTGCCAAGCCTTCCTAGTTAGTCCACTGCTTTCTCTTGCCTACAGGCACCATCTCTAGCACATTCTGTTACTGAGCAAGCTCTGCTCCATCAGCTTTTATTTGTAAGTTATGATCAAAACTTGTGGAGCTCAGAAGCTCTTTTCTCCCTGACAGCCTCAACCAAATCACTTTTCCAGGCTTTCCATTCTTCAGAGCCCTGCCAGGCTTTGATATCATGCTTATTACTTAAAACTTTAAATGTTAATTGCTTAGTAATGAAAAATTTAATCGATCAGAGGTCAAACTTTATCTGCTAAGTGACTAGTAGAGTTCCAGTCAGTCATAATAATTTAAATTCACTAATATATACTTAGTATGAAAAATAGTCTATACCCAAGTGTGTGAATGTCCAAATGCCAGATGATTGTTTAAAGTGTTTCCAGGACTAAGCAAAAAAAAAAAAAAAATGTGGCTGAATTAGCAATTGCTAATTTGAGATTAAATAATATCTCGGTGTCCATCTTAGAAATGTCTAAATCTTTAAAAATTATATCCCCCATTCCTTTATTTCACATGATTGTGTTCCTGGGTAAATCAATCCTTCTTAAAAAGGTATTTCTCAAGAGGAAGACACTCAGTTTCCTCCTAACCTGGTATTCAGTATGGAGACTTGTGCTCTCAACTTTGGTAGGTTTACTATTGATTGCCAAAGCTACTGTGTAACCTGAGGAACTTTTCTCATCTAATACTATATCCTGATCTAAATTTCCACAACTTCAAAGGAAATACTGTCAGAAATGAAGCAGCTAGTTCCCTGTATATTCTGCTCTTTTACTGCAGGTGTTAGTGGAGCTGAGTAGAGATGTTTAACGCAATGTTACCTGAGAGGCACTGGATTGTACAGGATAATGAAAAGGAAATAAAGGCAAACTGAATTCCTGACATACCATTAACTAATCAACTAGAAATTGGATCGGACTAATTTCTTCTTTCTATTTTTTAGAAATTGCAGAAGAAACATCATGAAAACATGCAAGACAAAGCACCAAGTCTATGCTCCTTAGCATCTCTTAATTGTATTTAGCCATGTTCAAAATCCCAACCCATTTCTTTAAGATCTCCTTCATGTCACAAGAGCTTTGCAGAGGGTTTGGACAGCATTCCCAAACACAGAACAAGCATAGCTTCTTTTGCTTTTACCTTCAGGGCCACAATACGAGAAGCTTCTGGCACTCTGATGTTCTGTCACTTTTTAATGCAAACTCTGGAAGTTCACGGACACAACGCTGCACAATCTGAGGAAGATAAATCACAGTTACTTCAAGCCAGCTGACAGCAGTTTAAGCAGCTGCAATCATCAACCACCAAGGGAGTTTCTTCTTTTATCTTACTAAATGCAAAAGTATACCAGGAACTGGTAATATCACTGGACTATCAGGAGTCCTGCTTTTCCATAAATATCAGCAAGCGGTAAGTAAATTCTGTTGACGAAATGTAATAAAACAAAGACGGTTTCAAATATGACCATTCCCTGATGCATTCTGTAGCCCCGTCTTACTCACTTATTGCATGCTGCTGAGATTATAAGGTTTGCTTTTATCTGTCAGAAATCAATATTTCAAACATCGGATAAAAGAGGAAATTGAACTGGGAATAGGCTGAAGTGCTGTAAAAACTACAAAGCACAATTATCAAAAAGCACTTAAAGTACTTAATAGGACACACATATAAAAATGCTCAAATTAATGTCAGGGAGCTATAATGAGAACTTTTTCTATGCTTTTTGATCCAAATGCAATGTAATTCGAGTGCAGCCTGGTCAGTCAATACAGTCTTCAATTTATATGAAACCCTAAGGATTTCGAGCAATCCATTTGCTAGAACTGAACCATTACATATGATTGGTTAATATTTCAATTTATTGAAAATACATTATTTTGTGTAAAGTGCTTAAGTTGTTGAGGTTTAATCATTATAAACAGTTATGATAAAAATAGATCTTTGGATAAACAAAGACCTTACTGTCAAGCTTTTAATAAATACTAGCATAACTAGAAAATTGGATTTTAAGAGGAATAGACATAAGGATAAACTGCAGATATGGGGTGGTGAGATGAGAGGGAAATGTTGCATAGAATGGATCTTTATCAGCATGCATTAAGCTGAGAGGGGACCTCTTCGGAAAATGTTGTAAACCATAGTTATTTTATGGAAAAAACCCTCCAAAACCTATCTTCCCCCACCCCCAAACCATGTCACTATTAACTTTAGTACTTTACCCCTAGATTTATATATTCATTTATCATCTTTAATGTTATTGAGCTGGAGGTCTTTACAAAACTATGTTAGATCAGAAATCACTGCAAATGAGTGTGTACATATCTGTATGCACACAGCAGCATCCATGGAAAACAGACTGAGTTGCTTTAGAGAATTTGACATGAATTATGAAGAGGTGCAACTCACAGAGGGGTTATAGCTATGATTTGAGCAACCAAGATGCACATTAACTAAAAGGCTGTATCAAACTGTACCTCTCTTTCCTAACCTACACCCCACATTCTTAGAAATTCTTAGAAAGTGACTCAGAAATCTTTCTTTATGGAAGGTTATTCTTAACACTTCACTTTTGTACTTTAACCATGACACTTCTTTCATATGAGGGAACCTTGGCTCAATCAGAATTAAAATGTGCTTCTTATTGGAACGACATCAAACTGCCTGGACTATGGAGCAGACTGTGATTTCCACTAACAGACAAGCTTTCATTACCCAAATGCTTTCCCACCACCTTTCTGCATTATAGTTTTCAGCCTAATCCAGTACAACCTCTTGGTGAATCTACCTGCTTCCTCTGTCATTTGGGCTGTCTTCTGTTGCTTCTTCCACTTTTAAGATGCAAAACTGAATTTGAGTCCCTAGAATCCTGATTTGGGTCGTAATTCACTGCTTTAAATTCATCCTCCCTCCCTATCCTTTACATTTTTTCTTACATCTTCCCTTTTCCTGCTTATGTGCTAAGTCTGTCTTGCCCCACCCACCGATAGATCTACCTTATTCAGCAAACAAGGACACCCCAGCTTTCCGTGCCATTCCCATTGCTTTCTATATGCCTTTTCTGTTTTTTTCCTGCTTGTTTGATATGGCTTGATGTTCCTAAGTCACTTTGGAGGCGACTTTTTCAGTTTTCACAGCTTTTCTGAATACTTGCCTTTATTTTAGTACTTGTAAGAAATTCTATGAGCTACTTGGGTTAAGTCAGGAAGTAAATGTAAAAAAAAGTAATATCATACACAAAATACTATTTGTATCTTTTGTTTAACAGTAATTTAAACACATAGACAAAGAATAAAATATGCAGAAATTGTGCAAAAATAATGGATATGCATATAGAAAAAGGAAATTGAACAAAAAGCCAGAATTTTATCTGTGAAATACAGCATGTGGTTTGCCATCTCCCAATGTGGTGTTTATATCTTCACAGTTACACATTATACGAATCAGGTAACTGCTGTTTACTCATGCACCTGGATAAAGCCAAAACAACATGGGCCAAACCCTCAAACCCAAACTCTGAAATGCAACAAAAAAGTTTTGTGTGAATAATAAACACTGAGCGTTGGGACAAGTGTATTTGTGCCATTTCAGACAGCTGCTGTTTAACCAGTTCCTGCAGATTTCCAAAGACAGAGAATTCACAGTTTCCCAGGTGATATATTTTAGTGCTTTATTATCTTATTATAAAAGTTGGTTTGTTTTGAGGGTATTTTTTAAGTCTAATCTGAACTTTTGCTACTATAATTGTACTTCTACTTCTTGGGCTACTTTTTGTGATGATGAAGAGGTTATAGTATTCCATTTTGCAACAAATTGGACTACGTTAACACAGTCATCACACAGCTCCTTTCCAGCACACAAGTACTGTCAATAGTACAGTCAGGTTCTGATCTAGGCAGTTAATGACTTACTGAATTCACCAAGTAAAGATGCACAAAACACAGCCAAAATTTGTCTTCTAGTAATCCTGGTCTTGTGTATGCTAAGCAAAATATAACATGATTTAACCGAGGAAACTGAGAAAGAAATCTCCTAAAAACAGAGTTTTCACATGTAAAAACAGTGTTAATAAGACTAAAAGTAAAGAGATTGCTTCAGCTGGATACTGTATTCACATGAATGGTGTCCTGAGTTTTTGGATTTCCTGAACCAACAGAGTAGTTTCCTAAATCAACAGAACCATCATAGAGCATACAGCCTTTCCCAAATAGCATATATTTCCGAATACCAAAGTAATAAAAATTATTTTGTTTTAAAAAACTGTCTGAGTAGAAAACATACTATGATCCACTAAGGCAATTGTAGTTATGGCACTCATAATTGCATAATGCACTTCACAGAAGCTTCTTCTATTGCACCTTATTGTATTTTTCCATTCAATTATTAAATTCAGAGGCTTAATCTCGAAAGAAAATGCACTTGTCTTTACATGTACTTGAATTGTTACTGCCATTTAAAACTAATCAATGCTTTCTTTAGTACCATAATAGCTTATTTGCAAAGCAGCTCTTTAAGAAAAATTTACATGGTATTCTGGAAGTAAACATGTTTCACATTCTAAGAAAAACTACCAATAAAGAGAAAGAGGGCTTCATTGTCATCTCAAAGTTCAGTGCAACTAAAGTGACTTCAAAAGCTTAAAAATTTGTGCACAAAGGGAATTACTAGTAGATTATGCCCCTCCGTTCATAAATAATACAAGGAAAAACTATGCACGGTACACAATCCTTATATCCCTAGAGAAGTCCAGGAAATTAATTTTCAAGAGCTAAGCATATAAATATATGCTTTCATTAATGTTAAGAGGAAAACAAACAGTTAAAATTTTATTATTAACCTGTGTTTAAATACACATTCTTTAGAAATATTATGCAACTCCTGACTTGGATGTTCAACTACATAAAACTCACAGGACACCAAGGTCTCATTGAGTGGTGGAAAGCCCAAGATACTTCAGTAAAGTCAGTATATGCACTCTGAGTGCAGTTTGACACAAACAGGAATGTTCACACCACTTTCCTCCAGGAATATAAGGGAGGTTTTTAAATTAGTCTCTGTAGACTCCTTCAGAAAGAGGTCAGAGAAACAAAGTTATGTAATATGAGTACATCTAATGTCACAAGATCTGCAGTTATTTAAAAAAAAAAGATAAGTTTTAATGAATGAAAAATAAAGTTTGCACAAAACTCACATGCAGACTTTTTTACTTTCTAATGAAACGTGTAAACATATATTCCTTCAATAAGCAGATCAACTACAGTTCAAGCTGTGCCTGTTTTTAAATACATGCAAACCCCTTGATTCCAGTAGGGCAGTAAGTCTATCACTGGGATGAAAGTTATAAAACACAAGCCAATAGAGAATACAAACATTGAATGTTTGTAAATAGAAAAGCTATTAAAATACTTATGCTCAGAATGGAGAATTTTATACAGTTTATCCCATGTATCTTGTTTAGCTTTACACTGATACCTCTCTGTTGTAGCTCTGCAGAATATTTAGTTCATTTGAGTCACACAATCTCTTGCAGTTCTGTCTCGGTGACACCTTCTGCTTATGCTTCCAAAGTCTCTACTCTTGCTTTGAGCTACTCATTGTTCTCAGTTGAATGTTACTAATAATAGTAGTGGCTGCAGGTGATTTGCTTTCCAGTTTTAGTCACAAAGAAGATGCAGTGTGGGGCAGCTTTTCAAAGCTTTGGAAATATATCTTAAAACTACACAAGATGCTGATGCCTTAACTAGCAGAGCTGCAGCATAAACTGGGTAACTGCATGTATAGGCAAGTACAAATAGCAGCAGCAGAAAGTACAATAGGCCTTTATGGGTAAACAATTGCATTCCCTTCCCCCTATACATACTATATATTTCTAAAAATCTGAACCTATTACAAATAAAATGAGAAAAATAGATGTATTTAAAAGTAAGGATGCAGACTTTGAACAACAAGGACAAGTTATTCATCCGACCATTTGTAGAGAGAATTACTTTACCTGTGAAAAGCGTGGGGTTCAAAAACACATGCATTTAAAAATGAGCCTGGAAAGAAGAAACAGACATTAAAAATTTGTGAAGTTGCAATTAATAAAATAAGCTGAGTTGAGGATCAAGGTTTGCCAAAAGGAAGAAAGAGAATTGTAACTGAAAGCATTGAACGCAGGGACTGCCACAAACTAACACAACAACCTGTGCCAAAGCATTTGCCACCAATTCATTTGCTGCTGAACAGACTGAAGTCTTCTTCCTTTGCTAAATTACATATTTCAAAATTAATCCTGTAGCCTGCAGCAGGTAGTAGATGCTTTATAGAGTGACTTGGAGCAGTCACCTCTTACTGCTCATTATTGAATACCACTGCTTAAACCCTGCTGTGGTTGCCTCCACTGTTGGATAGTTTCTCTTACAGGTTCACGTTTACACAGATCTTTTCCTGGGTTTCAGACCTGCTTCCAGAGTATCACATTGGCTCCAGTTGGCCCAGTGTGTAACAAGTAGCATCTGGGAGATAGTTCCCATACAATTTGTCCTAGGTGGGCTTTACCAAAAGCATGTTTTTATTTCTTTTTCTTGTCATCGAGTTATTGTGAGATCCCAGCTAACAAATATGTGTATGTGATTTTAATATTCATCACTGTCTGCGGTGTGCAGTACAAAAGGAATATTTGCAGTTCATGACCGAAAAACCTATTAGATAACTCATTATTATCTTATTCATAAAATAATTCTTTTTGCATAGTTAAAAACATGTAAAAGTTGCATTATAGGGTAAAAGGTATTAACAGAAAGGATGAAAAAAAGAAATGAAAAGGATGAACAAATTTTCTGTGAATTTTCTCATCTAAAAATTGCCAAGAAATTACATCAGTGATCCTACAAACCTGAGGCAAAGCCTCAAGCAATTAAAATTCACTTAATTTTTGCTGAACTTCATTTCTTCTTTAATAAGATAAGAATGTTTTTCTTTTTCAGTCATTCTCTATTTCTGTGAATATGATTTTCATTGGTTTTAGAGAATTATGCTGAGAACAGCAATGGAAAAACTTAACGATTTCAGCAAATTCAAGGAACTCCAATGAATTCAGTGAAGTTGTTTCAGAAATTTTTTTCCTCTAACTGGCAAAACATTTTGGTTCACATTCTTCTACAGCATCAAAAATCTGCACAGCAGTAGCCATGTTATATGTAATACTATTTCCTGCATAAGTTTCACCTTTTATTTTTCAATACACTTGTACTTGTGTGTTTGGAATCTACTATATTTACATCTGGAATGCACAGCCAACACTTTGCATTTGCAATCTTGAAAACAATTTAAGAGGGGGAAGCAGAATAATTTTGTATTTTATTGTATCTAACTGCTAAGGATTATGTAGCACGAATCACATATCACATGTACTCTTCCATTATAGAAATCAGTTCCTCCCTTTATTTCCTCTTATTAACCAAGATTATCTTTTCAGTTGATCTTATATAAATATTTCAATGAGGATCATTAAGGAATTATAAAAATTCTTCACAGTTCTCACTGTTAATAGTAAACACTAAATTCTCAAGGGACTACAAATCTGAAATTTGCCTTCCAGTTTTGCTACAAACCCTTTTTAGAATAGTATTGGAAAAAACAGCCAAAACCACCCAACAAAACCACCTTCATTTTGAAAAGAGAATTTTTCCAATATAAAATATGAAATAATCAAGAATTTACTTAGAAGGTGGTTGAAAAAATGAATACCAGGATGTTTCCATTCTTAATCATTTGAGCTAAAATAAAAGCAGCTCAAAATTATAGATTATTCCATCTCTTTAAACAAGGTAGAAGATGGGGAGACAGTGTTGGGTAGATGCACAGTAGTAATGGATTATGCAGATTTTCCTCTCCTGGGTCACCGTTATGAATCTGATCCAAGACAGCAATGATGAAATGTCAGTGTCATTTCATGGCTTTTAGCATGAAACCCTGATCCCACAAGGTCAATGGCAAAACATCAGTAGTGCCAGGATTTTCACCTTTTGAATCCCAAGGGTGCAAAAAGAATTAAAGTCTGACTCAGCATGCATTGACTTTAATGGGAGTTATACTAAGTTCAAGGTGCAGATTTTTAAAAGTCCTTAGATGCTGCTTTGCTCATGCTTTAATAAGAGCTGGGCCCTTCAGATGATTCAGACACTTAAAACCATAGCATTAAAACTCTACACTTTTATCCCTAAAGTTAAATGTTCTGATGACACATATGCCCTTGCTCCACTGTCTGGATTACTCTGCCACACTAGTCTGAGCACTGGATAAGGGCTCTTTCACCACATTTATTCACTTCTCTTGCCTCTTTCTCTGGAAGCCAAATCCTTGTTCCAGATGACCAGGGTTCAAAACCTCCGGGATTGCCATGTCTGTGGCCTTCAAGAAATTTGGCAGAGATCGTGGCTTCTACTCTACATTCTGTCTACTCCACTTACAGTCAGTTCCCACAACTCTCACTGCTACAAAAAATGAGGTGTCTGTAGTAGAGGAAGAGTAAGACTTTGTGTCCAAATGACTAAATTAACAAAGCAGAAGTCATTGAACATGCCTTCTGGAGTGATTAATTCAGACAAAATCCTTATCAATTTCCTGAAAAAAGGCAGAGGTGGCCTGCTACTTTATTTAATTTTCTCTTATACTAGTTGTTTTGTAGGAAGGACATTACAAACCATTTTAAACCTAACTCTCAGGTCTTGCCCTTTTGCCCACCTGAACATGTTTGATTCTGAAATGGAAATAAGAATAGAATTTAAATGAGCTGTCAAATTTCATGTGTTTATTCAAAATGGAAACAAATTTCCAATATTATTTTTTTTGTGCCCTCCAAAAATACTAAGCTACACAAATATAAAAATTATGTCTTGCTGTAACATATGTTTTCTGGACATATTTCAGTTGTACAAATGCACAGTTCAGGCTTGTGTTCCTAAAAGTATTTAGCTATGCTGAAAACCACCCAGGTATTAAACTGGATGAAAACATGCTGAAGAAGTTGTTGGAGGTTTAATTACCTTTTCTTTTTTTTTCTCTTTAGTGAGAGTTCTGAATTCTGGAGGAGTAAAACTCCAGTCTCTACTGTATTGAAATGATATTTTTTCAGCACTCCAATCATTGTCTCTACTTGACTAAGACATTTCTGTGCTAAAGCAGGTGCATTTACTTTTCAAGTATTATTTTACTAATCAATTGAAAAATTACCTCCATGAATGACAGAAGTGCAGACCTTTGGAGTATTTCATTAAAAGGAGCAAACATTAATTACAAATCCAGCCCAACCTTTGCAGACATAAATTATGGGATGGATCTATTTTCTCCATGCTTAATTGCAAGCAGTGACTAGCTCTTTAAATTATTATCTACAAGGCATGAATGAAATTAGAATGGATTTGATGATATTCTCAAAGCTTATTTGTATCTAAATAACTTGACCATGCATTATCTGGGGATATGAGGAAAATTAGGTGAAACACCTTTGAACCTTTAAACAGTGGATAAGTTACCATGGAAAAATTGGGAATTGCAAAATGGTATTAGAACCTTAAAGTCTTTGCAGGCAGGGAGTTCTAGTTGCAGGTTTAACAATGGGATTATTCATTTTGTCCAAGTATTTTTCTTCTAATCTAAATTCTAGAAATTTCAGAATTTTGCAACTTTCCAATGCATTCACATTTCAGGCAGAAGTTTCAATGCAGTATCTTTTCTGAAAGGTAATATTTATATTTCAATAAAAATAACTGTTTTTTCTCTCTACTGCACTCTGCTGTACCTATACCAGTTTTATAACTTCATCTGTTTTCTAAAGGAGAAATAGTCAATAGTTACTATTTATGACTGAATTGATTAAATTATTATCATGCAGTAAAATGCCCTTTCAATTTCTAAATGAATTTTTGTTCAATAAGTGACAAAGAGAAGGAGCAGAACAAAATTAAAAACTGAACATGCAGAAAGATTAAATAAATGAAAACAAAACTATTTGAAAAGTCTCAGCATGAGTCAAAACTGATCTTGAAGTTTCTGTGTATTTAAGAATGGGAGAACCTCTTGTCCTTCTCTCTTGAAAATAATTTAAAAATTATTTCCCATGGGAAATAAATAACATTGTATACATGCAGAGAACAGAAAGTGCAGTTTACTATAATAGAGAGTGACAAAGAATGCAAGAATTATTTTTTAATACAATAATGAAGACAGAAATGTATGTTGTTGTAAAACATAATTTGAATGATTTAGATTTTGCATTGAAAAGAGAAAACCTTTTTCTGAAGAATTATGTTCTTTACACATCACACAAGGTGTGAACAAATGAGTCCCACAACACTCTGTGGGTACTGCCTGACCCTTCTTTTTACTACTGTTTTACCATTGAAGTTAATAATTTGGCATTACATACTTAAAACAAACAAACAACAAATAACAAATAAATAAAATAGATAATTACTAGCTTTGAGTTCAATTTACTTGTGTCCTGCTACAGTAAATACCAAGCTGAGTTGTCATAATATTAATCATTAACCTGGGAGAGGGCATTATCTCAAAATGTATTCCTTCAACTTTGGTATGTTTCATGAATACAGTGGCAGATTTTTAAGGGCAATTTCAAACATGCTGAACACATAAACAAGTTCAAATCCCCCAAACAGTCAAACTTTTCTCACCTTTTAATTTCTGAATATAAAGTTACCATCCCTCTGCTCCCAGAACAGACTCTGGAAGCAGAATAACAGAAGCTCTGCAGACCTGGATTGTTCGAGGTACAGAGGAAGCCCCACTCGTGCAAGACACTATGCAAAGAGCGGGGCAGGCTACCTATAAAAGGAATATTCTGATATGATACTGATATTTTTTGAAATTTTCTCAGGCTCATAGCAAAATCTTTCTGGTACTGAGCTGAAGACTCTGAAACAATATTAGATGGTGTCTTGGAAAAAAAAATTATTCTGCTGAAACATTAGAGATTGGTTTAAAAACTTTGGAAATACCTGGTCCAGCACTGAGAAGACTTCATGGGCTTTCACGTCTTGCTTAGGAGAGGGAGGAGTGAGAAAACCTATTTGGTGGGATTTTGGAAGTATTTATGTTCCCTTTCTTCTCCACAGTATTTCACTTTAATTTAAAAGTGAGGAGTTAAAGATTGATCTGGAGCTTGGGAAAAGCATTCAAGCAGAGGACCACTGGGGACAGTGTGAACCCTTTAACCACATTGCTTGAGAAAGGTAGTGCTTGGCAATATATTCCTGGGAATGGTAATATCATAGGTAACCTATTTGCACTGGACTCTAAACCAGAGCGCCACATTTAAACCACCTGCATCTAAAATGAAGGTAAATATATTAAGAGGATCTCTCTACTTATACAGGCCTCAGTGAAATGCATAATTTTTAAGAGATCTGAGCAAATTCCTTAGACTTAATAATATACCAGTCTAATCATTGAACACTGTGTCCTTTATATTTCTTTAGAAAGAAAAACATCACTAACAATGATTGGCTTTAACACCTTGCAGCTTATATATGGCTTCTCATATAAGGAAGAAACACCTTAAGCACAATGTGACTCTAACACGAATATAATTTATAAAATGTAGAAATGTTGGATAAAAGCAGGTAGGAAATTAGTTAAATGGGAGTTTTAAAAATGAAGATACTTTCTTCATCAAGATGATAGAGTATGTACCTTTAATCAACAGCTACTTTTTTCCCTCTGAATACAGAACTGCAGACAGAACTTTGTTTCAAATTCCAAAAACTGTGAATGGAAATATTGAGAAATCACAATTTTTATCAAAATAATAAACACTAGCTTATTAATGATTGTTTTATAGCAAAAATGTAGACAATTGCTTAGTCAGACATTGATATGCACCAAAACAGCAAGCATTAAATTATAGCTAAAAATGAGTGCGAGCAAAGAGTGCTCTGAGTCAGACCCCAAGTCACAGAAGCTGCACTACAGCTCCTCTGCCCATGGGTGTTACAGCCTTTCTAAGGTGAGCTACAGCATCTCACAGAGTGGGCTGTGCCCCACTGCAGGGTGCCAGTCGCAGAGACTTCGTGTGTGAGGACCCACATGGCACTGACACCCCGTTCAAGTGCAGCTCCTACAGCAGGGCTACAGTCTGGGTCCAACTGACTGGAGCACCCAGGAGCTCTTCTTCCAGACTCTGGTGCAAACACAGACTGCACCCTGAGTTCACAGACAGACAAGAGCCCAGGGCACAGCAGTGCACCCTCAGTCTGGTTGCAGTGCACATAAACAAGTCCACATGCCGGGACATGGAGCACCACCTCCTGTGACCACCAACAGGACCGAGGTGAGGCATGACCTGCTGGGTAACTCCACCTTTTGTCTGCAGAAAAGATGGACTAGTATGGACCACCAGGGCCAGCACAGACCCCGGTGTGACCCATGCTGTATGGGAACAGAGAGCTGCCCAGAGGGCCCCCGTCCTCCCCAGGGAGAGGACACATGGCCCACCCTGTCAGCTGTGAGGGGATTTCAGCTCACGGAAAGGCTGCTCACCCTGATCACTGCTGGGCTACACAGAGTTACAGACACACAAAGCTGACAAAGGTGTGAATGTGTATCACATTGGGGACCACAAAACACGATGGTACAATGGCAAGTTATGTGCATAGTTCTCACTCTGCACTTTTGTCCTCTCTTGCTCCTTCTCAGTCCAGCAAATTACAAAATATTGAGTAAGAGCAGCATCAATACCAGCTCCACCCAAATGAAAGTGTATGGAACAGGGAAATGCATATTTCTGGATTGAGTTCACTCCTTGCTGTGCCACCAGTTCACCTTATCTTATCCCAACCTAGTTTATTCTCATGGTTTTAGTTGAAATATGACACGGGGGAACAAATTTTTTTTATTAGAGCCACTTGAGGTAATCCCATATTAACTATTTAATTATTCTAGTCACCTGTAAACTGTGAACAACCTTGTGGCATGTTGTGTAATCAACATGTTGTGTAAATCTGCTCTTGAAGCATAAAGACTGGAACATTTCAAATAATAGTCCTTGCTCTGTCCTTCTCTGACAGATGAATATGAATAACAGTTTATTTTGGCCAAAACAACCAATTCCAGGTGAATTTATGTCTGTAATGGGAGATTTGCCATGACAAACAAGAAAGGGAGGTAGCTACATGATTTGGTACATTCTAGTCAAAAGTGGAATATCTTAAATCAAAAGTTTCAGTAGGCTCAAAATGTTCCTGCTAACCCCTCTATTAAATCTACATAACAATGGGACAAGCTAGAATTCGTTGTCTTCTACTATATTAAAAAGAGAGCGACTACTAGGAAAAATAATATTGGGAAAGAAAATTTACCTTGGATTAGTTTCATGTAAACATAAAAAAAACCAACTTCTCAGAACTCACATGAAAAACATAATGTAGTTAATATTAAATACAATGATTATGCAACCTATTACTTTTACAGTTTGTGCTCCTGTGTCCTTGATTTCATCCCTGTTTTGCTTATGATTAATGAATGACTCACCTTCAGTACTCTCTTATTTATTTCACACCTCATTATGAATTTGAAAAAGGTCAATTTGTGATTTGAAAACAGCAAAACATGCATGGAAGTTAAACAGTGTTCAAAAATACAAATTGCATTTTTATAAGCAAATTGCTATTATATGATACCACTTTTTAATAGGTTGCATTTTTAAATGCTTCTAATATAATTTTGAAGAGTTCCCATAACTTGCCACAGTATACCAGATGAAGTTTCTCCATGTGTTTTATATGAACATCAGGACTTTCAGTGCACTCTATACAGTCACTCACACACAAGTTCTAGAATGACACCTGGTGTACTTCACTGTTTCCTATTTTAGCTTGTCAAGATCCCATGCCATAATTTTCCATGGCTTCTCATTTGTTTTGTTTGGAATTATTTTGCGAGGGTTTGATACTTTATAATGTTATTTGATTACACTGTTAGCATTCCGGTAGGGACAAAATCAAGGCTAGAAAAATTGAGGGAAGCTTTGTCTATATTAAGTTCACAGTTGTTAAAGCAAAACCCACTAATTTATATTGAAAACAAAGTTTCATACCAACAGTTCACAGCATTATTTTTTTATTGTTGTTATATCCTTTTCCGGTTTTGACAAATTTTTTCATCTACAGAATCTGGTAGTTGAAAAATACTTTCCTGAGCAGAATAAAAGTTGGCTTGGGTGACATCAATGTTAATCCCATTCTGGGGAGCACTCAAAGACACAAACCAAAAAGTGCATCTTTTCTTTCAGCTTTTACTGGAGGTAAATTCCAAAACCACTTGGACAACACTGTCAGAAGGTGGCAGTTGCCAGCACACCTGTGATACACTGGCAGCTTGAGGAGTAGATCATGGTATCTAGAGAAGTTTAGGGTACCTCCATTTAACAGTCACTCTCATAGCGGGGAAGCTGCCCTGGGGAACTCAGTACTGGCACAGAAATCTTCTGGGCAAGGGCAATTAATGCTACTCACAGCACTCACCTCTACAACTGCCAGCCCAGGGTCTGTGGTGCCTGCAGATTGTGGCCGGTGGGGCTGTTTGTGGCTCCACTCCTGGCTGCACAGACATGCCCAGGCAGCCTTTAAACTGGACAGTTGGGTGATTTCTGCCACTGCAGCTGTAGCTGCACATACTTCAGTGCAGGTTAATCCAGTCCCTTCAGAAGACCATGCAGTCTTCTCTGTTCTCTTCACTTTGGCATTCTTGTCCATATGAACAAGAGGAGCTTAAAGTTCTGCAGCAGAGAATTTACCCAAGTTCAGTAGCTTAAATATTGTGTCATCATTGAAATGTATCACTGAGCATAGTTATTAACTGCAGGCTGACCTTCAGTTTTGTCTTTGTGTAATATTGTAGATTTATGTTTCCTCCCAGTTCATTCAGAACTCTTTGTAGAGTGGATTATTAAACTATAAATATTGTCCTTGTTCATATATATATATATAAATATATATATATTTGGAACAATTCCAAATTTATGATCTTTTCTTTGATTTTTGTAAGCATGTTCATTAGAGGCTTTTATTCTTCCTTCAGTTTCAGTGAAAACTCTACAAGGATCATTGTTTTAAATCACATCCCACCTATGATATCATTTAAGATCAGTCCTTCAAATTGACAAAATCAAATACCCATACCAGTATTCTGCCCTTTTTTCTGCTGAGCTCTATACTATTGTTCAGTGTGAATAAAGGGGGTAATATCTTTATACATGACGAGTGTAAGAGGTAATAATAAATGGAAAATTTGACATGAATTATGAAGTATATGCACAAAAAAATAAAAAGGTGAAACTTCCCCACTGCAAACCTCCTGAAGCAATAATAAAAATGGAGTTTCTGATGAATATGAGAGTAACCAGAAAAAATTAGATAGAGTAGGTACAATACAATACTACAATGTTTGTGTACTATCTACAGTACAGAATGATCAAAACAAAAATATACACACTATGTAAGAACAGAAGGTATGTACTGATGGATTTATCTATAAGGATTTAATCTCTAGTGAGTGGCTTCCTATATAAGCAATGAAAACATTTAGACTCCTTCTCTGTCTAGAATGAGAGTCTACTTCTCAAGGCAAATGCTTAGAGATAACAAATAATTTGGAAACTTAACAGGTGTTACGTGAAGTGCAACTAATTCAAACCATCATTTATTCTTTTTTATTCTAAAAATACCGAGACATATCTTCAGGAACTATCCAGTCTTCATTTTAGCTCAAAATGATCCATTACTCCATTATGTACACATTTAATTTAAATTGCAGACCACTGTTTACTGACAGCTACCAGGCACCCATATTATCAGAGCAGTCCCAGCAGAACATACATAATAAAGACTTGGAGAATATAACAGTGAAAATATCAATTTCATAAACATCATAACTGCAAACTGCAAGAAATGATAAATCAGATTCTGCCCTAAAGCTCTACGAGGCAAATTCACCAGTAGTGTGACTTCATGTCCAAGCTCATAATCTGTATGTGCAAATTACACCTTTGGCACTCTCAACTAACAGGCACCTACCAAACTGGGGGGATTTAACCTCCTGTTCAGTTGATTGGTTTCACTTTCACTGCTTTTTGAAGACTGTCTTACAACAAGTGAGGATGCAGAGTAAAAAAAATGGAGGTCTTAGGGGAAGACAAAGTACTTGCATGTTTAGCACATTTTATAGACAGGTCTGGAGTATAGGATGTGGATGTTGCAAGAGGTGATGAGGTTACTGGCAGCAAAGAACTCCAAGCTGGAGCAAATGTGAAGGTAAAACAGAATCAAAATAGGGAACCATCTGCTTTCTAATGAAAACAGCTCTACTTGTCAGCAACATCCAGAAAAAATGATTTCTTAGTTGGAGTGTATAACCGAGGGAAGTAGCTCTCTTGCTATATGAGGTAATACCCTCAAATGATGTACGACTTAGAAAATAGTGTGGGTTAATGATCTTCAGCTGGATCAGGGAGTAAAACAAAGTAATTTCATAATACAGAACATGATGGATTAAATCATGTTAATACTGGGTATATACATTAAAGAAAATGATCTTTCTGGCATACTAAATGGCAAAATAAAAAGCACTTTTAGTAAGCTATATGATTAATTAGTCTGCCCTTTTATTTATGTACCATGATAAAGTAAAATGTACTTCTTCTGGTTACCTCCCAGGCAATTATTCTAAAAGTTATATTGAATACACCAGCTTCATTGAATTGCACCAGTCCATCAGGAACTGCAAGTATGTCCCTGTCTTTGTTTTAAGTCAGGGGTTTTCTTTTTTCTCTCCTGCTCCTGTCCACTTTGCTAGAGGTTATTGGGGTTTTGTGTTCTATGCTTTTGAACTTGCAGAAACATCAGATTGAACATGATATGTTGATATATTGAAATAATGTAAACATTGATTTGTCTTAGTACTGTTAATTACAGAAAATGCAAAAAAATTCCAGGGAGTGAAAAGTTATAGTTCACATGTAATTCAGGCAAATATTTAAATATGAGAATGTAAATGCTCCAGAGTTCATTCAGATTCTGAGCTGTTTCATTTCCTGCCTTCACAATTTAGTTGTGTATCTTGCAAATTTCCACCTAAGGTAAAATCACATCCAAAATCTTTTAGAAAGAAGCTGGAAATGCATTTTCAAAGGAGACTTCTGATTAAAGTAAAAGTCTCAAATTTCAGAAATAGGTTATGTGCAGAGGGAGGAATATTATGCTTGAGAACTGTGTGTCTTCCAGTCTCATACATACTTGTCAGAAATTATGCCAGTGCTGTAAGATTCAGAAGTTTCCCCTAGTACCAAATTTACATTGAAGGAAGGAAAGGTATTATTAGCACTGAATTTACTTAATTCTTAAAATCTTTTTAGCCTGTAGAAACTGATAAAATGCAGGAGTTAAGGAAAGGGCCATTTCAATGACATTTTTAAAAATGGTGTATGTTTTGTATTCTGTTAGGTGTTCACATAGTTCTTTCAACTGGATTGCCTTAGACACATGTACTAACAACACAGAAAATCTGAAAGACCAGACTTGGACAAGTTTTCTAGTGTCAAATTCAGAATTCAAGTTGGAAGTGTTTTTAAGAGAGTAAAACATGTTTTCATAAGGGGCCCAGCACTTACATGGACTTAGTCTGTTCTACTTTTAAATAGACTTGCACAGAAAAGTGAATTCTGATTCTTAAAACCCTTGGCTCAAGAAAATCACTTTTAAAAAGAACCAGCTAAGAACTACCTTTTTGTACACTAGTGCCACACATTTGTCTACTTCAGCAAGTGTTTGGAATCTCTGCATGAAATCTTCACAATGTTCTAATTCTGGATTATCTCACACAGAGTCCACCTGCAGATACATTGTCAGTATTTGCCGACTAATCTTTTGTTTGCAACATCACTAATGCTTTCTTTTGACTCTGGGATTTTTGCTTTCTCCTCTGCAACCTGAAATCACAGCAAATATAATTCCACATATTTTCAGTATTTATTCCACCTGTGCATTTATCTGATAGCAAATGGATTGCTCCATCATCAGGCTCTATAAAGGCACTTTGGTATTTTAGTGGATGTGAAAGCAGTAGAGAGTAGAGTTCTTTCCTCCTCCCTTGCTGTCTTATGTTTTATTCTCATCACCTTTCCAGGTGTACTGTGTGGTTTTCAGGCCTCTCAGATTTCTGTTTACTGTAGAAAAAAATCATATGAATTTTTCTCTTGTCAAACACATCTTAATATCCTCCTTCATAAATAGAAAAAACCTGGACACCTATTTACAATTAGTAAATAAGCTTTAAAACAGATTTTTTTAAAGCATGTGAATTATTAGTTCTCAGTGAGACTGCCGTGAGAATAAAGAAAAATGGGTGACATGTATCACAGAGGAAGTGTATAAGCACAGCTTCTTCAAAGTGTTGGCCTAAAATAACATTAAATTATTGCTACATTTTAAAGTTTGTAGGGTATAACACCATGTAGAAGTGAGACTTTAAAATTAGTATTTGCAAGTGTCTGTGATGTAGGTGACAGGTTTGAGCAAGCAGACAGTTTTAAACCTAAAATTACATTAATTTATTTGCTGCAATAAAATTAGGTAAATTAGTTATTGTTCATACTGTTTTGTTACACAAAAGAGAAACTTTTATATTACAAAAAAAATTCCCAAAACCCTAGAAAAATGAGCAAAATGTTAGTGCTCTTGTACTCCACTACTGTTGGCAAGACTCAACTAGAAATGCAAGATAAGTATAAAGAGTAATTTTGTCTCATTAAATGACAACACCAGTGGTTCCTCTTCATCTCCTTAATTCATTTCTTATAGTTTTTCTTGTCACATCCACTTGTTTTATGGCTTACTAACTTGCAAGTTATGGTCGTAATTTATGGTCAAAATTGAGTGGTAGCAAATCACAGAATATTTTCATTGATTACCCTAAATTGTCTAATCTCCTGTATGTTTTTAGGACTTGATTGGGTGGTATTTACTGATTGCCTTCATCTAATTTAAAAATCAATCAATAGCAACAATGAGAGGTGGTGGATAAATCGAGTCTAATGCAGCATAACTGCAGCAAATATCCATCAAAAGCTCATTCTCAATCAAATTTGTGGGAAGTTTTAATACATAAACCAAAATGTCTAAAAGCCTTACTTCCAGAGCACATCATTTTAAAATTGTGCTTTGCAATGTGACATCTTATTGCTCTTATGTTCTCTATTTAGGGCAGTTTTCCACTGCTAAAATGAACATATTTCACTACAATAAAACTGTAGCAAACAAGGAAAAAAAATGTCATCAACTTTGGTTTAAAGGCATTTTGTTCCATCTTCCTTAATATCATTTGTATATAATAATGGAAATTAACATAACATCAGCTTTTCATATAAACTGTTTGCATTTTCTCTAAAATAAGCATTCTAATAAGTGTCTTGATGGGAAATGTGTTTTTTACATTGAGAAATCAATTCATTACTGTTGTTTCTTACATTGTTCTTTTTAAAAAGCATCTTCAGTTCCTGAAGTTTTGGATAGCAAATATGAAAGAAGTTGTCTGGAAAACAGTATTCTAGTTTCCTGACACCATCAGGGCAAAGACAAGTCATGCAGCAAAGGAAGACAGAGAGTAAGTGCAAACCTTCTTTTCTTCTCTAAGTGATGGCAGTACAAACATCAAATGCTTTATTTCTAATTGTTCATAAGCAATCATGATATAAAAAAGCCATTTTATTTTTAAGTGGGCATGGACATCTATATTAATTCAAAGTAAGTTTTCCACAGGCTTAGAGGTAAACAGTTACATAAATTGAGGCCAGAAGGATGCCATCATTTACAGCTGGATGAGGAGCTAGTTCAATAGCTTGGAAAAACAAGTTAAAACTGGCCTCTCTTCTTGAAGGAATCTTAATCTACACTCAGAAACAGATATTTAGTGTCAGATTTTGCTCAGTAAATATTCTATGTAGACAGCTAAGGAAATTCAGGTCCTTTTCCTTGACAATATGGGACATATGATGCTATAGACTTGTTAGGCAATAGGAGGTTCTCTCTCATGACTTCAGGTGTAATACATAACCAAAGAAGGAGAGAATCTTGAAGGCTTGGGGATTTTCTGCAATTTTGCAGTTATTTGATTTTAATTTGAATCAAGAATGCTTATTTAAAATCAACATTACTTTTTACTGTATGTAAATTCAAACACATAAGACAATCTGCATACCCAGGAACAAACTGAAGATAGGACGTAAGAAGAAAAAGACATCCATTAAGCAGAACTTTGAAAGAGAAAGCATATATTCTTTCTTAAATATTAAAAACAAACAAACAAAAAACACAAAACAAAACAAACAAACATCAACAAAAAAACCCCACAAGGGCTCTCAATTAACCAGAACAGAAATGCTTAAGTCGCACACAGTAAAACCTGGGAATTCTTTGCTCAGTGTTAAATTTATAGCTGACCACTCTCTGAGACAAGTATTGCCACCTGTGATTCTGATTTTTTTCACAGTCCCAGTAAAAAGACAGAGAGAACCATTATTATCATGATATTAGAGTCATATTTTCTTTCAAATGTTAAACATGGCTCATATTTGCAAGGATTGTTCTTTCTAATGGTATTACCATTCCCTTCTACAATTTTGATTTTGGTTTAGATCAGGAAAATGGGACAGTGCTGAGGTATTAAAGCAGGGACTCTGAAGTTGGCTACACTCTCTAACCAAAAGAAGGAAGGTTAAGGCACTTATAAGGTGCTCTTCTTTCCTCAGAAAACAATGTCTAAAACCTTCGAACAGTTCTGAATTCACTCAAATAAAAATTCCATGTTTTGGTATGCACCTAAAGAAAGTACAGCACCACTACAAACAAAACTGCAGGTATGTACAGGACTGGGAAAACACCACCAATCTGGAAAATCATAATTCTGTTCTAACCAATTGTAAAATATCCTTTGTTGCTAAACACTCCTGAAAAATCTCTGGCCCTAACAACAGATCACAGCACACATTACAAATATAAAAGACAACCACCAAAGAGAACCCTACCAGCAGCCTGCGGTTTATTAAAATTCTGACATTCTGAGATATCCTCTTGCCAAGGGCCCTCTTACAATGACATCTGTACACTTGTCATTACATTGCAGTTCACATTACTTACATAAACACGCCACAGGGAAACCATGACTGATATAATTTTTATAAGATTGAAAGGTAGCCATTGTGATCATTAAAACAAACCTGAGAGAGCCTTCCTGATGATGGAACAGATTCAGTTACTTCTTCCTTCTTTGTGGGTCATTAGTTAAAAAGGAGAAGGTGGGGGAGGAGGGAGAGAAGGCCATATACTGCAGGTGTTTTATCCTTTGTAAGGAGACTGCACTGAGACAAATGATTCTAGCTGGCATTTTGTACACACCGGAGATTGCTTATCGATCCAGATCAGAATATTCAGGCTGGCCCCGGGGAAAAGGCAGAGTATTTTCTGAGGGAGTTAATAACCTGGCAGCTGAGCTGTCTTGTCCAATTCACTGAACCTAGGGCTCTAATCAGGCCAGAGTTTTTATTTTGAGAAATCTTGCCATATGTGTCTGCTAGCTGCCTTCCACTCTATTGGACCAGTGACAGTGATTGAAATGACAGCCTATAGATAGAGCCTAATCAAATTGTTTATTATCAGCCTAAATCAATATGTATAGATTGTTGAAACATCACTGTCATGCCATGAAAAAGTCATACTAATACTACATGCTGCAGGTGTAATTTTAAAATGTATTTTTCTGTCCTAAATTACGTCTGAATTTAACAGGATAAAAGCAATTAGAATGGTGTATGAGACAGTGAAAAATATGCAGGTTTACGCATTTCAATAAAATAACATTAAGGATTAATGTTCAAATGCCATGTTGTGCATTGCTTAAATATGTTATCGTGTTCCAAGTACAGAAGAGAAGCAACAGAGCTGGGGGAAAGGGAAACAGGATTGAAAAGTTGTTTTGCCTTTTGCATAGAAGGGGAAAAATTTCACAGAGGTCTGTGTTAGCATATTCTGCAGCATGAAATCAAATTCCAACATATCTAAAAAGTAAGTTTTGAGGCATCCAGACTACAGAGATGAAACATATAGTAACATGAATGTATTCTGCTGGTACTATGCAAATATTGCTCCCAAGGGACTGCCAAAGAGCTTGGACCATGAAGTCTAATGATTTGGTAAGGAGTTGATTTCATAAAGTTCTATCTTCTGAAGACTCTTGGATGCTCCTTTTGGATGCTTTTTAGGCATAATATGGAAAGAGTAAAAAGTACTTATTAATATGACATGAATTAGATCCTACAGACCTAATTATAATCTTGAGAAGAATCATTCAAACACTAAAAATATGAGATGAAGGGATATTCCTCAGGGCATAGCACTGCATGGAAATCTCTCAGATTTGGGAGAGGATCAGTAATCTTTCTGGCCCAGAAAGCTCACCTGAGTGTATGCATGTGATATTCTCTGGTGTAACTGACCTGAGATGGATAATCACTGGTGCACTTGTGGCCCAACAAGAGTCAACTGTGCAGTTCATAACTTTTCAAGTAGGTCTATTGGCAGAATTTTACAGTGCATAATATGTCCTGTGGAATAATTTATTGCCTTGCTCCTCAAAAAAGAAATTTCAAAAGTGTTTTAAAGTACTTTGGCAAGGCAACAGGCTGTAACCTGCAAGTACATTATATGTTTTTCCCTGAAGAATGGTGTAAAGTAACCTTCTGGTTAATTAATCTTTGCAACGCAATACATTCTTGTTTGAATATCATTTACATTGTGTGATTATTGGGTTGAGTCAAACATATAACAACTTTTAGCATTACAGCATACATGTTAATAAAAATAATATTGTGTTGTAGGCTGTACTGATTTAGAGAGGTATTTTTTTTCCTTGGATAAATGTACTTTTACTGTGAGCATGAAAAGCTCTCCAAACAGCAATTATCTTTGGCTGAATGAATTTTCCTATTAAATTCAAAATAAGAATTTCTTCATTGCCATTTAAAGAAATAAAGGTACTTATTCAGCACAAAATGTTAGCGTATAAGTCTCTCTAAGTATATGCTTAAGTCCCTTCTGAGTCAGGAAAGAGGTTAAGCAGATGCATGTCCTCAACTTCTAAATGACTTCAGTGGGACTTTCCCTTGTCTTAAATTTTGAATGTACTTGAAGTGTACTAATGGCTAAGCACAGACTATGAATACAGGTGGCTCAGTTTGGCCCACAGCTGGCACAAACCCAAAATTTAACATTACTTTTAAAGTGTTTTGACTAAAATCCAGCAAAGTACTTAAGTCTACACACAGTGCTGATTTAACTGTCTCAGTTTATAGTTACACTGGTGCAATTTCCTAGTGTGGATACAGTTCTGCTTGTATTTGTCTTGGCATAGCTTAGCACGACACTTTTACAGAACTGAATGCCACTGAAAGTCAAGAAGGCTGGGGCAAGAGGGACTGCCAAGCTCGAGTAAACTGAAAATGCGACACTGAAGGGGCATAAGAAGTGAAAAAGTGGACTGTTGGAATGTTCATCTTCAAAACCTTTAACAGATCATTGGTGGCATTTCTCAGCACACTTTGGCCAATGTGCCCATTCACATGTGAATTTACTTCACAAATAGTAGCTCCTTCCAGAAGGTGTGGATGGAATGCTTAGGTTGTACCTTATAGAGACCCATTGAGCTGGATATGCTGTAATTGTTGGGTTGAAGCATGGGAACCTGTTTTAGGTTCTGTATGGCATGCAGAGAAATCCCTGTTACAGTCTTCTGATTCTGCTGAGAATACATTTTTTTTAATTGTTATTTTCCTTTTTGTTAAAACTTAAGGCCTCCAAGTGACTCAATATAAAAGAAAGCATTTCTTTTTTTCCTTTCCAAAGGATCTTCAAGAAAGAGTTTGATCATGAAGAATGATGATAAAAATGACAGAAGAAAAATTACCTTATTTTGCACTATTTATGGTGCATGATAGTGGTCAACACTGACATCATTATCCAACTTCCCAATACTTATGTCTCAGTTATGGATACCACATACTAATGGGAAATAAACCTTATAGCCTAGTTCTACTTTGGGAAAGGACTTTTTCTAAGACCCTCCTGTAAAACTGATAAAATTCTTATTTATGCTCCACTTAGCGTTTCGGATAGTCCATTTCTCCACATCCATTCATTTTCTTTCTGGTTATTTCTGTTATGGGCCAATTTTCTTTGTCTTTGCACTAAATAGGATATAAAACTAAGTGCTACAACTTCTATGGGTTTATTTGTTGCTTTTTTTCCACCTTCCTTTGTATAGACAGCAGATGTATTGAGTGAAGATGCACTGCATACTAAATTCTTATCTCATTCTAAGAACATAGTGCTTTCAAATTAAATTGTTCAAGATGCAAGAAATGGCAGTATTGAAGTCACCAGTGCAAACCTCAACCTGTCCCCTTCCTTGCAAACATTCCAAATGTTGCCATCTTTCATTAAATGCATCACTATCTATCAGCATACGGACATAGTGAATGACCGAACATTAACCTTAAATACTTGTTCTCTTACTGCTTTTGAAACTACAAAAAACTGAAACAAAACAGTCTATTTAGTATTTTCAGTGATCTCTACTACACCTTAAGTAACTGCAATAATTTTATCTACAATATAATACTGCCAAAAGTGAGAACAGAATTTTAGCCTCTAGCAATCCACTATCAGTTTTCATGGATGCCATTTGGAATTTAACAACTTCCCTTTTTGTCATATGAACCATACAGGCAGTGACTCTAAGGGGATTTCTCCAGTACCAACAAATTAAGCCCCATCTTGAATTATTCCTGTTTCTTTCCAGTTGCATAGTGATATTGCTAGCATCACAACAAATCCTTTTTTGGGCTCAGGCTCAAAAACTTTGCAACCTAAACATCAAAACTAGAAAATTAATATTTGAATAGGAAGGGAAAATATAGTATGACATAGTCCCATGCCCCACAAAACTTCTACACATAGTACTGTTTCAATTCAGATGCACAAATAATTGATGCACTGTACAAAGGCAAACATGATTTGCCTTACAAACTGTGCTTTAAACCTCATTACATTTAATAGTTCTGTACCAAAATGCCAAGTACTTCAACTGAAATTCTGGCCAGATTTACATACTTTAAAAAAATACTACTGAAACAGAAAAACACGGAAAAGTGTAATATTAGAACATTCTAAATTCAAAATACACTTCAGCAGCATAAAAGGGAATTAATCAAGAACTGTGATGGTAAACTTCTAGAAGAAAGAGTTTAAGAAGTGAAACTCATTCCAACAGTGCTTGTCATGCTGCAAGGCTTAATTGTAGCACCTTGTCTTCATCACGGAAAACCATTTGCTGTGCTGTTTGCAGATAGTGCTGGCAACCATTTCTCTGCATATCCTGCATTCCCACTCTATATGGAGTTATGTCTAACAAAGGTTACATGGGATCTCCTGGGCAGTCCAGATATACTTATGGACTGCTAATCTTAGTCTGTTTAAACACAAGATACAGTGGTAGTGCCCATGCTGATCTTAAGATAGATGTATAGAAGTACATCAGTCCTAAATCAGCATCAATGTTTTTTTATTTTGTACGGAAGGAAGGAAGGAAGGAAGGAAGGAAGGAAGGAAGGAAGGAAGGAAGGAAGGAAGGGAGGAAGGAAGGGAGGAAGGAAGGAAGGAAGGAAGG
>VXAU01003785.1:345782-377211 GCA_013399695.1 Formicarius rufipectus | reverse complement strand
GAAAGAAAGAAAGAAAGAAAGAAAGAAAGAAAGAAAGAAAGAAAGAAAGAAAGAAAGAAAGAAAGAAAGAAAGAAAGAAAGAAAGAAAGAAAGAAAGAAAGAAAGAAAGAAAGAAAGAAAGAAAGAAAGAAAGAAAGAAAGAAAGAAAGAAAGAAAGAGAAAGAAAAAGAAATACTTAGTGAATCTTACCTTGATACACACTAAGGAGAAATCCAGGGATTTTGTCTACACAGAGAAAATTGTCTAAATTGGCTGGAAAAACTCATTGACCCAGTCAGATTGTGTGAAGCTTGTGATCAAATACAGCCCCGGGCTCCCCTGCGTTATGCACTTGTGAATCTTGCTCAGAACAGAAAGCTCAATGAAAAAAACCCACTATTTTACTGTGATAAACACTACAATACAATGGTTTTTGGAAAGGTATGTGTGAGTTGGTCTTCTTTAGTGACTTGAAAACATTATATTCAAGGGTTTTTTAGGTGTAAATTTACAGCCACCACATGCAAAGAATTTCAAGGTTTAGTTGTACAATTATTTTAAGTAGAACAATGAGAACATCAATGCTACAACAATATAAATTAATCAAACAACAGAAAGTAAAGCAATTAGAGCTGAAAAGTGAGACTGATGAATTCACAGGTACTTCTGCAATGCATATTCAAGAGCCTGAGTAATTAGGTGTAGAAAGATTGCAAAACATCCTTTATTGCATATCAACGAAATCTACTTCACTGAGAAATTAAGTACATTGTTTTTGTGGCTCACTTTGGACAGCTATAAAAAATGAGGGAGGAAAGATTCTGTGATACAGAACACGGAATGGGAGATGGAATTCTGTTGAATCTTTGACTTCCTATGGGGCTCCAGGCAATGACTTAATTTCCTATCTGCAAAAAAGTTTGACAATCCTTCTGTGTGCATATCTGGTAGCATCTATATTGTATATGCCAAAGTAATTGCAAACAAATAATTTATTAATCAGAGTTTTACTCCCATGACTTAATGAGCCCATAGAAATGTTCAGATCAGTAGTCTATAACACCTGTATGTATTGGCAACTCTCTGGCAACATCTAGGTAAAGTATCACATAAGCAAGTATTTTAAATAAAAGTTGGTTTCTGCTGTTTACCCTAAGGCAACAGTGCAGTTAGGAATGACCTTCACTATAAGCCTCGGTCAGCCCTCCTTGGAACAAACATACCAAGGGATACAGAGCAGGTGCATAGCAGCGGAACATGGTTACAATATAAAGTGAGAGAGTGTGGTGAAGATTTTAAACAGATTCATTTTGCAGATCCTTTCAGAGTTTTGTGTTTTCTTATCTTAAAGTGACAAAGACCAGTCTATAGAGACTGACATATATAGTAGTTGAATCACATTGAGCAATTTTTGTTTGAATTCTTTGTAATAGACCTAGACAATGATAACAGTGATTTGAGATTCGCTCTAACACTGAACACATAAGAAAAACTGTGTAATAATCTCATCCTGTGAATCCAAATAACATTAAAAAATAAGAAAAAGCTACCTTGTCTGCCTTGACAATAGTGTAATAAATTGCTCAGCCGACATAACAACAGAATGGAGTAAGAGTCCAAAATATCAGCTTGAATCAAAACACCATGTAAAGTGAGCTAATTCTTTATGTCTCTGAAAATATTTAGTGGTCATCTTCCCTCCAACTTAATTTCCACACAATGACTACACTTGTTTTCAGATACAGATGCAACCATCTCTGCTCTCATCCTGACCTGATGCTTAAAACTGTTTTAAAAACATTTTTCTCAATAAAAAACAGTGACCAAATCTGTTTACTCTGCCTAAAACATTAATTCTATCAGGGTTTTGTAAAGAAAAGTTATATAAAATCCTTACCCAAACACATGTGGATTTGACTGGAACTTTCAGATCCTCAAAGGTGTCATTTTGTGGATAAAAGATGTGTATTAAATTTATCCTCTTGTTACTCTGAATTGGCCAGTGAGCCTGTGAAATGGGAAGCATGCCACATAATTAGAAAATTATCCACTGCCAACTTGCTATTTATTATCCTATGCCTTTTCCAAGAGGAAAAAAAAGGTATGCCACACTGACAGCATTTTATGCAGGCAATACAAGAACCTCTCAAGAGTTTTCATCAGTCTTCAACCTAAATAACAAACAATAAATAGTTTATAACATGGTAGCTAAAGTTAAGACCTTTAGAAGCACATAACCTATGTAGTTAGTATACAACACTAACAGTGAAAATCACAGTAGAACAGTTGTTTCTTAGGCTGAAGACTTTTCTCTTTAGGCTGAAGCCCAGGCAGCTTCCAATTCTGTACACTAGGGCTTCAATCTTCATAGACAGTTGTATTTCTGTAATAAGCACAGTAATGCAAGGAGACTTTTGCCTCCAGGCTCTCATTGTTATACTCTTTATATTAGATTAGCACAAAAAATACTTTTTTACAAAGTCACATATACAAAATATATTATCAGCAGAAATGATATCCATAGGATATCACTTAGGAAAAATGGCAGCAATGTTTTGTAAAAAAGTCTTCAATGTAAAAAGAGGGGAAAGAGGATTCTCTATATGAAAACTAAACAATTCAGAGGATCTTTTTCTGCTTTAAATACTCTGGTCATTAATATTGTCTTCTGTGCTTCTTTGAGGAATTTCAGTCTTATACAGGTGCTAGTTTTGAGACTATTGAGAAAATTGCTTTGAGACTTTGTCTCTCAAACAGTCAGATCTCCAAGGCCTAAACACTCCTGAGTGCTGCTCCTGAGGGTGCACTGGTGATAGGAATGAAAGGTGCATCCTTTTCCAGCCCTGGCCATTCCCCTTCTAAAGCTCATGAGGCATTGCTGGGATTGATGCCAGACTTTCTGAAAATGGTACCAGAAAATGAAGGTATTGTTTCCATGTCAAACACAATTCAAGAATTAAACAATGAAACTCATACTGCTGTCAATAAGATTTTGGCCAAAGGTCAGAAAAATGTCTGGGGAGAACACTGAAAAAGGAACTGAAAATATTTCTCCAGGTGAGAAAGAAAAATCCTATTCCTAATCAAGGACTATGCATAGAAAACACATCACAGAGTTGTGTCTGAGCTAACGTTCTGTGAACTGTGACAATCTTGTAGTAGGTTCACCCAAGTGTTCCCCAGTTGAATCACTAAGGAAGTACCTACAGATGATTGCATACATTGTGTCAGAGACTCCCAGCAAATTATTATCACATCAAAAGTCACTGTGAACTGCATAATCCTAAAGAGAGATTAGAAGAAGAATTAAAAAAAAAAAAGACTCAAAGTAGAAAAAGAAAAAAAAACAAAACAAAAACCTTCCATGTATCATGAACACATTCAAGGTGAACAATAATGCATGTTCTTAACCAAACTTCAGTGCAGATTTACTTTGCAGCATCGTCCATTTACCCGTTCACCCTTTGTTTTTTAAAAAGAAACAAGTGAAAAGTTAAAAAATGCAACTGCCAAAGAAAGTTTATTTATGTTCAAACTGTACTGGAGAAATTAGTCAAGGGCAATTCATGCATGTGAAAATATGATTTCTAACACTGCCAAGGTCGATAAGACCTTAGGGAGTAAATGGTAACCACATAAATCAAAGATGCCTAAGGCAGTTCTGAAGATGAGCAGCAAGGCTTTAATAGTTTTAAAAAGCCTGTTAAGAATCCAAATTAATAAGCACTGATACAAGAAGAGCAAATAACCTGTTTATGAAAGGAACAAACCACTGCTTGATGTATTTCTGTGGATTGAGTTGCCCAAGTCCAGAATCATATGATTCTGTCCTACATTTCAGAATATCTGATTATTTCTCAGACTTGAAACTTGAATAAAGATGCACTATTCTAAATGAATCTGAGCTGCCAAGTTAGTTTGTTTGCAATAATATTTAAAGGAAAATACAACAGTGATAAAAGTACTTTTATAAGAACATTTCCTCTTTTGCCAAGATGTTTAAGCAGAAATGTATTTTATCTGAAAATGCCTACTGGATAGTTTTTAGTTGATTTTTTAACCATTTTCCCATGGTAGATGAACAAAAAGCAAGTGAATCAAAAATTGACAGCTTTTCATTTTAAGCCCAGACACTGAACTAAAGAGTATTTCTAACTAACAGGCTCCAGACACTCCTTTGGTTGCCACTGCAATATCTAAACATCTCATAAGTTTCAGGTTGCTTTTCCAAAACATTGGGTAAGTTAGAGCATACTCATTTCCCACAGAGCTCAGATATCTGGGATACACATCTAGTGTGATATCTGCAGATCTCTGAAATCAAAGTGATTTTTAAAACAATCTCTTAAAGGAGCTCACTTTTAGCTATTAAACATAGATTGAATTACTGGCAGGATAAATTTGGTTTTGAGTCAGACCCTTCAAAACCTTAAGCAAAGATGAATTCATCATAGAGCTAGCAATCAGAACTCACTGTGTATTTATTAATTTCTATTAATAATTAATAGTAGGTTTTTGAGTGTTCCTGTATTGTGGCACTATCTCACATTTTAAAACATACAATCCATGATAGCATCTTGATTTTACTTCTAAAGATATTTAAACTATATTTTGTATGCTACTTCTATGTAGGTAAACTGTTAGGTTGCCACGATCCCTTACATCACAAACTCTTCATTGTCTCATCCTCTTGTTAACAAATTCCATACCTATTCCAACCTCCTCCTCCTCTCCTCTTGCACATTGCTTTTGAATAGTTCTGCCATCTTGATATCAGGAAAAAAGAAAAAAAAAAAAAGATTGTCTAGATATGCAGAGTCCTCTAACTAGGGGATAATTAATTGGCATATTCAAAACTTGAGCATGAGCAAGAACCAGAAATCAGAATAGTGAGATGAGGATGCTGTGGAGAGCAAATGAAAGTAGATACTTATGGACCGGGGAGAAGATGTAACTTGAAATCATGCAGCCAATAAAAATTTGTTGGCAAAGGGTGCAAGGGGAAAAGGTGCAAAGAGAGGAGCCATCACCCAAAAGTGCTAAACTGCTGCATTCCACTTCACACAGACAGAAATTGGTCAGATGATTGTGTATACCTGAGAATCAGCAGGACAAATCTCATTGCTAATCTTGATGTCAGAGACACTTCCTGTCTTTTAGGCCTTTCAATATTGCTATGTTTTCATTAATTTCCTATATTCCTTGGTCTCAGGACCATTCTAGAATCAGAATTTAGAGATTTTGATTCAAACTTCCAGAGGATGAAAGAATATTTGATCTCACATAAGCACAGTTTTATCAGCAAGGGTGGTAGTGATCACAAACTAAGTGCCAAAGTTCCCTACCTTTTTTTTCTTTTCCCCTACATAGATATGCACTGATTCCTACAAGACAATTCACTGATCTTAATAAAGAGGAGGTTTTCACAGTCCTCTTGCTATGGAGAGGGTAAGACTGTTGGATAAACTGCATGGAAAATACAAATGGAAAAGACAGTAAAGACCCCATTATACTTATTAGAGTCACTGGTCATCCTGACAAGTACCTCAGAGAAGAACATACGGAAAGCACATGGTGACAGTTGTCCAAGAAATCTTGGGGGTCTTGAGACTACACCTGTACACAGTTGTTTCCTCACATAAAATTTCTACCTTCCTCCTTTCCTTGCTGCAGAGAAGGAAAAGAAGCTAAAACATGGGTCTTTCTCCTTGAGATGAATTTGTAAAGATCAAACATTATTTGCATGAGATTTCCAGTGAAATTTTGCCAGAGGACAAAGGGCTGTATGGGCCAAGAAAAACCAGAAGCTCTACAAGTGTAGGAGGACTGTGTTTGTTGGCTGAGTTTGGAAATAAGTTAAAGTCAGACTAAAGAGCCAACAGCAGCTGGTTCTCAATTTTAATTTTTTTTATTTATTTTTCTTTTAATCCCAGCACAGCATGCAAATAATTTGTTATGGACTTGAACTGGTGAAGCCAAGTACTTAGTACTGTGAAACTGAAACCCAAAATACATACTATTTCAGGTTAGGAGACCTGCAGCTGGTAAGATGAAACCACCGTTTGCATTGTTGTTTGTTTGTTAGAGTGCAGTGAAGATTTCTGCCTGTGGATGCCCCTGGAGTTTGCTGAAATATTTTGATTATTATTCCAAACTTATTCTAAAACTTATCAGCCACTCTAAGACAAAAGTGCCACTTCTCCCCTTCTGCACACACCATTTTGAAAGTTTGAAAGTTGTGCAGACTACAGACAGTGTAAAAATAACCTATAATTTATAAACTATCAAGAGGAACAGTATCACACTTACTTGAGTCACTCTGTAGTTGTTGGAGTTGACTGTCATGCTTTCGCTCAAACCCTTTACCCACTAATTTCTCACTTTTGGATATTCAAGGAACACATGGCTCTCCACTTTTCTGTTAGAAGCTCATATAGTGCACCTCCTTTGGAGACATTTTCAATCCATTGGGAATCCCTTAGCATAGTGGCACTATACCATCTTCCAAATGACTGGAAAAGTCCACATTATCCTGGATGAAGTGGTCCTAAATGCAGATTTGTTTGCCCAAAGAGACAAGTAGACAGACAGGTATTTTTCAAAGAATATTTATTGTTACGGTAGCTAAGTTGAAGAGTTTCAGAGTTACTTCAGACCAAACTCAGGACTAACACAAGGGGAAAGAACCAGAGGAAGTGTAATAGCCTGTACCTTGTTTTCTTTTTTTCTTTTTTTTTTAAGACCCAAGTATCATAAAATATTTTATATAAATAGGTAAAAGTAATAAAACCAAAGGGGCAGCACCAATTAAAATGCACATCAGTTTGAGAGATAAATGGCAGTACAATTAGGATGATGTTTCAATACATCTATGGTAATTTATACTAACCAAGGTTGAGATCTAACTACTAAAATAGCAGCTTTGACACTTCCTTTCCCCCTCCCAATTTAAGACTTTAAAGACACTTTGCAGTTCAGCAGCACAGAATAAGAGAAACTCCACTGCATGATGCTTCTAGGTGATAACATAACCATCATCTGCACCAAGAATAACAACACAATCGTGTGGGCTTTCTAAAAGATAGAGTGAATAATAACTACCTAACTATAATCACAAAGGCAATTTTAGCTAAGTAAAATACAATTACACTAGCCAGAATTTCTTTTGGACATGATTAGTAACAAACATTCCTTGTCCTATGAAAATGTGCCAGGAAATTTTAATTGACTGTAAGCATCCAAGGCTGCCATTAAACACATCATCTGAAAGATTAATTTATTTGGCCCACACTGAACTACCATGTAACCTGCTTTATGGTTTACAAGATGGAATGATTTTGTTTTACATGACAGTTATTGGGCCTAATTCTACTCAAAGTTATGCCAGTGAAAAATTTGGATCAACTCCATTAAAGTCAATGGCTCTGTAAAATCAAAGTAAAATTAGACTGAGGCCCACCATGCAATTTAATAATGACTAGTGTTGCAAACTAGTTTCTGCTTTCCTAATTGGTAGCAAGTGAAACCAAGAACATGAGACCACTGCAGGGATGTTGCTTGCATGGCACTTTGGGAGGACCACATCATAAAAATGCAGAAGAAAAGTGAGGAATTCAGAAAGAGATTTTTGAGTACAATAACATTTACTTGTCAATCACTTCAGAATTACATATTCCCTTTTTTAACATTAGAAGTTCGAGCCACTTTCTCTTATACGGTTTGACTTTACCATTTCTTGTGAGTTCAAGGTATTCCAGTTTCAGATCAAGTAGGACTTTGTTTTCTGTTTGCTGACATGGTTTTGTGCTATACAAAACAGTTTTTCTCTCAGTGTGGACTTCTCCTTTTTCACTGTTTCTTCAAATTCAGCAGCTCCAGACCATCCTGGGGACAGCAGTACAGAAACAGCCTTCATGAATGTGCTGCTTCTGGGGTGCTTTCAAAAGGAATGTCCTTACTTGAAGCATTTGCTTTTGTGAAAAGGAACACCCTTTTAGGGTTTCCTGAAATGGAGAATTCTGTTGATGGTGTTGCTCATTGTTTCAGTTTTCAGATTGCAAAGTGTTGTTAACCAACAGCTTTACAAGGACGACATGTATATAAAAAACAGTGCTCCCTTCCCAAGTCTACTGACAATCGGCTGATTTGAAAAACGATGTTTCTATCTATTACAACACATGTACAGGTTGATAGCTTTCAAATTATTCCATTTATGTTAGAACTGATATTCTATTATGTCATTGAAAATAAAATGTATTGAGACACCTCATGTTGTTTTTCATCTTCCTTCTGTTTCAATATTACTTTAACTGTGATTTATGCCATTTAACAACTAAAAGTTATCAAAAATAATTGTACATTACATCCATTGCATTATATATGATCTGTGTTTATAAAAAAAGATTGTTTATGAATAAAATATATTATGAAAATATAACTATCTCAACAGTAATTCTGTCAGTTAAAAATATAGTGATATAACTTGAATTTTTAACTTTCAGTGCATCTATTGAGGGAGTGGAATGCTTATTAGGTGGTAGCTTGCATTATTCTCCAAATCTTCTTTTATATGCCTATTTCAAGTATTTGATTATTGCCTGGCTAATAATAGGTGCTTCATCAGTCAAAGAACAGAAAGAACAGACCAGAGAAGACAGTGTGAATTGTAGCACGTAGTTGTTCACTGACTGCCATTGAAAAGGTTCAGCTGTATGACAATCTCCCCCTGATGTCTGCAGCCACTGTTTCATGTAACAGCAATTAAAAGCTGTGGGGACCAGGCAAACCTCACCCACAGAGGCCAGTCCCACTCCACTAATTTTCAAATGCATAGAATACTCTAGAGGACAGAAAAGCCCACCTGGGGCCAGTGAAAACGCATCACAGCAGTCACAGATTTACTGGCATCAGGAGTTGGGTGGTAAAAGGTTGTGCACCTCCCAGTTCCATAGTGGTGACCAGCACAGCTCATTCCATGTCCTTCCTTCCGTTCCTTCACCTTGGCCACACCAGTAACCACCCTGTAGGTGGTTGCATCCTACATTAAACCTGAAGAGAACTGCAGCTGAATTGAATCTTGAAGGAGCCAAGGACACTGGTAGCCAAAACTCATTTCTGAGGCTGTGCTATGAAAAAGGATTTTGAGAGCATGGCAGTTTTGAGAAATAGAGCAGTGAATGGCTTCTGAGCTAACCACAAATAGAGGAGAGTGTTACAGATATAAATGGACTGAAAAAAAAAAAAAACCCAAACCAAACCAAACCGAAAAAAACCCCAAAAAACAAAAAGAAACAAAAACCTGCCCAGAAAACGGCAAGATATGATGGAACTGAAGCAAGAAGTTACTCTTGGGAGTCTGATGATTTTACCCTTCAGCATATTCAGAGACAGTTTTCAAGGGAAAGAAAGTGATAGTGTGACTTTTGAAATGAAAAATACGTGGCTCATCCCCAAACCACCAAAGACTTTGGAGATGGACCTACATAACACAAAAATGAAGCATTTCAGCTATTCTTCTTCCTCTCTGATGTCTACAAACACCTCAGAGCTACACTGGAAGCACCACTAGCACCACTGGTCTCAGTGAGAAAGAATACACAGGGATTGTGGAACGGAAGAAAGTGTATGTCTGTACTTTTATCAGTGCCAGCTCACAGGCTTGCCATGCTCAAACCATCCTGCCCTGTTGCTTTCTACACCCACTCAGACCCCTCACAAATTACTGTGGGACATTCTCTAATAAGCCAATTGTGTTATCCAACCCTTTAACACTTTGAGAAGCTTTTTGTCCAGCAACAACATAGCAGGGAAGGTGCCAACATATCCAAATGGGCTCTGGAGTGATTTATTCATCCTAGGCTTCTAAGCCTCTTTTCCTCAGCATTAATACTAAGATTAATGTGTCCCATCAGAGCGCTGCCAACAGGAACTTCAATAAAAGCAAGAACAACTAGTTGGCTTGGCTTTCTTTCTACTGAAGGTTAGGACATAATAAAAACAGCAGCCTATGAAGATTTTCCCTTTAGTTTACTTATTACTTCATAAAATGAAAATATTTTGATTCAATTTAATGAAAACACAGATTGTAGGGGCACAGGTACATCACAGCCTAAAGTAATTAATTAGCCAATTTTTAAAAGGAAAAATGTAATATATTTGCACGTTTTTTATGGTGCGTATGCATCTTAAACCTTCCTAATAACTTAGGGTAGACAGGTGCATTTGAACCAAAACACAACATATACAATACTTAGGAAGCATTCATAATGACAGTGACTGAAATCCATAGAGTACATGACAGACACAATGTATCTACAAACTAACATTTTAGACATAAAGGAATAATTGTTTCTATATGTATTATGAAAGCAGTATCCCTTTCAAGTCTCTTTATCCACATCTATTGCCAGTGACAATACAAGTGGCCCCAGATGATGGTCTTGGCCATGTGGACACTTGCTCTTTATTTCACATATGCCCTTAAAGTTTTCAACAGCCAAAAGATCACAACAAGCTGGGCTAGATTTTGTCCAGGATGACATTGTGCCTAAGAACTCCTTCTCTACACTAGCTCTCCAGCTGCACAGGTTTTACACCCTAGATGCTCAAATCTCCAACTTCAAAAGTCAAGTCCATCAAAATATGTCCAATCTACCTTGAAAAACACCTAATGAATGGTATTTGAAAATATAACTAATTAAAAAGCAAGCAAAACCTCTGTTCCAGGAGTTGCTAAGACAGTTTAGTGACATTCTAACAAACTGCCATGTAACAGAATCACCTAAACAGTGAATGACAATGTAGACTGTGTATTGCAGATCTGAATGCATAAAATTAATCCTTTTGGCATGTAACTGCAATGCAAGCCATTTAGCAGTAAGCTTTCAAATTAAATCCTGATCATATTGCTATACTACAAAATGTAACCATTTCTACCTGAGAGATCGTTTAAGTTCTTTTTTGTATGGTCACCAACCTTCCTGCCTTCTTTTGTGGAAAAATTATGTATGTTTGCTCACATACTTCTCTTTTCTTCTTTCCCATCCTCCGTACCAATTGTTCACCTAACTCAGGCCCAGCAACTGCAGAACGTCTGGGTGGTGGTGATGGGTGAGTGGAGCAGAAACTCCACTTCCCCCTAAAAGGCAGAGGTCGCTCAACTGAAAGAACAGAAAGGCCTTTTATTCCCATAAAGAAAAGCAGAGGGAAAAGCTCTTCACAGTGAAGATGAAAAATATTTTATTTGAATCCTGGGAAGAACTTGTTCTTCTTACACTAGAGAATAGTCTATTCACAGCACAATTTGAATAGCCTTTAGCTTTTCAATGTCCACAATTGGCAAAAAGGGTATACTTTTACATTTGTTTTATTTTTGGAAATTATTTTATGATCCCAGTATGTATGCCAGATACAGACATTTCATGTTATTCCATTCATATGAGGAAGTTAACAATTTTTAATCATCTTGGGCAGTTAGATTTTAAACTTCACCTATTTGGGTGTTATTAAAATGACAGTATAGTGTTGGCTTTAATTTGTTGCCTCAAATTTTTAAAGCTTACTTGAATACTCCTATAAAAAGTAGGACTTTCAACTGGCAAGAAAAAAACTGGGAAAGTAAATTGTATCTAAGTGTCTCACAACAATTTTGAAAACTCTCAAATGTTTTCTAGAAATACAGGAATTGTAATCCCTGAATTGCCAACAATCTGTCACTACAAAAAGCAAATGCTGGCATAAAATACTCGTACAATGTTGGTTGGTAATATGAATCAAATATTCTTTGTCTAGTGTTTTATTAAATATACTACGTAAATCAGTCAACAATGTTAACACGGAGAACTGTAAAATGTAAAATTGACATTGAACACAGAGAAGTTTCAAATGGGGTAATCTTACCATTTCTTTAATCAAAGGACACAAGCAATATCACATGACATATCTAACCTAACCATAATGGTGAAGATTTGATTAGGAACACCCACATTCCAAACCAGAGTTCTCAGTTTATGCACTGCTCAGTGAATACCAGCAAAATGGAAATTCAGAATGTCACAGTCAGAGCAAAAATTTCCTGCCTACGAGTTGCCAAAATTTTCATTATAAACTTTACATTTTGTGAAAATTCCCCTATTAAGCTTTCAACTAATTAATAAACAGTGGCAGACATATGCTGATATTAATCCAACAATATTTTTTTTAATTAAGAAGTGAGTCTACTTCATCTTGAGAGTTGAGAGCAGAATGTGGTTGGCACCAATAGGATTATTGCATTTTTGGAGAGATCTATCCAGGTTAAAGGGGGAGCCCTAGAATTATGTTTTTTTGAACTAGTTAAACCATTTCTAATTAATTATGATGCTTGCAACTAAACCTTCCATATGAGCAGTTCAAGTTGGACTCAACACTTAACAATCACTGTATTACTGAAATGCTGTGGTATATTCCAAGTACTAACTTTTTGATTCAATGAGAACAACAAGAAAATGAGCAGCATATGTTATCTCAATCCAGGAGATTTGTAAAACTCAAATATCTTGTGATTTTGTTGCATCTTTAGGAGGATAAAAATTCTTTTTCACCCCCTTCACTTTTGCAAAATTCCCCCCAGTCGTGTCTTAAAAATGTCAAACATATTTTACTGTTTCCAAATAAACACATCATTTTTGGCAGAATTAGTAGACAAGAAAGGTAAGGGCACTGTTGTTATAGGAGTTCATATAAAAAGTAAATTTAAATGTTTAAAAATTTAAGACTTTCCTAAAGTTTTAAAATACATCCTCCCTGACTCCATCTGTACTCTTGTCAAAACCATTATGTAGTGTCCCTTTGGAAAAGTAAATCTGATTAATTAGCATCAGTCTCCATTCTAGAATTCAACAGCTATATAAACAGCCATAGACTTTTCTTAACACATATTCTATTATTGCTGTCAGCATTGTTAAATCTAAAATTATTTAATTGGTTAACCATTGCATTCTGTGCACTGCTTGTAAGGTTCATCAAGTGGACAGAATTTTTCTTGGTGTTCTAGAAGGACACTGAAACACACTTTTCTTCAGAATTGCTCTAACACACTATACAAAAGCAGCATTGCTTTTAAGTAGAAATTCTGTACATAAAGGGGAAGACAGCAGAAAAACTCAAAAGTAACAGAATGTGAAAATGCCAATAAACAGTTTCTGCTGCACTCCCCTATTTCAATAGAAAGTTTGTGTCATTTGTGATATCAATGAAAAAGCTGCTTTTATAAACGTTGTGCAAGTCTTATGGTGGTTTCAGGGGCAGTTCTTCAGCAAAAACCTATCCCTGCATAGCAACAATGTTTGGATACTGACTCTGCCATGGCAGTCTGGTTTTTGCATAATAAACTGAGTAGCTGGAGGCCACTGCCCCCAGAAATCCCCACATCTCACAGAAATTACTGCTTTGAAGACACGAGTCCCCCATATCTTTGCTGTTTTCCATTTACAGACAAATAAAGCAGGACTGCAGCTCTCAAGCAGCAGCAAGGAAGCCTCTCAGGAAGGGATTCACATCATCAGCTCCTCCTGATGCCTGCTGACTATCACCCCACAAGGAATAGCTCATACTGCCTGCACTGCAACAGCCTAATGCTGGATATCAAAGGCTTCAGCTTTTAGCCCTGGAAATCTAACACCTTTCTTTAATATTCACTTCATACAAACAATTTCAGAAGTCCCCTGGTACTCTGCACAATTTCAGCTAACACTTAGCTCCATTAAAAACTAAGAGAGCAAAAGTATATGTTTACTTCCATATTAATACTCACAGAAATTCTTAAACTGTGAACTGTAAAGGTAAATATAAAACACAGGGAAAAAAGCAAACCCTCCCAATGTTTACTTGCTTGTAACAAAAAAAAAAAGGATTTCAACATTTACCAGGACAACAATAAATAATATGGCCATCTTCAATTTGGCCTCCACTATCTGACCAACCTTGATTTATCCACAGACGAAACCAAGCATCTCTAATTTGAGAACCAATCACTGCAATACTTTTCTTACCACCAATAATTCTGCCATCTCTAATTTACCAATAAATAATTCTGCACTCTCAAATTTACTAACAGATAATGTGACCAATTTGCTGACCAATGATTGTGTCAACTGGTAACAGTGCCCCTAGCAAACAGTAATTTTCCAAGCAATATTTGGACCTTCCCCCCACCAGCAATAAAGGACTGTAGTGGTCTTTCATTCAGTGCCTACTGCATTGCTCTGAAACTGCCTAATGTCGATAGCAGTTTTCTTTATAAAGTATTTGCTTTCTGTGGGAATATTTGTTTGTATTGACTTCTTAGAAATTGCACAGGTCTCTCTTAAATGTCTTCCCTTTTAGCAATATTAGCCTTTGAGGGAAGCTTATTTCTGCTGCTAGCAGTATTCCTCAGCATATTGCGAACGGCTCTGTTAGTACTGTTGTCATCATGCTGGGATTTGGCGAAAACTGCAGAGGGCTTGGACGGTGTGCATGGGTAAAGCAGTGACTTTGCTAGCCAGCTCTGTCAGCCTGCTGACCTTACCACCCAAGCTGATCCTGTCTGGGCAGAGATTTGAGCAGAAAGGGTTCATATATAAAGCCACGTTATTGACTTGTTTTCTCTAATTTCTACATCCCTTTTGCTTGTGTGAAAAACAGGTTTTGAATTAGTGGTTCTTTAAACAATAATAACAGCATTTTGAAGTCATGTAGTAACTTCTGCAATTAACTTTACCTTCAAGAAATGTTACCAGTTTTATGTAACTTTATTAGTTCATATTAAAGCCATTGGCTAACACAACATTAGCTCAGTGAGCAGCCACTCCAAGAGCTGTTTTACAAGAGAGGTCTACAGAGAACAAGGGCATAGCAGGAGTGACCATCAGAGCTGAAATTAGCAACAAATTTCCAGTCTCCAAGTCACTGGTTCAGAGAGGGACAGAAAATTATTTACAGATTGTGTGTGAAATTATTGCAAAACTATATAACAAAATATTAGCAAAGACAGAGACTGAGTTGGGGCTTTGGTCTGTGAAAAATATAGTAACTGCACCAGCTCACCATATATTGTTCCTTGTAACCAACCTCCTATTACAGTGTACAGAATAATTTGCTGCATATTTCAGGAAAGGATTCAAAGAAACATTTATTCCAAAACACAGAACAAAATATTGAGATTTCTAGCTTTTAAGAAAAAAAGTCACTTGTATTTTAAATTGATATAAAAATACAAATTGATGATTGGAAGCAGTACACTGGAAGCACATTCTAAAACTGCATAGTAGGCCCCCCTCATTATCCTTTTCTTTCCCATCATGTGGAATAAGCACAGCCTAAGCAACACTATTGCTTCTTACTTTTTTCTTCCTGAAGTCTCCTGGGTTTCTTGAAAGCAGAGGCAGAAATGCCGTTCTGGGTGGCTATTCCTTTAGAGGAGGTTGTGAATAGGGAAAGTTAGCCAAGAAGGAAAGGGAGTTGGCCAAGAAGGCAGGAATTCCCAGAAGCACAGAGGTTTGGTATGTTTAATGTTGTCTTGCTACTGGAAGAACACGTATAATACAACTGGAGCCATACTAAAGCTTATTCCCTGAAGCTAGTTATATGACAAAAGTAAAATATAAAAACTCACTATCTGAGTGCTAAGGATAAATAACAACTCTAGTGTTAGCTTCAGTAGTATATCTGGTAAGGACTTCAAATATCCATTACATTAGGGGGTTTTCCATAAAAATATCTGGTTTGCAAGCTTGGACTTGTTTTCAGTGACAAACATTTCATTGGCCAATACTGGAGATATTAACTTGAATATAAAAAGCAGCACTGTTTAGCTGGCTATCCTGAAGAGTGGGTGTGATAAGGCAGAGGCATCAAGAATGTGTTTGGATGCATTTCATCCTCATCTAAAGCAGAAGAGGGTGGGAAAATGTCATAAGTAGGAGGTGGAACTTGTTGAGGCCTAACCTATGAATGAAAGACAATTGCACAGGACAAGGCACAACATGACAGCAGAAATCTAAGGTCGAGCAGAGGGACAAGATGTCAATCAAGAGGGAAAGGGACAGAAAACAAGAAAACAAGTTCCTAGATGTGTGTAGCTGCCTGTTTCTCATTTCAAAAGTGGCCACGACAGAAAAATGTACCTGCTCAGGAGTTCCTCAGTTTGTGTTGCAGTATGCACATGAGCACATCCACAAGGCTACAGAGAAACATCAAAGGATAAGACACATTAAAACCTCATAAGTATATGGTATAACTATAATGTTTTACACTGGGATGGAACATGAGGATTGATGCAGGTGGGAAGATGGTTTTGTCTTGTCTGGTTAAATTTTCTACATTAGAGTACTATTGATTTTCCTAAGTATATAGGATACTGTATATACCCCATTCTGCTGCCCTTACACAGGTTAATTCTTTTATCCATTTCAAATGCAGTCAATCAATAACAGTGATCAGGTAGGTTGTGAAATTGCCTGGAAAACACATCCACAAAGTAAACCCAATACATTGGCCTGTCTATGTGACTTAAAGCTTAGCACAGCATTGAAAATCACTAATGGAACAGTGTGCAGTTTGTTCATGCTACGAGCAGTCAAGAATCATGCATAATGTAATAGTGCATCTGCTAACAGCAGCTCACACAAGCTAATTTAATCTTGTTTTACACTAGACACAAGGAATTAATCTTTAAAGCTGCTCCCGTGATTCTCTTTGGCCCTTAAAATATCGAGGGTCTTACCACCTCCCCATTTACAATACTGTAAAGGGATACATTTCAGTTATCATCAAGTATTTACACTTCATCTACATTAGCTGGAAAATGGATGCAACTCTATAATTTATCAGTCTTAAGAAGCACATTGCTGGTCCAGTCTGGAAGCTGTGTTTTGTGTTGTCACATCTGAAACTACTATTAAGTCTCAGACTCTCCTGTGGAAGTTAGATCACCTAAATAATTAATATTTCATAATAAATAAATTAATTTTCCCCCTCAAGTTTAACTTAGCTTTATTAATTACGTGAGAATGTCTCACAGCTTACTTTTAATAATATTATTAACTACCTGTATTGCTACAGTGCTATTGTGTTTGCTATTGTGTAAACACGGAAAAAGAGAGTCTTCACCTGAAATAATTTATCACTCCAGTATAAAAAAAGACACAGATAGATTGGAGACTAACTACAGAAAAAAAACCAAAAAACCAATCTTGATGAGAAAGACAAGAAATAAAATACACACCTACAGTAAACCTGACTTTGACAAGATTTCAAGTTGGGAACTTGATTGTGGGTTTTTGGACCTATAGCCAAATTATAATTTTAGAAAGCCTTTGAAAGACAACAATGAATTACCTTTGTAAATATTCATGGCAAGCTCCTTGTAAGCATAAGTAAGGTTGACAGAAGAGGAATGCTCACAGGAGAAAGCAACAAGTGGGAGATGGAAACTATGCACTCATTACTCATCAAGATTGGTGAGGCATATGATGTCTTGATATTGAGAGCAGAATGATAGATAATGGGAAAGGAAAGAGTGAGCATGAAAACAAGTATTTTACTACAAGTGTGATGGAGCTAATGGAAGAAAAACAAGAGAAGAGGGAAAGAAATAGTCTAGGTAAACAGACTTTGCAAAAAGTTCCTGATCATATGCAAGTGAAACAATATTCTATTTCAAGCAATAGTGTGCAATAATGAAAGGAGGAAGAGGAGAATCTGGGAAAGAATTTATATTGCAGATGTGACAGCCCACTCTCTTTCAGAAATGGTTTTCCAGACTAACCAACAGGATCAAGAGATGGCCTAGACATCAAATATTTAGGCTAATGGACAGTGACAGTAAGTGACAGCAGCAGGATGTCGGACAGTGCAGTCAAGAAGAATCAGAGAATCACAGAATTAGCTGGGTTGGAAGAGACCTCCAAAATCATCGAGTCCAGCCCTTGATCCAATACCACTGTGATTACTAGAACATGGCACTACCACATCCAGTCTCATCTTGAAAACCTCCATCACCTCTCTAGGCAGGTCCTTCCAAAGCCTGCCTAAAGCCTTCTCTCTGTGTAAAAAATTTCTTCCTAACATCTAACTAAACCTCCCCTGGCAGAGCTTAAGCCCATGCCCTCTTGTCCTATTGCTGGTTGCCTGGAAGAAGTGCTGAAAAGATATGCTGAAAAGAGGTTTCACTGCTGTGAACAGTTTTCAGCAGAAGTTTTAAACTCTGCTTTAACTGTGATACATTGAACATCCATGGAAAAATATTAGATGGTGACAGGCCAGGATAACATACTTCAAGGAAGGCAGAAATTTGATATTGTTCTGTAGGAAAGCATGCTAGCAAGCAGAAACATGAGCTTGTTTCTTTGCTCAGGCCCAGAATGGAGGAGAACATTGTGCTTTTGTGGTTTATTAGATTGGTGGGAATAACAGAGTTAGGGCAATACCAATCTTCATGAATTTTCAATTCCAGTTTTACATTCAAGTCAGCCTTCCAAAGCCACCTGGAACCTTCAGGTTTTATTCTGTATTCTAAAAAATACAAATATTCCCCACATCTTCTGTAAAACTATAAACTGAAGTCCTCTGAAGCCCATTTAAGACCACTTCAGAGGGTGGTGAAGTGTTGCAGTTGGAGCATTCACTAAGGACTCTTCATAAAATACCTCTTTCTGTTTAAGCTTTAGATAAAAACAAGCCTCGTGAGATTCAAACCTAAGCATCTCCTGCCCTGATTTATAGTAAATGTTTAAGGGACAAATAAGAAAAAACAGAGAATCTGGTACAGATACAAACTAGTAACCAGAGAAACAGTTCTCTAAATACATTTCATCTACTTGTGAACATGCATTAATAGTATTTCTTTAAAACAGTTTCTGAATACTTGGACATGACTCCTACCTTAAAATGCACAATCCAATGATACTCGAGTAGTCAGTGAGCAGTGGAAAAAGAATAACAATAATAAAATTATACCATTTATACATGTCAACTTGATTCACAATAAGCACAGCAGATCTTTAAAAGGGGCTTAAATGTCAACAGGGTGTTATGAATGAAAGAACAGAATAAACATCCATTATGTTACAGTGTATGTGAAAAACTGCATGGAAAATAGAAATCAGGTTTGATTTAGGATTATGAACCCATAAATTCACTTGTACTTCTCATACCTTAAGCCTGTCTCATACAGTACTCATTATTATTTCTAAAGGAAAAAAAATCCAACATCCTGTATAATCAGAATTTACTGGCTCCTTGTGATTATAGAAAATACTTTGTTGAGTCCATTCTCATTTATAATTAATTTCCTTTCTGTTTATTTTAAATATAATTTGGCAAATAATTTGAACGCTATAACCTCTGTCTGTACATAGATGTATAGATAAATGAAATATAATACACACAACTCAAAAATGCTTATCATGCTTTTTCTCTCAGATATTTAATGTAACTTTAATGCAAGATATTCAGATATAAACAAACACTTGAAAATAACATTTAACAGAATTAAACTTGAGACTATGAATGCCGCCTGAGCTGCAAAGCTTTTTTTCATGGCCATAAAAGGAAAGTTTAAGTAAACAATACACTGTTTTTATTTAAGAAAAAAAAAATAAAAGGAAAGAAAAATCATCCTATGCCAAGCCCAGTCAAAATGCATTATTAGGGTGTCCAGGAAATTATAGCTTGTGTCCATTAGTCCTTTCAGGGTTAATATTGATGCAGATATTATTTCTATCCACGGTACCATTTATTTGAAATATTATGACTGGGAGTAGCTGCAGCAGTGAATCAAATCAATTGATAGAGCAGTTAGCCCCGCAGTCAAGGCTGCCTTTACACCGTGCAGTGAGCATGAAATATTATGGAGATTGTTCTTTAAAGTGATCACTTTATCATCATTTGTCTGCAGCCAGGCTATTCCTTCCTGCCTGGCTTCCCTGTTGGGTTAGAGCTGTCATAACTCAATCAGCCGTATAATGCTGTTCATAGCACCTCTGTAGCAGGTATTGAACCTGTCAAGGGCCACTGAGGGAATTATACTTATCCATTTTGACAGCTAGCAACACCACTCTGATATTTATGTCAGTTTATATATGTATGATATGTATTTCTTAAATGTAATTAGAAGCCTGTTTGTGTGTGATATATCTGAATTGCCCAGAGCTGCCCGTGATTAAGACATTGATTTCTAACCTTGTGCATTACTGGAGAAGGGAATATGACAAGCTCCATCACTCAGGGGTTGCAGCTAACCTCTTCTGTCTATATACATCATATGAAATTGTCACTATTGTTTATCTGTTCCACAAAGTTGACTACAAAGCAACTGTTATTTTAGTTTGCTAAATAAACTAAGACTGTAAAACAAACCATCATCTCTGTGCCTTCAGAGCACTCTGTTTTGCAGATGTGTTACTTGGAAAGCAGAACACACTCTGAAAGCTGAGGGAAGATCATCATCATGTTTGCTATGGCACTTGTTCTTATAGGTAGCTAAAGATTCTCCCTGGATTTAAAGTGACATTTTTGTATATATCCTACATGTCAAGCAATAAAAAAATCTGCTGTATTTCCATTATAAAGGGAATAAAGATCAGTGTGGGCAACAAAAATCCCAAATCAAACGCCTCAAAAAAAACCAACCACCTCTTTGTGCTTATTCATTTATTTTGTTATGGTTTCAGAATGGGATTGTTAGACAAGATAATTAGTGTATGTATGATCAGACTCTTAACTTTTTTTTTACATTTTAATATACCACTGATTTGAGATTATAATTTCCAGACCATTCTCTCTTAGTGCATAATTAATACTGAAGCAATTTGTTGTTTTGTGTTCGTTGTTTTTAAAGTTCTGAAAAATTAATCTAAGTACTTCTGAATTCTACGTTAGACAATTCAGTTTCTCTAGTTCACAGGGCATACTCTGTATTCATCTATTGAAAATTCATACTTTTATAGATTAACAAAAATAAAATAGTATGCTTTCAGGTTTTTTTACTGTATACTCAGGTTTTATTTCCATTTCCCTCAAAAAATTATCTCCTTCTGAAGATATTTGGGGTCAGAAGTTTCAAATTTGAATAGATTTCAAAAATGCATCTGAATTATGTTTTGAAAAAAACCCTCTCTATAGCTCTGGTTTTATAACTAAGAACATTTTAAAGCAGCATTTTAGAGGATCAGAGCTTACCATGTCTTCAGTCTCAACAACATGGGTGGACAGTTTAAGCTGTCACCCATCATCAACAGAAATCCCCATCTGAAGATGCCTTGAAGCTTGCTGAGATCAGAGATTAAGGTAAATTGCATGATCCTATTTCTGTTTTTTCAAACAAATAACAGCTGAATCCAAGAAAAACAAGAAGCCTGTAAACTCTGCTTAGAAATAGATGTTAATTTTTGAAAGTATAACTTTCATTCTAACCTTAACACTACATTAACTGTATATCATTTTGAGGTGCTTACATGAAATAGAATCTCAGTGAAGCACAAAAATAACATTAAAAGAGTCCAAAGGATCAATCTGCACCTCTAGACATATATTTGCAATTGATCCCTAGAAAGTAATCTAGAAAATATCTTTTCTACCAGTTGACCACAGAAAACCTAGCTCTGTTCTCACAGGAGCCAAAAGATACCAAAAGCTGTCATAGACAAAACATCCAAGATAAATGTCATTCAGATGTCATTGTTCAGATCTTTCCTTAATAAAATCCAAAGACCTCTCTAATCCAAAGATCTGTAATGAGAGCTGTGGGGTTTAATTCATATGTTTCCAATATAATTCTTCCAGTTTGTTTAATTTGTAATAAAAATGGAAACATGTAATATTGCTTTCTGAGTTACAGCATGATGTGCCTGTAGCTGATAACTTCTATTCTAGCTAGGGGGAAGAAAAAAAAGCAAATAAGCCCAAATGAAAAGAATAATTTCCCTCACTTCTGTGAAATAAGAGGTCTGTGAAAAATGTCTTTCTGGTTGATCTTACAGATCAGATGTAATAGATAGAGTAAATAAAGTGCAGCAAGGAAAGCCAACGAAATCAGTATTATTTAGCAACAAATTAGTACCTGAATCTAAAGTGCTAAACATCAATTGAAATAAATCTGAAAAGCTTGCTCATAACTTTTTTGGAGCTACATCAGCTGTGTTGGGTAAAGATTCTGCCATTAGAAAATAGCTGGATCAGTCAAGGGTATAATCCCCCCAGTTATATCTGGCTGCATTAACTTGTGAGACAAATATTTACACAGCCCATAGTGCTAAACAGTACTGACCTCAGTGACCATAAGGGACAGTCCATACAATTACCATCAGCTGCCCTCTAAATATCTCCAGGTAATTAAGATCTACTTTCCTATACATGTCACTATGCCACTTCCACTTTGCAATACTTTTTTTTTTTTTGAATAAGTAGATGATCTAAGATGCAGGTAGAAGGAAAACCACAAAATTCCCTGACAGCAAATTGCAAATGATCTTTCTTACACTCTCATAAGGAAATGACACAAAAAGGGGACCTTTAAATTATTTTTGTTTTAAAAAGACTTTCAAAAACAACTCCAGTTTTTGAGCAGATAGATTAAGTATCCTGGTTCTACCATGTAAAAATAAGGACATGTCAAACTTGAGAGTTAGTGTTTATTCTTTGGATACTGAAAATTGTCTTCCTTTCAAAACATCCAGAGATGATTATAAATGCACCCCCTTTAGGGCTCATGGAATTAGGATCCTTTTAGTTTTGAATGATGGAACACTTGAATGGTGTACAGAAACAACTCATATGGGAGACAGAGGAATAATTATCTAACACATAGAACAAAATATTGATTTTTTTGACATGCTTAAATCAGGTCTCATAATTTTTGATGGCTTTCATTTGACCAGCTATGGAATTAGCACTTCCATGGAGAAAAGAGATGTATAGAAACAACAAACTGTCTCAGCTGGAAATGGCCTGAACACTAGTGTTAACTATAAGCACCACCTCTTCTTTATTAACAGTGCTCAAGACTCTCTTTTTACATCTGCAAGATCTGCAAGAGCAGATGTGAGAAATCTTATTCAAAATTCAGAAAAATCCAGACTGTACCTTCTGTTTTAAATTCATTATCATTTACGGCTTGCAGCATTTCATTCCAAACAAAAAATAAATTCTGTGTATTCTTTGTAAGTGTAAAAATCTTGTTCCAAATTTCTGTATAAATTGTTGTAGGAAAATCTAATTAAAAAAACTGTTTTGCACAATTGTGAAAAATTTATAATGGTAGAATTGCACTCAAGATTTAGATCTTAACTCAAAATTCAGATCTGGCTTTAGCATAAGTGAGTAATCACAGATTTGAACACTGGGACTGGTGGTTACCAAAGCAAATATATGCCAACATATGCTTCAAGAGCAGCTTCTATGACTGGCAGATCAAGGTGCAGGAACTGAGAGAAAAAGCTTTTGCTGTTTCAGTAAGAGAATCCTGGTTGCAGACTGAAGGCTCCTGTTTCTGAGAAGCACAGAAGGGATGTGGTGAGTGGGATATAAGTGGGGCACAGAAGCAAGAAGGACCAAGCAGGAGGTAGGCATGATTTCTAGGGGAGCCAGGAAAGCAGCTTCCAAGGACACTCACTCATCCCCCACTCTGTGTGACACAACTGATGCAGCAGCCTCTGGCACAGGGAGGGTGCACATTAGAAAGCAGATATGCCTTGTAGCTCAGGGAAAATCAGGGCTGTTTTCTGAGAGGAACCATGAGCTGAATGGTAAAATGGTGAAGCAGCTGGGTATGATCTGTGTTTGGCAAGGGTGAACAATACAGACAGGAACAGAGGAATAGACTCAAAACACTGTGATGCTTATGCTAAACTCTGGCATGTCGGTTATTTCAGTTACTGGCTCATCTGCTCCACCTGAACACTACAAGTACCCCAAGAGAAGATTTCAAAAGGGACTCACCTACACAGCTTACAGAGATTGCAGAACTTCCTTTGCAAGAGGAGAGGGGGAGAGCCCTAACTCCTAGGAAATTAGGCGTTTCAGTGGCAGGGTTACTCTGGCAGTGCACACTGAACAGTTGCATGGCTGGGCTGTGAAGAATATAACTTTTAGCAAAAGAAGAAATTCTGCATTCTATTAATCCCATGCAGATTAGTTTTCCATAATGTATGGCAACTTTTTTGTCCACCATACTCTGTCAATAAAACATGATCATCACAGACAATCCTGTAACATAATATCTTAGGTATCCACTAGTTAATATGTAAATATAAAGAAACACCTATGGAAATATACTTAAGCTGTTACCAATACCCCTTATGCAATATTAATGATTTTTAAGGGCATTTATAACTGTGTACTACTGCTCTTCTTTCCTTTTAGCATGCCCCATTCCTACAGCTCTTTATGAGTAAGTGGTTTACTGTAATGAAACTCCTATTTTTTTTTCCATTCTGAGGATATCTTTATGTAAAAAAGAAAAAAAAAAGTCTATGAAATCCTTATATCGAGATGTTGACAATTGAGACTGGTGGATAAACACCTGCCCAATTCAGCCCTCAGTGAAAAAGGAACCATATGTCAACTTTTGATCCACATTGAGATTTTGAATTCCCAAACTCTGGTTTTCCTTGGCTCACAGTTTTCTTACTAATGCACAGAGCACAGGAGGATAACTCAGGTATTTCTTATTCTGCACTGATCTGTTGGGTGAACTCGAGCAAGATTCTGCATCTGGATCGAATGGTAGTGAAAGAAAACACTCCTTGTGAAATATTCTCAAATCTTGCTGTGAAAAGGACGGTAACACTATTGTGATGCATAGTGTAAATTATATTTCATATAACAAATGATCTTTCACTACTTTCTTTATTCAATAAAGCAGTTTCTCCAGTTTGTCTCAAACAACCTGGTGTAGGCCTGTGAGGAAGGACAAGGACAGACAGGAGGAATGGAGAGAGAATATGAGCTGACACATCATGTGCTTACCAGATCTATTTTCAATAAACAGTCACTGTGATGCACCTCCACTGGCACTGTACGTAAGAGTCAAAATTCAAAAATAAATTCAGCTGCTGATCTTAAGAGTTGTCAAAACAAGAGCTACTGACATCCTGATCTTTGGCATGAACATGGGCCTGCAGTACCTAACCATCTATGACACTAGAAACAAATGCAGTTCTAGCTGCTAAATTGCTACAGCTTATCTCTGCCACCTTTTAATTTCATGTTCTAGGGGGTGCAAAGTGTGCATAGTTATGTAGAATCATTCTGACATATCTGAATTCGTTCTTGCCATGCCATTTGTTTTACATAGCACAAACAACAATCAGCCGACAAAAGAGGAAAAAAATGAGCTGTGGTTTATCATGACCGTCTCCAAAATCTGTTCTCAGAACCTTCCTGCTCTACCCTAAACTGATTCTTAATTACCTCTTAAATTCAAATTGCAAAGTCTGGTCCTGCAGTCACATGGCATTCAGAAGTGTACAGAGTAATTGTCCAGGACTGGTAACAGACCCAGGTCTCTCATGACAATAAAGTGTGGCTTCCATGGCTTAGTTTGAACTGCGCCCTACAGCAGCAACCACAGAAAGTAGCTGTTTCTGCTATTACTAAAGGCATCAGACTTTTGAAATCTATCATTTCAAAAAGCGTTGGAACAGGGAAATAGAGCAAAAGAACAAATTTAGGTTTTTTGGATTTTGTTTGTAGTTTATTTATTTCTTTCTCTGGGGCTCTGGGATTCATTTCTATAATGGTCTGTCTGGTGATGTCTGAGCTACTCTGCCTCCCACTGTGTCTGATATCAGGAGTGCCAGAGTGGCTGAGAGATCAATGGAGCAGCTGAGGGAGCCAGCTGGCAGGGGAAAGGAGCAATGGATTGTCAGGGATAAAGAAATAAAGAGGAAAAGAAAAAAAAGATTTGTTGAATTAAACAGTAATGAGGAAGGGACAGAGGAACTCACTAGCCCTTTTAGAAGGGCCACGTTAAGTCCTCCACAAAACCCAGGACCCTCTGGAGCATTATAATCAGTTTAATGATGCAGATCCCCCTTCCACCCCCTGCATGAGTTGAGCTGGTTTTTTGTCTCTTTATCAAAGGATGACTTTTCTAACAATGATATCATTCACAATGCATATATTTCTAGAGTTGGGGCAGCACTGATTTGCTGAGATGATCATGGTCATAAAACACTGCTCTACTACAGAGCAGTCTGACATGATCTTCAGTTTGGGAAAGAATCTCAGATGTCTTAAGAAGAGGCAAAATTCGTAAGGAAGAGGAACATACCTTACAAATTCTGTGTTTGAGGAAAAATGGATAAGCTTTCTTTCAGGTATGCATGAATATTTTCTCACCTGAAGAAGAAGCAGCAAGCTTGAAGACAAATATAAACTGTAAACAATTCCTGTGATTTAACTTAATTATGTTAATCTATTAGGCAATTTGAGAGAAACAGCATTTTAGAATTTGCAGACAGAAATGCCAACAAGACTGATAAAGGAATTGGGCTTTGTTCAACAGAGAGGAGAGGTGTACATTCATAATTATAGAAGGCTAAGGAATATGGAAATTATGTGTTATGCCAAAAATGTTGATGTGTCAGAATATAATGACACACATATGATATTTTGAGTTCTGTGTACTGAGTATATGTCCATTACGCCTGTTGAATAGTTGATACAAGAAATGAACATTCACATGCCCATATCTGCATCCTGAATTATTAATACAGATTTGTTTCAAGTCTAATACATAAAGAATATGAAGGAAAAACAAATGGAGGCAGAATTTAAATGAAGCAGTTGTAGATTTGGTATGAGATGTGAGGTGACAGGCATTCCTGCCAATATGCATAAAGTGGTTGAGAAACCATGGCAGGCTGCTTCAGGCGCTCCACTTTTGAGTAAAGAAATATGGTAAATATCCTTTATATAAATATCTATAACCCAAAAAGAAAAACAACCTCCTCATTGCATACAACATGTGAAGGAAACACCTACGTTCATCTACACTGTTTCCCAGAATACTAAATGCAAGGAAAACATCCAGATGCTTGTGAAGCCTAAATAATGGAAACTCAGTATGTTTTTTTCTTCATTGTAAACAGAGTTTAAAAATGGTCACAAATTTGTCTACATTTAATTTAGATTTAATACATTATCGGGTTGCTCACAAATGCAGTAAATTTGACTTTCTTTGAGTTGCAGTGGTGTTCATCTCCATTGCTTTGCATCTCAAGATATGTTTAATATTCTGGCAGAATACGATCTCAGGCTGTCTCAAGATAGATGTTAGTGGAAGTCCACATGGATGACATGAAAGCATAAGGATTCAAACTTGATGAAAACAGAAGGATGAAGATGAGTTATTCCCTTGAGCAATACTCAAAAAGGTATTTCACATACCATTGTCCTACAAAACACTATTCCTAAATTTTCAATGCTTTCTCTCTAGGGGTTCATAAGTAATCTGTGGGCCACAGTTTGACCTGTTTCATTGATCAATTTGTGCACTGTGCTTCAAGACCACTCCTGCCTATGTTGTTGGCAGGATACCACAGAGAGGTTAAGACAAAAGCAAACCTTGTCCTGAGTCCAAGCAAGGAAGTGCAGTATCCACTTAATGGACAAAGCACGACAAGTCTCAAATGGCTGAAACAGACCTAGCTGAACTCCTTTCTCTTTGGGTTAATGAAGTAAATGGTGGCCCCAGGTTAAGGGCACCAAAGGATAGTTGGAGGAGAGTGTCCTTCCTTAACAGTACTCCAAGCGAGAGGGATTTAAGCACCATAGCCATGGGATTGCCACATTGCAAAAACATTTAAAAACACTCAGAAAATACTTTCCATGGGCTGAAATTATCTAGCCCGTGTGTCTTTTGACCTTTACATGAGAGTCATAGAGGCAAACACACAAATCTCATTGCTCTTCCAAAACCTTTTTGATGGCCCCTATGATACCCTGGAAGCTTTACTTCAAGGGCCCACAAGCTATTTGAAAGGATATTGCTACACACGACATCTGGATTCTTATCTCCCTTTTATCACTCAGCTAATTTACCTAATACTACACTGAAAGAATGTCTTTTTTGAAGAAAATACCACATGAATATCATTCGATTTTCTCCACCAGATAAGAAAGACATTGAGAGGGAAATTCTCTGCTCTGTCTGCCACCAGAATACCTCTAAAGAGACATCTGTGCCTCAGCTTCCCTATCTGCAAAGGGTGAAGACGTATTTGTTTCTCAGGCTTTCCATTTGATGGCAGGAAATATGCAGCAGATTCAGCCCAGTTTCATTTTACATTTTTGTGTTCATTTGATCTCAAAGCTCAAAAATATGAAAAGACACATGACTTTTAATTTGGAATATGAAGTATAAAAGGAAGACTGTACAATACTCAACAGAGGAGTGATGCCAAGCAATTGTTAGTAATGAAGAAATAATAATGATACACTACAGCTTTGTTCACTCTGGAAACAACAAAGAATGGCCATCAGCTTGCAAAATTGTGCTACAAGAAGAGCCAGTCTAATTTGCTAGGTCAGAAGTGGGTGATTTTGAAGGTCCTGCCTCCCCTGGTACCTCAGAAAAGATATTAGAATGTGAAAAAAACTGAAAAACAATGGCCAAAATATATGAGACCTCAGAATAGCACAAACTTCACTAATGAAAAAATCTGGATCTTCACTGTTCTCTTCTGGGAGAATTAATCAGATGTTGCAGTTTCAGATTTATAGATTGCTGTGAAAATGGGTAATCTGAGGGGAAAGCCTCATAAAAACTTAACAGCAACGCAGAGATAATCTGTGGGCTCACAGTGGCCATGTCAGGGCTAATTGAAATGTTTAAGAGCAGCACAGCTTCCAGGCTCCCTGTGATACATGCTGAAGACATGAATATAGACCATCTCTTTGTCTTGACTGGACATATTTTATCGCTTTGTATCATGAGACTGTCACCCCAGACTTCTAATTGCTCAAACCTTTAGACACAGGGCACCTAATAATTGCAGTACCATGGCCAGCCTAATAATAAAGATAATTTACAGTTCAAAAGCAAAGGGTAATTTGTAATATGAATGGCTTTTTGTGTCCCTAAGCTCATTTCAGGACTTCAGGATCCATGCAGCAATAGCTCCAGCCTTTTGCCCAAGTGTGTGACTTACTGCGCTGGTTTATTTAGCCATTTTGTTCCAGAGAAACACAGAAGCCAGTGGATTTAGGGGAAATCAATGGGTTGTTCAGCACCAAACATATTCAAAACTCTATCTTTATTAATCCCTCTTGTACAAGGAGACAAAAGATTTTAACTTCATATAAAATTCATACCTCTAAGTGTCACTGAAGTGTACAATACCAAATGGAAGCTTAAAATTAGAAAAGCATCAGTCATGGTGATTGTTGCATTAATTTATGCAGAAAAACAGGAGTTATTTAAAGCAAAACCAAGCCCCTCTCAGAAGAAGAGAATGAAGGATTTTTGTCTTTATCAACACCAGAAAGAAACCAAAACTAAGCAGTGTCCCCATGCAGCTTTGCCCCCGCCAGTGGGCTGCAGAGCAGACCCACCAAGACCCTCGAGTCAGTGTCCTGCCCCTCCTGCAGAAGAATTTTCTCTTTCACAGCACCAGGCTCCTATTACACAACCACATTTTTTCTTTGCCTTTTTATAGTTCTCTCAGTTTTAGAGTCAAAGCCCATGCCACAGCCTTAGACCACTCCTGGCTTTGCCTTGCCACCCACATTGCAAGCATTACCAGAACAAAGCCTCTGTTACTGTAAAGCTTTAAGCATGACAGTTTTAAAGAAACTCACAGTGCACTCCATGCAGGAGAAGGATCGCTTCACTCCTTACTGAGAGCTACATTTTGGAAGAGGCAAAGATGCACTAGGATGCACATGTTTTTCTCATGATGACACAGCTCTGGACCTGAAAACCAAAGCCACAGGAAGTCTGTCTCACCAACCATTTTAGACTCTCATAGTTTTTTTGCCATTTGCATGGCATGCCCGATTGCTCTGAGTGTCTCAAATACACCCATTCATCTTGCAATAGTAAATGGGTCTTAAAAATCTTGTTGACATTCTTACCACCAAACCCATGTGCAATCTAAACTATTAAAAAATTAAAAAAAAGTGGGAGAACAGAAGAACGAAATAAAACGCTAACAGGAACCTTCCAAATGTGGTCACACTGACAGGATGGCACTGGAATCTGGGTTTGTTTTAAGCCTACATTGTTTAAAAGCAGCAGGGGACCAAAATGATGATGGCATCACACTGGCTGAAGGGAGGAACCTGAATTGAACTCTGAAGCCAAATTCTAATCTCATATTTCTGTTACTGTATTCTTCATTAAGAAACTTCCATGGACATCGACAGGATTTCAGCATGAAGACGGCTCTGTGAGCAGAGCATGAGGATCAAAATCTGCTGTATGGGTACCACACATGGAAACACTATCCACAATTTTTCTCATCAGACATCAAACATCTTGAGAGCACAAGTAAAGGAAAGCAACATTCATAAAATCAAAACCACAAATAATTAAATATTTAGTTTTCTAATCAAGTCAAGTTGTGTGTAAGCCCTTAAACAACATTTACAAGCATTTGATTTGTTTTCTCCATCGACTCTACAAGAGTACTCATGGGCTCACAAATCAGGACTTCTTGTTTGATTTGTTTTAACATGCTTGCCGTGTCAGGTGGCTTTTCCATATTTCTTGCAGTTTCTTTAGAAACTTGTAAACCAGGTCAATTTATTGAAATGTCAGCTTTTATAAATATCCCTATCCAGCCAAGCCTCTAAGTTAACACATGCTATAATTACAGCACAGTCCTTTATGGAAAGTAACTAAAAGTGGGATAGCCCTTCTTACTCACATTGAGAAATACCCTACTCTTTGAGTCAACATTTTTATTTCAGTTAATTTACTTTTGGAATTCACTCTGGAAAATGTATTAATAGCTGCAGAATCTGTCCCTAATCTTACTGCTTTTCCAATTAAGTCTCAATCTTTAACATGGGCATTAAATATATCTGTGTTTGAACATTAAATATCTCTGAGACTGAACATTTTTGTGTAGTGCTATTGAACCTTCTTCTTTGCCAAAATGAGGATAATCAGCTATAAGGTCAGAGATGGAAGCAACACAGCCTTATTTTGTTAAATGAATATATTATAAAAATTAAAAAGAAAAAAGTAACCAAAGTAAAACTTCTAGAAAAAGGTGCTATCTGCATAGAAGTAGAGGGAACCTCATCATTCGACTTTTGCCAAAATGAAAAACAATCATTCTTTTATTTGGCAAGGCCTGCAGACTCTTGGAAAAATTATATCTGAAAATAAAACTGCAAGTAAAATATCAAAACAGAAATGCAACACCAGACAGCAGTCAGAAACAAGAAGCAGTAGTAGACATTACAAGTGGGCGAAAAA
>VXAU01003785.1:320171-345741 GCA_013399695.1 Formicarius rufipectus | reverse complement strand
AAAAAAAAAAAGAGAATATATTAGCAAGTTTAAGCAATATTTGAGTCCTTTCTACTGTAGCAGAGTAGCTATTTGATACGTGTAGTTTCAGTGTGGAACACTGTGCCCAGCATAGGAAAGTACTGAACTCTGTGCCTATTCTGGAACAAGAGATTTATTTTACAGATATCCTGGTTTAGTTGAGATATAAATCAACCAGCATTTCATTTGAGTGATCCTGCAACAGAATACACAGAATAAATACACTCTGCCTGTGTGACTGTCCTGTCCCAGGACCAGGGATCAGTTACTGTCTCCCCTTCTCACCCTCCCCATCTCTGCCCATAAATATTTGTGTTTGGGAAAACACATTGAAAGTGATTTGCTTACCTAAGAAAGCACAAAATTCACGGCTGCCTATGGACAATAAGGTAGCTTGGGAATATAATAAATTTCCTATTATTCACATTGTTGTTGTTGAGGCTATCAATACAAAATACACATGGCAAAACTCCGGGAAAACAGATTTTTTTTACTTACAGTTAGGGGCTTGCTTGAGACATGACTAGATTTAAAGGCAAATCAAGCTATTAAACTAAATCTTTTTTAGTTCTTGCCATCTCACACATAACTGTATATAGAAATTGGCAATTGCCTATATTTGGCTTGTAATGGAAATCTAGGTGATGCAAGTCCTCTCCAACATTTATTCTCCTCTGACATTTATTCTTTGCCTTTGTTTTGCAAATATGAATATAACTGAACATAATTGCCACATTTTGTAGCAGTCACCAAAAAAAAAAAAAAAAAAAAAGAGAGAAAAAAAAGACAAAACAAAACCATAAAATGAACCAACAAAACTCGAAAAGCACCACAACAGAAAACCAAACCAACCTAAAATGAGGGGGGAAAAAAAGCACTATGTCCAGAATCTATGTTACTCACTATGTACAAAACAAATACGAATCTTTCAAATGCATCAATTTAAAGTACTAGCCCAAAATTTAGCAACATTTTGTACTGTACTAAACAAAACGCTTTTGCAAAAATCATCTTTTCCTCTTTTCTATTTGGAAAATGGACCTTTTGGACATGGGAACAAACAGCTCCAGAAGTAAAAGAATAGTGTCTCCTAAGGGACAAAGCATAAGAATCTTCTACACTACCTTGGGAAAAACATGCTATGTAGACAGGTAGACATTTAGTTACGTGTATACACAAATATCCATTCATTTGCATCTTCAGTGGAGTTTGAAAAGAGCTTTCTTACAGCCTTTGCCCATGCTCTGAGGAAGTACACACCAAATATTTATGAAAATCTGGATACTGTAGGGGTCATAATTATTTTGTTAAGAGGCCAGTGGAGCTTAAGCATAACGTCCATGGAACACCACAGTTTAGAGAAGACCTAGAACTTCACATGCTTGCTGTAATTATCAGGATGTAGTCCAGAAATTTTACCTGGTTACCAGTTCATATCACAAATGAGTGTAAAATAAATTACTTGTCAAAATAACAATTCTTTTTTAAATACCCAGTCAGATGCTACAAAACGCAAAGGAGGGCACATTCCTCCAACCAGAGACATTCATCACCAAAATCTATGCAGTTTCTTCTAAAAAAAAAGCACAAATCTTTATTTCTAGAGGGTAAGTGCCCAACCTTGCAGCAACAGACACAAGATGATAGAAAGGACATTGAATATGAGCACAAAGAAATCTCATGTGAAAAGTAAAACCATCAGATATGGAGCCTTCACTCGTTTGAGTTCAAATATCACACAAAATTTATATAGCATAGGTTACTGCACTGTGGTGCAGAAGGGCAAAAACTCAGTGCAAGTTAGGAAAGGAATTTTTGAGATACTCTTAATGGCAATGGTTGGTTTTGCTGACTATTGAACTATTGAGAAAGTTACATTCCTGCAGATCAACAGGTGGGCAGCATGCAGATGAGACATTCAGAGGTGTCTGATGAATGATTCTACTGACTTTTGAAAGCAATTTTACTTTTGTTTATTTTACAACCAAATTGTGACATCTGTGAAGTGCTTTAGGAATTTATTTCAGTATGGGTAAACAAAAGGAAAATGTGGATATGTAGCATCCTTATCAAATTACTGTTTCTGGATTAATTTTATATCTATTTCCACATCAGTTTGCTTCTATACTTTGTCTTATTTTTCTGGCTTTACAGTTTTAAGAGGATGATTGGCTAACTTCTGAGAGAGAGGAGTGGTTTTTGGAGCACAAAGAACAGCTGGAAAGACAGATGTCATCTGTGTTACCATTTTGTTGCTGGTGAAAAATAAAACAAGCTGGTAATTCCAACTGAAAAGACATTTCTAAGTTAATTCCAGCTGTGACCATGTGATCAGCATCTACTGTGTTTGCAGCTGTGACCATGTGATCAACCTCTGCTGTCTTTGGCCCTTCATCCAAGCACATCTGGTAAAAATATTTCAGTAGTGTGGGGAGGAGGAAGTTTGTGTGGAGATTATGTTTTATTTTAGCATGCATAATTCTTTGTTTTTCCAATGGAATTTTTAAAGGTTTGAGGGCAGATGATAGATAGGAAGAACACTGGAAAGAAGAATGAGCACAAGACAGGCACAAATAGGATTGAAATGTTGATGGAAGTAAAAAGTAAAGAGCTGATTTAAAACTATTATGAGCTTTAACACAGAGTGTTGCTACTAAAATAAACATACATGTATGGGAAAATTCCTTTGAAAATTTTACACAGGGATAAAGAAAAGAAAGCACACAAAAAACTACTTAATATCTAGACAGAAGTGCTATTATAAGGTGTCACCTAAATAAGAAATCCTACTTGCAAATTGAACATCAGGAAAAGTTACTGAAGGTATTACTTACATGTCAATGAAAGACCTGGGATCTACACAACGAGGTCAGATTTTGTACTTTCTAATTCATATATAATTGAATATTCAACCTTACAACCTCACCAAGCACCGGCAGCTGTGTCGAACTGTCCCCTCACTCATCCTCAGGACAAGTATCAGATACAACTGCTTTGGAGACAGGCCTGTTGTCCTGTACTCCTGCAGCTCTGGAGACATAACTGTGTTCTAGAGATGTCCCTCTGATCTCTGCTCTGCTTGTAGGACTGGTCACTGGCACATGAGTTCACACCAGTGCTTAACATCAGGCACTTGAGTTTAGCCTTGGAACAGAGAGCAATTGTTTTGAAGTTTAACTTACTTCACTAGGGAATAAGGATTTCCAGAAAACTTTATTTAGTGGGTGAGAATGTAAAGAACACACCTTCTAATCTTTCCATAAGGTAGAAGGCATGAAATTAAGGTGCATGAACCCCCAAAAAATGCTCTAGGTCAGTAAAAACCCTCTACCTCCTGTCTGCTCACTGCTAATCAAAGAACTGAGGTGCTCCCATGTGCATGGGATTTGTACAATTGTCTCTTTGCAAGTTCTTATTCACTATCTGATATATAAAACTCTAAAAAGAGATCTTTTGAAGACCTAAATCTGTGACCCAAATCTGGAGTATGGCTCATTCCTTTAAAAGTGATCAGTGTCAAAAAAACCATTAAGCTGGGGAGTCAGTAATTCACTACATTACAACAAGTAGTTTCAGGCTACTTTGCCACAGTTAATTTTTACATCTGCCTGTTATTGCAGAAACATGTATAATTCTCCTTCTGCTGTCAAGTTGGTAAAGCTCAGCAAAGCTTAACTGCATTTTAAACAATGTAATTTAGTGCAATTATTTGAAAATAAACAGTGTGCTGTAAATTAAACATTATTTAGGTTACATTTTTTATATTTTTGGTACAGCACACAAGCAGATTTAAAAGCTTGTGAAAACTGACATTCTGTTGCTACCCTGTGAGCAACAAGTAGCAAAAAACCCAATCATACAAATCAGACTTTAATAGGATTATAATCTCTCTGCAATCTAGAAAGTACACAGGAATTACTGTTCACCTGTATAACAGCATTCAGTGACAGTGGATAGTTACTGTTGCTTTGATTCTTTACAGCACTGCAGAGAAACAGAGAAGCAGGATTTAAGCCATTAGCAGAAGTTCTGTCAGGGAACTTCTTTTGAATTATGTATAATTGTAGCAACCTGAACACACTTTACATTTGGTTTTATTTTCAAAAGAGATCAAATATCACAATGCTGTTAAAACTGATTTTGAATATTAGAAAACTGTTCCTATTGATAGTCACATCTCACTATTCTGTCAATTTTGTGAATTATTGATTTTCCCATCAATCGCTCATCAACAAGAATTGAAACACTTTTTTTTCTTGGCAAAGTAAAATAAGTTCTAAAAAAAATTAGATATATTAAATAAATAAATCATGCTGTTTTTTATATAATGAAGACATCTTTATTTAAAATTAAAATTTACCTCTTTTCTTTGTTTCTTTTATGACTCTGTAAATGAAAATGTGATGTTCATTATTTCAGACCCTGAGGAAGATACAAGAAGTTTCAGTTGCACTGTTGGATTTTCTTTCCAGCTCAATCTTCTGAAGTTTTGCAGGACATCTCAATATTGAAGTCAAGGTGATTTTTCAAATATTTAAACCATCAAATCCAGTTGTGTGAATAGTATTCCTCTGAACTACTTCACATAGTTCTCTCCATGACATACAGAGCTTCTATGCTCAGATTTTTTCCACTCTTAGATTATATTTCAGAGATCAATTCCAATTTTGCAAATTACTACTTATACTTGTCCAAGGTACTGTTTAGGAACCATGCTCTAAATGACCTTTTTTCAGTGTAGACTTGTCAGTTTGTCTCACTGGGAATAGCATCTGCTATTTTATTTCATGTCTTCTAGGCTTGTAGTTGTGCCATATGCAAGTCCAGGAAATACTTCATAAAAGTGCCATCTCTTCCAACCAAAGGGTATATTGAAACAAAAAACCCACTACAGTAAATGGAATGATCAAAGTAACAATTACATAATTTTTTTATATGGAACTGATAGTTAACGGCAGTAGCACTTGCCTCTGAATCATGTAAGACAGGATTGCAGTCAGGAGTATGACTTTAACTTATTATACAAAGGAGTACCAGTGTCAAATTATACTTTTAGAATTCAAATAAAACCTCTGTTCTAAAATAATATGTTTTGGTGATGAAGTGTTTTTGTCAAAGAGAACTGAAGCAAGTAGAAATAAAGAGGTTCATTACTGGACCTGTCCCGAAAGACAAAGAACGTACATGTAAAAAAACTTCCATTTTCAGAAAACTAGCATTGAAACATGGACTGGGCTGTCAGTCTCTAAATAATGCTATTAGAATATATGTAAAACAGAAGTTGTATCTGCACATGTATTTAGAGAGCCACAAGTTTACACTTTGTTAGAACCTACAATTCCAGTGCAGGTCAGCACTAACCAACATCAGAGGTGGAACAGACGAGCCTTGTTCAGTGTAATCCAACAAGGATACACCAGATATACACGTACACTCTAAAACCCCATGTCCAGGACTTGCACTCTCTCTCAGGGGCCACACCACCACCTGGCACCTCTTTGCTGCAGTGCTTTTGTCCAGATGTTCCCATAGCTGGAATGTTTGGGTTTTCTCCCCGTTTGTTCAGCCCTCTAGAGCTTTGCATGGCATCTCAATACTGTGTGTCAAATTTTTCCCGTTTTTTTTTTTGTTTTGTTTTATTCATTCCAGATTGCACTGAGACACAGGATGGAAATGCAATCAGGAGATTCTGTTCTCTGATTTGAATAGGGAAACATTGGAAAATTTTATATCTTAAGATAGTCTGTGAGAAAGAAATGAAGCATTCAGGTACCTCTCTGCAGAATGAGGTTTGGGGTGGAAATTTAAGTCTCTCCACATATACACAGACTTTTTATGCAAGCGTCAATTATGCCAGATATATATTGCAAAGCCAAAATTTAACTACCTCTACCAAATCCTCTGCCTGACTTTCAGTCTTGTGATTGCAAAGAATTACTTACACTTAGAGAAAGGTAGGCAGCCTAAAAATTAAATAGATGCTGTGTTTTCACAGCTCGGCAGAGCATCCTACTTGTTAGGGCACAGGCAAGAATATCTTTGCAAATAATTGCTGATACTTGAAGAATGACTTTAAAATATAGTTGAGTCTTCAATGAGTCTAATGACTGATGGAGAAAATTAACATAGATATCAACAGGCAAATGTTTTTAATATTGCTATCAATGCAACCATCATACTATTTAGTGCTTCAAAGCACATGAGCCCCTTTGTCAAAGGACCGACTTGGCATCACCTCAGTTAGTCGCATTCTTAGGGTAAACTAAGTAATAACAGTTTTCCCACTCATAAAAGTCAATATGAATTGATAAAAAGATGGGTTTTAATGTGATTTCTTTGATTCTTCCTCTGTTATTTATCATTAATTGCCACTAATGAAGGTGGTACCTACAACCAAGGGAACATAATACCAGAACTTATGTTCTCTGTAAGAACTTAAATGCTCACATCAATGACATGTCTGTGATAGCTCAGTATTGATGGTGATGTTCTTAGACGACTTCTATATTCAGCACAACATCCTTGCTTCACACAAGCAATATCAGTCATTAAGAGCCAATTTCAAGTCTGCCTCTGGTATGCCTTGTATGTATTCCACAGAAAAGTAGTGGAACTTGTATTTTCAAGCATGGAGAGAGCCAGAGAGAATCTGAGACCTTGATTCACCTTAGCAGCAGCCAGAAAAAGCTGGTCTTGGCTACTTTGAAGGCTTTTAACATGCACTAACATACAAGGGCCTTGGGTGGAATTTTAATTCCTACAATTACCAATCAGTTACCCAATAGCAGTGAAAATAAGACTGAGAAGCTTCCAGTCATGACATCCTCTGTATCAACACCACTTTGCTGAATACAAAGTAAAAATTAGATTCAAGAAAATGGAACTTTTATCACTCACAGGAAATTGTACAAACATCACAAAGAGAATCTTTCTGAGGAGATGGCACAGATACAGCCATGGAATCTGCTTGTTAGTTATCAAGACAGTGGCAAAAATCAGAATTATTATGCACCTCTCAATCACTTTTCCTGTTTTCCCTCTGTCAAAGAGTAGCACATAACTGTTAGGATATTGCTTTACAGTTAAGGAATTTCAACTCAGGAAACACTCACAAAGTCAGCTCATTTCAATATCTCCAGCAACGCTGATGCAACAAGATCATTGCTAACATGTGTGGGAAAGGGTCACAATCACTGTGTTAGCTAATGCCTCCAGAACCAATTGTGGAAGTAACACTTACAATCCACTCATCCATGCGTATCTGGGCAAGGAGTTACAGAATAGTCTTCCTTGTAAAACTTTGCCATAAAAAATAAATCATTGTAGAAAATAATACATCAAGTTCTAAAATCAATTAATTGCTATGACTTTTTAGAGAATTCACCAGGACATCATAGAAACTGAAAGTACAGAAAGAATTTACGGAAATGGAAATAATGTATTTAAGATTACCACTAATTAACATGTTTCCCAAAAATTCACAAAACAAATAATTGTTTTCCATTATAAAGATGCATGACTGTAAAACTGTCTGGGTAGGCTGCTAAAACAAACAAACAAAAAAGCTGACAGAAGAAGAGGAGGTTTATGGAAATCAAACAAGGATGTTTGTAAATTTTTATTAATTCCAAAAGGGATTCTTCTCTGGGTAGTTCATGGCCAGACTCCCATTTTTGTGCTTGGACTTCTCTGTAAACTCACCGCTGTCTCGACATTTAAGCATCTCCTACAAGTCACCCTGATCCATAGTACAGAAAAGTCCTTCCCTTTCCCACCTTTTCATACCATGTAAATAATTTAGAGGGACCTTGGCATGTTCTCTGGCAGGTGTTAAGCTCTGGAACACATAAACTTCCATGAAGGTGACCTCATTCCATATCCTGGGATAAACAGGTCAACACCACCTGCACAAATTGGCCATATTATGGACTGAGCAAAACTGAGGGCTAATTGTACTTATATTACTTCTCATTTCTATCAGTAGTTCTTGTATCAGCTGTGCTATGAACAAACACCAAGAGTGTCAAGGGGGCAATACCAGACTCTTTAGTGGTGCCCAGCAACTGGACAGAGTAATGGCCATGAACTGAAAGACAAGTTCCACACCGACATGAGGAAGAACTTCTTTACATCGAGGGTGGCAGAGCACTGAAGAGGCTGCCCAGGGAGGTCATAGAATCTCCCTCTCTGGAGATATTCCAAACCCATCTGGACTTATTCCTGTATAACCTGCTCTAAGTGACCTTGCCATAGTTGGAGCTGATGACCATGCGGTTGGACTGGATGATCTCCAGAGGTCCCTTCCAAACACAGAAATTCTGTGATTCTATGAAATGATCGGCAGAGTAGCAACATGACAGAAAACCTGACCAGGCTCCAGAAAAATTTTAATCAGGGAAAAGTTCAGGTAAAGGAAAGAAATAATTGTGTTTTGTTTTTTTTTTTTCAAATAAGAAAAATAAAATTAAAGACCAAGATGGTCTTAGAATCATAGAATAGTTTAGGTTGGAAGGGACCTTTAAAGCTCATCTAATCCAACTGCTCTTCAATGAGATGGGACATCTTAACCAGATCAGGTAGCTCAGAGCCCCATCCACCTTGACCTTGCATATTCGCTGGGATGGAACATTTACCACCTCTCTGGAAAACGTGTGCAAGTGTTTTATCACTCTCATTGTAAAAAAAGTTCTTTGTTATAATCAATCTCAGTAGATCCTCTTTCAGTTTAAAACCATTACCCCTCATCCTGTCACAACAGGCCCCATGGAAAAGTTTTCCCCCATCTTTCTTATGTGCCTCCTGCAAGTCCTGAAAGGACAAAGTGCTTTTTTATAACCACATTAAAAAAGCTGGCTGTGCTATCTACTTTACCTCATCTCTTGGTCTGATTAGAAGAGCACAAACATGTTATACTGTTTCCTTCACTGTCCAGTTACCCTATGAGGCTTGGACATTGTCTCAACACTTGAGAGAGATCACAAAGCAGTTCATCATTCCTTGCAGGAGAAGGTACATACAAGATTTCATTACAAGCACAGAAAAAAACATATGGAAACAATATACTAGAAAATATTAAAATTAAAAAAAAAAAAATTGAAACCCCTAAAATTAAAAAAAAAAAAGCAAGGAGCACAAGATGACTCCACCAAGTGCACTGAGCTTTTGAATCACACCAAACACTGGCATTGTGCCTCACTGGGGAGGCAGTTTGCCAAAATATTGCCATGGGTAGCTAATAAACACTCACACACAATGGGCAATAGAGATCAAACTCAAATATTTGAAGGTTTGCTTTAAAAACATCTTTAACATATTTAAGAAATAAAGCAGTATTTTATTCTTTCATACTGAACCTATTAAGCCAATTTCTTCAACATTAAAGAATTTCTTATTTCTACAAGCCACTGTTATATCTGATTCCTCTCCTGGGTGTCCTACATGTGCATCTTTGTTCTGCAAAGTCCAGGGAATTCCTTTAAGCCACTCAAGTCCTGTGCCAGGTGTTTGCAAGGATTAACCTTGCAAGGACTTAAACAGATTGCGGGTTTCCACAAATTGCTTTCAAATCCAGTTCTTAGACAGGATGATAACTGATTTCACCGGGCAGAGTTAAAGAAAAGCCTCTCACATTTTCATTTTTCACTATTTCAGCACTGTCATTTCCTCTTCCACACTGGAGCCAAGGGGTTAAGGGATGTGACAGGTTTTTTGATGTAACAATGCAGAAAGACTTTTTTTTCTCAAGGAAAGCAGGCAGAGGCTGTATTTTTCTAACATCACCATGAACGATTTTGGTGATTTGTTTTTTACTATCAGTAATTGAAAGGCCATGGAAAATGGGATACAAGATAGAGATTTGGAAAATTTTGGTTTAATCCTATGGATGAAAGTCTTCTGTCTAACAGTACATGTTCCCTCTGGACTAAGTAACCTTTGCAAGTTTTCCACAAACTGATTCTGCTGAATAGAAATTGATTAATGAGCTCAGACACTGAAATTGTCACTAGAAAACAGCCATTGAGATTCTAGTCAGCAATCACTAGCCCCAGGGTCAAGGAAGACCATGGACCGACTTAGCTGAAAAGAGAGCAGCCTTCATTTGTCTTCTCACTAACTTCATTTAGCTGTGCCTGGTGGCACTGGATGCAGCCAGGAGTCTGCCACCACTTTTGTGATAAACCCATGTACTAAGGGCTTCTTAGCTAGGCTATAAAAATTCCTTCAAGGCTATAATTTCATTGGCCTGAACTTCCACTGCTCAAAGCTTGTAAAGTTATTTATACCAGTGTGAAATTAGAGAAAAGTTGGAATCAAACACAGTATCATTCCAGGTATTGGAGGCCTCATCTATGATGTTGCCTCTAAAGCTTCCTAATATCATTGTCACCAGTTGCTTTTGAAAATCCACGTTGTAGCAGCATCAAGCTTACTTAAGAGAGTTCACTTTCACTTCACTCTGCCTCATATCACTGCCAGCTAACATAAAAAGCCATGTTTAAGCCCTTTAAGCCCTCCTAGAGCTTTCTGTGGACAACGTCCAACACCCTTCCCAGGCCCCAGCCTTCAGATCTTCCACTGGCCTGAGAGAGTGACTTTGCAGTAGTAAGAACAGATACTGGAAATTATGTAAAAGTTGTATCACAAATACTGCATTTTGTAACACAAGTTGGATTTCTAGAAAGGCAGAAATTTGTGAATAATTAATGAAACAGTTTGTGTTTTATCAGCTGATTTAAAATTCTAGTTTTCTGGTAGCTATTCCATCGGTATGGAGGGATGGTTTATCTGTGGTGTTAGGTTTTTTTTTTCCTGTGTAATCTCAATACATTGATTCAGATTATTTTTCTGACCTTTAAAAATAATATATTTTTGATTATTCAACAGTCTACAGTTTTAAACTTCTAAAAGATCAGTCCTGCGATTTTTTTATTCAGACTTTCTATTCTGGCTCTCCCCTTCCTTGATGATTTCCTTCTTCCCATTATGTGCTTCTTGGACAGATGCAGTCTCCAGGGGCTTCTTTAGGCAGGAGTAATACAACTTGAAAGTTATTTTACGAAGTGAACATTGTTCAATCCCCGAGGTGTACTTCACTCATTGAGCCAGGCAGATGACGGTCTTACATTTTAAAGTTAGAAGGTTCCCAGCATTCACCTGTCTCTAATGTAAATTGCAGAAAAATATTTAAACTCACCAGGTTTCTCTTTCTCACTTGCAAGATGGGTATCAGGAATTTCTTAGGGATATTGTGATGAAAAATTATAGTTTGTGCATGGAGTATGGTGCAAAATTCCTGGACACCAAGACTGGTGATATCAGTGCCAGTTCTTAAAAGCCTGCACCTTTGGACAGCACAGTAACTGGGCTAACTTCTGTATTTCTACACAAATGCCTGCACTTCTAAATCTGTTCTGCATTTTTGAAAACACTGCCCTGCACTGCAAATCAAGGTACCTTTGAAAAATAGCAATAAGTTACACCAAAATCTCATGTGAAATTAGTAGAATTCAACACATGCTAGCAAAGTTTTGTGTTTTATCCTAATCAGCCAATAAGATATAGCAGCCAATTAATGAAGATTGTATTTTACATACAAAACACTTCAGGCACTAAATTGCCAACAAAGTGTATGTGCAAATTCAGAATCACACACGTTTTTCTCTGATGCCCTTATGGCAACAATAACTGAACTATAATGAATTTTAACAGTATCTTGTGCCTGTGAGAAGCAGCACTGACAGACACACAGGCTTTTCTGCCTAGAAATAGAGTATTTCTAGTTATAATGACAACCAGACAAAAAGCACAGAGGCCTGAGTAGCTGCTTTGGCGTTATTTTCATCAGATGTCATAAGGTCCCTGGGTACTTGTACAATCAGTAACACTTCACAGAGCCCTCACTTCTAACAAATAATTAGCTAAAATTGAACCAGAGATTTCTTACATGCATGTCATAGGTTTGATATGAATAATGAGGAGAAAGGTTAACAGCCGGTCATAGGCAGTTCCCTATCTTTCAGCTTATTTATTCAGTGAAATGAGAAATTGATCACATTATTTTGTATAGAAGAACCTGATTCATTACAATCAGCTCTGAATTGGCAGGTTTTGCTTTAGGCAATTTCAGAACATTACTTATGCTTAAACAGTTACTGGTAAGGTCATTTTACAACTTGTAATCACCTCTCTGACCCCTTCATGACCATAGTCACAAAAGCGTAAGCATATGTGAAAATTGAAAAACACGCATATGAACAGAAAGCTAATGGTTAAACAAGAGGAGCTGAACAAACAAACCCACCCAGCTGTAGCATGGATGGTCACATTTAGGTGTACTGGAAAATATCAGGAATACATTTTCCCTTGCACATCAAAGATGCACAGGAAGTCATCTCTAATTTGGCAAGACAGCTATTGGGAGGAGAATAATTCTGCCACTGAATGCAACAGTAACCACAGGTGGGCAAGAAAAAGGAATGACAAAGGAGACAACTAGAGGTAGAGGATCTGGAGTTGAAGGTGATACTATGGGGCCTGCAGGGATGGAAAGGAGAAGTTAGTTCTTTTCTCTAGGAGTAGCAATGGTCACTACTCCATTTTCTACTGACCCAAGCTCCCTTAGCACCATGAACTCTTATTCTACAGAAGGTTTATAACAACTTTCCAGAATGGCTCACAACATAGGGCAAGTCATCACAGGTGCTTCATGTCTCTGAGAACACTTTTACCTCTTTCTACACCTTTATCACTCTAACCAGCTTGTCTTTTCCAGACAGAACAAGGAACTGCAAACCCTGCAGGGTCAGAATCAATTCTTTTCCAATTACAGAGACACATATGTTGAAGCCAGGCTGAAACCTGCAGTGTTTGAGAACCAGTGTCATACAGACCTTGCAGAGTGCTGCTGCTGGGCTCTGGATTAGACACCAGAAAGTACAATCTTCTCTTTAAATAACAGAAATTATTTTATTTAATTTTGCAAAACTGAGCCCCTGATTCAGGTTATGCACCCCACTGTATGTTAGAAGGAAAATAGTGGGGACACTGTAATAACTGTTTGAGAATGAGAGAACGTCAGCTGATTTATGACAAAGGGTGTAAATTGCTACAGAATTAACTGCTTGCCACATGACAGTCATTAAAACAGCCATCAAAGGGCAACAAGTGCAAAACAAAGAAACATTACATGTATATTTCAGTTGGAATAACTTTGTAATTATACCTGTTAGCTCCATTGTTATAAAAGGCATTATCGTCACTTCAAAGCAAAAGAAAGTGGTTAAAAATAATTCTTGTTCATAGGATATGTTCAAGGATAAACTGCAATACAAAGCATAATCTACAGATTACTTTTTTAAGCACTTGAGTTCCACATACTTGAGAAGGTAATATTCAGACCTGAAAAAAGGATTTCATCATCTAAAATGAGATTAAGAGGACTTCTTCAAGCTTCAACACTCACTTAAAACAATTCTTCAAACTCCTTCCTGACCAGCTACAGGTGCTAAAGTCTATAATTGCTTACACATCCCATAATAAAGTTTACTAAGTGCTTAATAGTCTGGTTTGCCCTTGATGAAAACAGCCTTTTCACCAGCAGAAGGAAGTCATTTGAGATTATCTAGCAGTTAAAAATTGCATGAACATGTCTAATGTATATCTACAGAAGAAAGTTGTGATCAAAGAGGGGGACATCTCAATTTTTATACAACAGTTTAATGAACACATGCTAAAAACATTCCTTATTCTGAAGGAATCAAAAAACGTTTCCTGTCTTCCAAGAGAATTCACTAATCATGTATCCACAGGCAGTAAAGATCTAAAAGGGTATACTGAACCAGTGCAGAGGAGAATCCATGATACACAGAAGTAGAGAAAGGATAAAATGGCAAACATCATTCTCCAGCCCAGTGCCTCCTGGGGAAGAGAAGAATTATGGGTTCAGGTGTTCATTCTACCCATTTGGGATTCAGTGTCTCAGTTTGGTCACAGCTGTAGACAGATTTAAGATGCTTTATTCAGGTTTGTGGATTTCATTTACGGAACAAGGTACCTAAATTTCATGCATAATGGCATTCAGCAATTCCTCTGGCTATTTTGTCCTAGATTCCTTAATTTCATTGAATAACACACACACAGAGGGAGAGATTTAAAAGTTATCTCTATGTCTCATTCATGAATGTATGGTTCATTGAAGCTCACCAGGACTGGACACAAAAACCTAAGAAGAAATTTTATAAGTTTTGCCAGAATCTTTGAAGGTGGGCTAAACTGTCCTGTAACAGTTTCCACCTTACTTTATGTCACACTACTTGCTGATGCTTCCAACTGTTATGGGAGAGGAAAAGCACACCTAAAAATGATCATGTAATGTGCACTCAACTGCAGTTTTGATATGTGCTTTAAATAAAGGTATTGCTTAGTCCTGAAAAAGCTTCTGGAAACATAGCTGGGGAGATACAGTTTATTTCTAAAACTGCCCTAAAAATGGCAATTAAGAGTTGTTTAAAGAATGCCTGTAACAAACATGTAAGTCAATACTGGTAGTGGGACAGGTGAAAGTTCTAGTATGCCCACTAGAAACTGGATGACATCTGCAATGCCATTTAAGACAAAGACTTTGACATAGTTTATTCCCTTCGTTTAGGTCTTGTCATATTTCTAGGTTGCTGCTTCTGTTTACACACTACCCACAAAGATTTATACCTTTGGTATCTGGTCAAAGCTTTTCTTGCAACACACTGCATCTCTTCTCAGGCAGGGTGGGGTAGTCCAGCTGCCAGAGACAAATGAAAGCAAAACAGGTCTCGTTTAAACCCACCCCTTTTCCAGAGCTTCGACTGTGTCAGCACGCTGGATTTACTATTTATATCTGCTAGGACGTACAGTATTTGAAAGAACCCGGCATTTTGTATCCATTCTAAAAGTCAGTCACTTTTTAACTCTGGTTAGTACAAAAAATATGTCTGTCTAAACAAAACACATACAAACATAGCCTCTTCCCAGCCTCAGAATCTCACTGGTCCTCTTACTTCTGTACTACCAGCTGTAAGGGAAAGTTAAAGAAGGAAGACACTCCTGCTGGGAAAACTCACTAGATGCCTGCAAGGTCTTCCAGTCCTGCTCCTACTTAGACTCAGTAGTTTGAGGATTTGGCAAAGCATTGAGATATGAGCTCTTTATTTTTTCTGGTTGGGCAAGTCAAGGTCCCTATTGTAAAAAAATCCATTGCCCTGAGATGTTCCTACAAGAACTATAAAAATGCAGCAATAATGATTTTCATTTGGCATAGGAAGAGCCCTGAAAAACATCATCAACATATGGAGCACAAGTTACACATTCAGATGGTGAAAGCTGAGCAACACCTAAGGAGACAACACAAGGACCATGAGTTAGCCTTGTGAAAAAGAAAAGCATTTTTCCCCTTTGAAAACATCATCTCTAGCCAATAGTGGCCTTGGGCCTGAATGTGAATAAAATATGTAACTATAACAAAATATGTCAACAAGTCAACAGTTAAAGTATCATTTCTCTGAATAAAGACAGAACCAGAATCTCTTTTCATTTTCAACCAAACATATCCTTGCAAAATTTGAAAAATTTTATGGAGTAAAGAGTTCCACATTCCCTTTATGGCTTCCAGGACAAATTCATTGGGGAGATCAAATTATGAAAGGGAAAAGTGACTGTTCTATTCACTTAAATCTAAAATTAAGTGACGTTATATAAATCTATTTTGTGAAAGTATTTTAAAGGGTTTCAGCTCAAACTGAAAGTGAAGACCCGTTTTCAAGCTTTGAAGGCCACAAAAAACATAATGGTGATTTTTTTCAGGCTAATGGTAGACAGACTATCCCATGATAAATTGTACATCCAGCCACACAACCTCAGAGGCCTAAAAAAATTTTGAACATCTTATTTCTTCAACAACAGTATTATATTCTTTCTTCAAAGTTTCCTAAACCCCTATAATAAATGGAAGATATTTCATTTTCGACACTAGCAGATTCCATAATGAGTTAAGCCTCTTTACAGTTTATTTTAATAAAGCACAGCTTTCTAAATATACAGAGGCTATAAAACTTGCAGGTTGGAGCAATAATATGTTTAGTAGCCTTGCTTTATAAAGTGGAAATGTTTGCATGTCTCAAATTACGAGCAATTTAAAGTAGGAAGTAAGCAAACTAGCTCTTGTGTTATGAAGCTTGACATTGTTAAGCCTTAAGAGAACACATACTTCAAAGTCATACACACTGAAATATGCTCTGTAAGCCTGGCAAAAGGACAATGCCATAATGATATACTGCACAACAATCTCCACAAATTTCTATTTCTGTGTGAGGTAGCCTTGCTGTAAACTTTAAAATGTTACTACTTGTCCTATTTTTAACATTTGTTCATTATTTATTTTCTTATTAAAAGATCAGTGTGCATGAAAAAGACAAGGAAGCTTTCCTTTGGATAACAACTATGAAAAGTAATAACTGTAAATTATAAACAGAAAAAAAAGTCCCAGTGTTTAAATGAAGAGTCAGAAATATCACTTGATGAAAAATATTTCAAAAGTATTAAGGTGAATTACTATATATTGCATTGACATAAGTGTGGAGACTCTTATTTCTCCTTCACAAATTTGGTGTTAATTCTGCACTGACACCTGTGTCTTCCCTGTTAATAAGTAGCAGAATTAAATCAATTATACTACTTACAAACCTAAATTTAATAATTCATAATTCTTCATGCAATTGTAGCTAGAATTCAATTAATATTAAAATATGGTATATATGAAATTCAGTAAAATGTTAATAATTGACTAGAAACATAAGTTTAAAAAAAAATCCTAACCTAAGCATCTTCGTATTGGTCTGCCAAATTAGTCTGGAATATCATGATTTTTTACATCTATACCTCCTTCAGAATATAAGTGATTTGGAGATGTACCCACCTGGACTTGCAAAGAATTATTCTCAATACGTGTCTAAAGTTTTTCAGAAAACAGGTAAGTCTTACTCAGGATCATTGCTTGTTTTGTGTCCATTGCAATGCAAAAGTAGCTGTCATTTTTTAAAACGGTTCTAAAAATCTTCACTTTAAAAGTAATTTCACTTGGTAGACATAAATATTGTGATGCCATATATACAAAGCCTTACTGCAAATTCACCCCATTTTTTACATTTCAGTCTGCTCGTTTTCGAATGTGAGTTGCATTTAATGAACTTTCTTATTTTTCCTTTGTTCCTTTAGTACTCATTTAAATGAAACTCACTGGCTGATGTTAGACATCTTTATCACACAGCATGCTGAGTCTTATACATAAAATGTTGTTGGGGCCTTAAAAAAATAAAGATTCTTGATGAATTGTCACCATAGAATTGAGTTACTATTTCTATCTATTGGCACTACAGTTAGAAAAAAAAGAAAAAGGCAGGAAGAGGTGTTCATGAACATCTATTCCCCAAGTATTTCAGAAAACAGTATCTCCTCCAGAGCCCTTTTATTCTGACACACACAGTATGCCTGTGAGCACAAAGGTGCTCCCTTTGGAAATATTTTAGTAAACAGCAAGAGTTGACAGATATGTTACATGGCACATAGCTCCTTCTGAGAGTGCATGAAGCAATGTGCAAGAGATCTTCAAGTATCACCCGAGGATGACACTGTAAGTCAGCTGAACAAGATATTCCAAACTGACTAAAACCCTGAACCACAATAGTGCTTTTGAAAATCCCTGTCCATGTGTCTGAACACAACAAATGCCAGAATATTTTAAAGGCCATGACATGCAATCAGCACTTCAAATGTAACTCTATTTGAAAGGCTGCCAGCACAATATTACTGTCAGTAAGAAAAATTAATGCATATCAAAAATGTTTGAATTTTTTATATCATGTTCTGAGAAATTCAGGTCCTTTGGTGAAGGACTAAAGCTGTTATATACTGAGAATCAGAGACGCCCTTCCCTGCTCTGAAGATGCTTGGACACAGCAGAGCACCCTGCTCTGCCAGGGGGTCACACCAGCTCCTGCACTGCTCTGGACTCTTACAGAACACAACTCTTAAGGGACACAAAATTCCTACACTACACTGTGATTCATAATGTAGGGTTTCTCACTGATGTACAGCCATCACAAATAAGGTTTTATTAGCTGAGTTTAGAAGACAAGAAAACAAAAGCTTGTTAACTGAGCTCAAATAAGCTGGTGTGGAAGTAGACATGTAGCACATGACTTTTAGTTCCCACACCTTTGCTTGTATGCCAGGAGACTGAACCTTCCTTTTCAAACAATTAGAAAGTGATAGCAGCAGCAAATCAGTCTGTGTTCAATCAAAGCTACAGAACGCTTTTTTTGTGTAAAATTAGATCTCTCCAGACACTGTCTCTTCAAGCATACATGATGTATGCAGTTTGCCTTTTTTCTAAAAACAAGAAACATTAGTCAATTCAGCAGAAAGAGGGTTTGTGGATTTCTGTGGGCTCATATCATCACAAAAGGAATTGACTAGTTTGATCCACACCATATGCAGGTGATGATAGGTCCATCCTGCTGATTCTGATATAATAAGGCAGCATCAGTTGGCTATAAAATAAAAACTGCATCTTAATGGATCTGGGTTTTTGTTTTAGTTTTTTTTGTTTTTGTTGTTGTTGGTTTTGTTTTGTTTGCTTTTTTGTTGGATTTGTTGCAGTGGTTTTTTTTGTTTGGTTTAGTTTTGGGTTTTTTTGTTGTTGTTTTTTGGTTTTTTTTTAAGTCATGTGCATTGAGCATTAGAATGCTTTGTCAGATAATGCATTCAGTTGATGCTTTTGGAGACTTGAATGCATGTAGCTCCTGACAATGATTATATGCACGTGCTCCATATAATTCCAAAAGCACACCCATTATGAAAGATTAGTACAGTTGTGCTTATGATGTATTTAGGTCGTCTGTTACTGAATATTTCTACTGTCAGTACAACAAAAGTGTGATGATCACAGTCAAAGCTTAACAAAGAAAATGCTGTCAGGCAATTAGTAAGCTGAAGTCAGCAGTACCAAAGTGAAATATATCATGTTTGGAATAGCACAGTGGTTTGCTTGTGATAAAGGTTGAAAGAGGTCCTCATACTCTGAACATATCCTAACTTTGGAAAAAGTTTAACATCTGAAACTCTCCCCACCAAAAAAAGAAAAACAAAACCAAACCAACAAACAAAAAGGTAAAAAAAACCCCAAACAAACAAAAAAAAAACCAAACCAAAACAAAAAACACAACAAAAAAAACCAACAAAAAAAACAAACCAAACAACCAAACAAAAAAAACCACAAACAAAAACAAAAACAAACAAACAAACAAAAAACCCAAACACACAACCCCACAGCTTTAGCTCCTTCTTAGATTTCTTTATAGCATTTTCGCCTTTTATGAAAGTGGTAACAGCACACCTGAGGACACACTACAAACACATATATCCACTTAAGAGAAAGGAAAGGCTATCAAATGAATCTCAAAAACTGCAGAAATTTTGAAAAAAAAAATAAATTAAGTGAATCTTACTCTTGAAGGTAGTTGACACACAGCCCCAGAAGTGAGGTTTCCCTTTACTGTTAAGAGCATGTCTTGAACACCAGAACTGAATTCTGAGTCTGTTAACTCTTCAGTGCTGGAATACTAATGCACAATATAAACTGAAAGAAATTCAGCAAAGAAAAAAATTTGGCAAGATTGATAAAAGCATGAATACCAAAGGCTTGGCAAGTTAACAGTTATGGAAGGTACAACTATATGAATAGTACAGATCAAAAATATGTAGTAAAAATTGTGTGGTGAATCAAACTTTCTCTCAACAAGATTTGTCATTACAAATCTTGAGAGATTATAGGAAATAATTAAAATTGTGAAGGGTAAGAAAAAGAAGTGAAACTCTGCTTAGGACAGCCTCCTTCTAGCTGCCTCCAGGCTTGGTACCGGTACTGTTAAGGGAGGAGTGGAAGGAAGAGTCAGGATCTGGGAGGAGTCTGCAGCCATCTGTGGGAGCCCTATTCAACAAGTTTTCAAATCCACCAGGATTCCCCAGTCTATGGCCTCAGACATGCCCCTTTCTTCACATTCTCTTTTTCCTCTACAGGAACAGCAAATCTCAAATTTGTTTATACTACTTTGAGTACCTTCTTCCTGATGTCCCAGGGACTACAGGGAAGGCAGAGTTACATCTTTACTCTTTATCTGAGCTGTGTGTGCCTTTGAAATCAATGTTAGCAGCAGAAGTCGAAAGTGAGATTTTAGGACTTAATTTCGCTATCATATACAAATATGCAGGTCCATCTGACAACCTCAGAGGGATTTTTGACTTTCTGCCCTGCTAATACCCTGCATACCATGACAGGAGAAGGTGAGGCATTTAACATCCACAGCAGACAGAAAATCCCTGAGTTTCCACTCCTTCATTTCTGCTACTGCTGTTATTATTATGCACTCACTCATCCAGTAAGGTGTTCCCTCACCAGGTTTATGATGATATAACCACATTGTCTTCAACTGAGTTATTGATTCATACTAGCATATGAAATGAGTCAAGCCCTAATAAATATCTAAAAGATGAAAATAAAAACCAGCTAGTGCTTGCACAGAAGCTGTTTGCACTAACATTAATGCCATCTGCACTAGATCTAGATGGCAGATTGAAATGTCAGTAGAAAACCAAGGATATTTTATTTTGGCTTTGTCTCTATTTACTTTATTTTAAGGATATATGCTTTTTCAATCAATGCTATTTGATAAAGTTGTCATTAAATGTAAATGGATTAAGCCAAATTCTGCCAGACAATATGTGCTGTTCAAGAGCCCTGCAATGTGAAAGCATCTTTCCTGAGTCTACAGATTTCTGCACAGCAAGGGTTCTTCAATGGTTTCTCAGCATTTATACATATCATCTCACATTACAGACTTGGCTATTACAAAGAGACGGTGGTACCTCCCACACAAAGGTCATAGGCCACTGTTATTGACATATGCCTTTAATCCTTTGGATGCTTCAAAAGATGAAGATTAGCAGCAATCCTCAGAACTTGCACCCAGGAGATAGCTATTTGTTAAAAAGTTGATATTATTGATGCTTACAACAGAAGGAGAGTATGTAGTTTATCTAATAAAAGTCAGGTCATGTTTGCCTAGACTCCAGAGTTTTGACAGTTCCCTCACTGAATTGTTTGATGTTCAGGTTCATATAATAAAAGCAAATTTTTCATCAGTCATGCATCTTCTTAGGAGCAACTGGTATTATTGTGTGGATTTGCTTCCTTGGTTTTCTACAGAGTTTTTCCTCTTAAAATCTTTGTTTCCTTTAGAATTCATTATAAATGACATAATTATATGTCTTTTTCTGCCTTGATTGAGAGCATTTCTTACAAATGATGATTTACCACTTGGAAATTACAAATAGCGTGAATAGATACAATTATTATATTGCAGAATTTCCCTTAAAATCCAGAAATGTGGTTTAGCTGAACTGTTCATAAATTGTAACTAGGAAGGTCACATTATTGCCTCTAATCTTCATATGACCCTTGATGCAAATTGAAGTGTTTCTTCTAACTGGATTAGAAGGTTTCCTCTGGAACGTTGAATAGATTTAAGATTGGGATGAACAGAAATGGACATGAAATACAAGCAAAAGAACCTACACAAAATAATTACTTTTATGAGGATACTTTCAGGCAATCACCTTGTTTCAGTAAGAATGTTCCAGCTGAAGTTTAACTGAGACACTCAGACCGAAACCTTTTGAATCTACTGAAACCCTGCCCATTAATTTTGACTAGACTTTGGCCTAAGTTTAAGGAGAAGATGCATTAACAACTCCTTCAATTTTTGAGTCCCATTTTCCACAGAAAGAAAGAACAATTATACAATGCTTAAAGCTGTGGTTGTATAGGGCTAGCACTGTTTTTGTAGTGTCATCTGTTATCATGGGATTTGTTTATGGAATTCTTGGACGTGTCCTGAAGGTGATTCTCTACAGTTCATGAAGATGAACCAAAACTAATGTTTATATTTGTCACCCATAAATAGTATTTCTCTCTTTTTGTTTCTTTTCCTATGGAACTGCCAGAATGCAAATGTTTTCTGCTTTAGAAACATAATTAAAGTAAAATGGAAATAAATTGGCAATGGTGTGGATTAAACAATGAAACAAAAGCCCAGGAACACTTTTACACATATGACTGCATGTGTCCATTAGTGTGTTAGTTAATGCTGGTACACATACTCACCAAGTCCTGCATCAGAGAGTCTGTTACAGAAAGTATGGCCTGAAGCCCACTGAAATCAATCTCTATGTGCAAAGACTTCAATAGAGTCCTGTGTGCACGTCTTTGCAACAGATGGCTGTTAACAGCCAGTTCTGAGTATTTGAAACAGGCTCATCCTCTCTTCAAAAACCAGGGCCAGAGCATCCATTAATGGCGTGAGGAGAGGAGGTGAGAGGGCCAGGAGAACTAAAGTTCAAAGAGTCGCAATTAGGCAATGTTAATGAGGGAAACACTCAAAACATTTCCACTTTTCTAAAAAGCCTTCAGTTTGTTTTATAAACAGAACTCTGTGCAATGTAGAGCCATCTATCCATAATCCAGATTGTTTTCAGACTCCAGTCTTTGCCAGAGTTGGTAGGGCTGCTAACATGCTAAGCATACTCTGAGTGAAATGGAAGTCAAAGCTCATATTCATTTCAGTTTGTACAGGGCTAGGCCAGTGCTCCAGGCTTCTTAATATCTTGTTCATAACGTCAAATACGAAGTGCCATTTCTTTCATCAAGCATTTGCAACTGAAAAAAGAAATGCAAAAAGAATCCATATCGCAATATCTTTCTGAGGTGCGTAAAAAACTTTGTAGTTTCTTGCATTGTCTTCAACCTTCAAATAAAATAATAAATAAATAAACCCCAAACCCTGCATCTCAGTTAATCCAGATCCCATTGCTTGCCACTGCAGGATTTGATCCTGGAAGCAATGCACAACAAACTTTAGCCATATGGAATCTCTGGCTCTGACGTCGGGTCAAGAAAGGAGAAGGCACTTTTGAGGTGTGAGACAGACATGGTAGCTTATTAAAGTGGCTGCTGCCTTTTATAGGGTCTGCTAGAACTTTCCAGAAGGGGGTGGACTGGGGTGGAGTTGGGGCAGAGCATGGGAGGAGCATGGAAAACAAGGAGTTGGAATAACCATATAGGGAATATACTGTAATGCAGTAAAAAACAACCCATCACGGGGTAGGATTCGAGGCCATGAGGGAAGAAGGAATTTTCCAGCAACTACAATAGAACATATAAGGAATTATACATTAACTGCAAAACCCTTAACAAAACCCAAAACATGAAGTCCATTAGAGTGAAAAAACAGTCCAGTCCTCTTCACACACTTGTCTCTCCATCGATGAAGGTTCATTGTCAGACATTGTCTCTCCAACCTTGGTAGCTCCTTCCTCCTACATCTTGCAGTTTATCTAAACAAACACTGAAAAACCCACAGTAATTTCTGCTTCATCCCTTCTCGTTGTCATACATTGATATCCCTTTGCTTCTTCCAGCACTGGGATGTATCTGATCATGGGGATCAACTCACAGAAAATAAACCCTTTAAGAAGCAGCAAATATATATAAACATGATACAGACACAATTCAGGTGTGTATCAAATGAGTCAAGAGAAGTGCTCACTCTTCAGTTGAACTAATTTCTCTGCTTCTTTTGAGAGTAAGTCCTCGCCCACCATATGCCTTCCCTTATTGTCACTCATCTGAATTTTCTGAGTTAGCACAACTTGTGAGACTTCAGAAAACTTAAACCTGGGTGGGGAATTGCTTTTACCAGGTTGATGAATCAAATAATTTCAAATAAACAGCGGGTAAAGGTATCAGAAGTCCCAGCAAAGGGACAGATAAGGACCTCCTTTCCTCTGTTGTGATGAATCTGTGGACCTGTTCATTAGGTCTAATGCAACTTAACCACTTGGCCAAAATCAAAATACTATATGCCAAGAGATTAGAACTTATTAGGAGACTTGTTATCAACAGGTTTTGGCCATTAGTTTCCTTCCTTTTTTTTTCCCCTAAAATTATGTGCTAGTAATACATCTTGTTTTCAATACAAATACCCTGCAGAGTATAAAGTAATTTTTTTAATCATAATTTTTTTAATTTACTGAAACACGTTTTTGAAAATCCTTCCTAAAAATATCTTCTAAAATTCAAAATAATTTACAATAATGAAGAAAATAGATGAAAATCTGGAGGAGGAGTAAATATTATATTGTGAACCTGCAAAATGGAAACAACTATGAAAGTTTAAAATGTTTCACAAAATCATTTTCATGTTTTTCAACCATCTCTAGTTACACACTTATTACAGTAAAACAGCTTTTAAAAAGCAGCTGTGTTTTCCACCAAGGGGTGACAGCATTTCACTGTGGGGATAATGTGTGTAAATGATCCCTTCATTATATAGGGTCTGATCTTGTATTCCTTGTGCATCCTAAGTTCACACTAACACTAACTATGTGTTAACAATAGTATTCCAGACAAATTCTAACGGGATAATTGTGTTGTTATAGCTACCTAAATTTCCCTTGTTTCATTTGGATTCAGCATTTTACTTTCTGCTATTGAGCCAAAGTCTGCAATAGGAATTTTGCCATATAAAGCTGCACAATTTTATTCTGAGTTGCTAAGATTTTCGGGACCTTGGTACATTTTCCTGCTGAGGGAACTGCCCTTCCAACAGCAGAGAAACTTTCTCCCATCTGTGTTGCAGGATCTGGCAACTGTTCAAAAGCAAACTAACACTATCCAAGATAGATCAGAAAATAAACATATGAATAAACAAATGAAAATACAAGAAGCCATTCAGGTTCTGGACTACTGTCACCCAACCTGGATTTGAGCTGGGATACTTGATCAACATAATTGCTCTCACAGAGACTGCTTGTCAAAGGTTCTTCTATTCTTCTACTTGCAGGTCTATGAACATTTTGCATGGACAGAGAAGCATCAACTCCAGGGTACAATTCTCTAAAGGGCAAAGTAATTGCTGCAAACATATCATTAATAGTGTCCAAAAATATTATTTTCCTACCTCAGTGGTAACCTGAAAACGTTTAAACCAAAGATAAAACATTCATACATCATTAGGGCCTGCATACTCTCAGTTTGAGCATTTCTTGCCATGAAAAAATGAAATTATTTCAAATTAAGAACCAAAAAGTCAGTAATTTTTGAGGGAAGGCAGAAACAAATGCAAATTTTAAAGATCAGAATTATCATACTTCTTGGTGAGAGTAAGTTACACACATGGGGGGGAAACAACCAAATTATTGCTTACAGAATCAATAATATAAAACATATCACCATTACTCCCTGATTTAATTGAAACTGCATTTCTTCAATCCTTGCCAGAAAAACAGAAGAATATGGCTACAGAATTCATGCACCCACTTTTTGTCTACATGACCTGTTTCAAGAGCTAAGCCAAGTTTCATTAAAAATTATGGGTCTCATAACTTTTCTTTTTTTTTCTCTCCT
>VXAU01003785.1:280196-317372 GCA_013399695.1 Formicarius rufipectus | reverse complement strand
AAAAAAAAAAAAAAAAGATACCCTCTCTTTGAATCCTCAAACTTGTTCATAGGCCTGTTTCAAATATTGATTATTAGTTCTGGTCAATAATAACCAGTGTCCCTGTGTCAGCACTTCATTTCTGATCTTTCTGTTGTTCTTGTACAAGAATTATTTTATTTGAACATTGAAAGCCACTTATAACTGCATGTATTTACATAAGTTCGTCTCTACATTGCATACTCAAAACCAGAACAACAAAACATGCATAAAATACATTAATTTTTTTCTTATAATTTAAATAAGACCAAAGCTCTCCACACATCTACTACTACACAGAAAAATTTGGACCAGAAATCAGTGATCATCCCATTTTATTTTAATCAAAAGTAATATAAAATCAAACAGAGGAAATAGAAAGAACCATTTCTTAGTTGTTTTTGTTCTACTTCATGTAAAATGAATATAACACTCTGCAGACTTCAGGACCCTGAATGCTACACAATCCCACATATTGGTTTGCTGAACCTGAGCCACAGCTGTTCTGATAACAGACCCTTTGAAATTGCTAAAACTTTGAATAAAAGCAATGTTTGCAGTAATGATGTTACACGGATGGTAGATTAATCATTGCTACACATATTTTTCACAGTTTTTTGTGCTGCTGCTAAATGAGTGTGTAATAGTCTGAACACCTGAAGCTTCACTCCTTTACACACTGTCACAATGGTCAAATGAAAGGGGTGAATCCAATCACCTATTGGAAAGAATGGGATTTTATACGCCTTAAACATGGTAATATTTATTATCAAATCCTGTGTGTAAAGCTGGATCAAAGTCCCTCTTACCACCGTTGTTCTACAAGAAAAACTCTACAAGCCACAGTTGTAACTGACAAGGTAGAGCAGAGTTCACACTATATCTTTTATTAATATGAATCTGATCATAAGGCTTTAAAAACGAAAAATTGATGAGTAAAAATAAATCCAACAGTATGACTGTTATTAGAAGTAATTATTAAGATACCTATCTTAAAAGACAAAATTCAGGTAAAATAAAAATAAGTACTCTTTTAATCAAAACCACATTCTTTTAATAAAAAAAATAAATATAACTCATTTATGTGCAGTTTGATGCTAAATGTATTTGTACTACAAATAAAATTTTCCAGTTGCTCTACTTAGTGATCTCTGCATGAATTTTATAGTGTACAATCAAGTCATTCCATCTTTCCATGACATCCACAGGTCTAACCTAAGGCTACTTTGACAAAAGAAAGGAAAATCATGGCACCTGCCTCTTTTTCAAATGAGTGAACCATGTCGCTCAGTTCCTGGCTGGGGACTGACTGCACCTCCATGTGAGAAGGTGACAAAGCAGTTGGATTTTCTCTGCACTTCTGGAATGAGCACAGCAATGCTGTTGCACTAATTTCCCTCTGCATCATCCTTAATGCAGTTAATAATTCCTTTTCAGTGTTCAGTCTACAACTTTTGCAAAGAACTTTTCATAGCAACCTTGACGTTCAAATAAATTCAGTGAAACTGGGAAGCTCAGCCAGATACAAACAAAATTCCACCTACTTTGTGTCAAGTGCTTCCTATTATATGACTTTAGGCCTTCAAAGGCATCAAGCCAATAAAACATTAACACTAGATACACCACAGCTTAGATTTAAGCCATCTGAATGTCTTTCTAAATATCTACTATAATTTATTAATATTTTCTAGCTTATTAATTTCTGTCCCTTCTGCAAGCATTTAAAAATACTATAAAATTAAAATCAGCATTAGTTGCTTCTAACTGTTATAGAATTGCCATGACAAAAATGTCCAGGACTGAAACAATTACTAATATCAATCTGAGATGTCATACAGTGATCAAATTCTAAGTTATGAAGAAAATTATATTTTACTTAAATCAAAGCTGGGGGTTTGTATACAGTAGCAGCAGACACTAAACTGAACATTGCTGAAACTACCTGGTTAAGATTTTTATTATGTGACAGTATTGACTGAAGAAAACAGCAAGCCAACTCTGGTGTAAATCAATGAGCTTTTGCTAGGCTTTCACAAAATAAAAGACCTGCTGGACTCAAAAGTAAAATAATCAATTTTATTATGCTGAACAGGTTGAGGATTGCAAGAAACATCTCCACAACCATCCACAGTAACAATAATTTAAAGGTACTGAAAAAGGGCCAGGTTTTATTATCAGACCTAAAATATTCAGTTTTAGAAGACATGAACATCAAAGAGATGAAACAAATGCAAGGTTCTGATAAATGACATAGGTCAGCGCCAGACAAAATCAATCTTGAAGAAAAATTCAAATGATAAAGCACCCTGTGAAGAGCCCAAAAAGTAAGCAGAAGCAAATGGTTGAGATTATGCATATATTAGTTTTCATAATTTGTGCACTTTTGGGAGGGTTAATATGTTTTGTTTATAAAAAGGGAAAATAAATTAATGGAGAGAAAAAGTACTGGAGGGAAGAGATAATGATTCCAACCACATAATGAAGATACACGTGCTTTCTTACCTTATGTCAACTGACTGAGATTACTAAATATAGTTAGAGATTTTACTAAAATGTATAACAGATTTCCTTCTCTTTCTATCATGATTAATTTGTTATAGAACTTCTATGTACAAAAGTATAATTTAAAAGATTTACTTTCTCTTAATGTTTGGTTTGGGGATTACAGAGAGCACATTTTCTTTGAATTATATGAACTGTTGAAATTTTCAAGAACTCTTTGCATTGCAGTATTCGTAGTGCTCTCAGGAATACCAGCTACAAATAATTCTACATCCTGTTGTTAAAACATCTGGAATTTTATCTCTGGCCCTGGCAGAAGACTCTATATAGTGTGATGGAAATTTAAGGGTTCATGGATCCAGCAATCAGGTGGATAAACTGATGAGAAAGAGGATTGCCCAAATTAATAAGTAAAAAAAAAAAACAAAAAACCAACTAGTTTTTACTGGGTATTACCTTCAGACATGGCTAAAATGAGGTTTACTTCAGTTAAATGAGGCTTGGAAAGGCTGTAAAATGCATTTTACCCTGTCAAAACTGACCATAACCTCTTCCCTTGACAAATAGCTTCTGAAAGGCACCAAAACTCACATAAATATAGGCTAAGAAAAACACTAAAAATATACTCTGTACCACACACATGCAGCATAACAGCTTGATTTCATTACAACACTTAAATGCAATATTTTTCTGCACAGTATTATATTAATATGATAAAGTGCAGCCAGCCAAAAAATAGCTGAAGAGCTGCAAAGTGATTTCAGAAATTGAAAAGCAATTTCAAATGTTTGGTAAGCATTAACTTGCTCACTGCGCCCTATCAAAACCAGCTGCTAGCCCATAATTCTAACCTCTTCCCTTTCAAAAATACAAGGCCTTGAAAGACTCTATTAATGAGAAACGAATATGGTAATTGAAAGAGTAAATGTAATTTTAAAAGAAAGCTCCCACCATCAAAACATTCATCCTATTACATCAGCCTGTTTCACTAAAGGAACTATATGAAAATGTGTTCTTATGTAGGATATTTATTTACCTATGCTGATAACCAAGAGGCTTAATGAAATTCTAAAACATTTGTCTTCACCAGTCAGTGACTGATCTCACCAAACATTCACTTGCTCCAGCTCTAGCTGATGAATGTAGGGATGCTAAGAGATGCTCAGAAAATACAAGGTCTGAAAATGGGTTTTACAGCAGCAAATAAACTGCAGGGCAGGGCACCTAAGCAAGTGGATGTCAGATGTTAAAGACTGGGCTGCCTCAGATCCCATGTCTGGCCTACTTTAAGATGCCTCCCTATAGTCTGACATTAAGCCTCAGTGTGAAAGTGAGATTCATTTCCAAAGGCTCTTCCACATCTCGAGTAGCTCCCAAGTAGCTCAAGTTCAGCCAAGTGGCTCAGAGCACCAAAAAGCAGCATCACTCACTGTTCATGGCCACAGCCTCCAACACTCAGAGTGGTAGAGTGAAATGTGGACTTCACATACTCCTCAACCCGAGGCATTTTGAAAATGGGCCTTTTTACTTTTTTTGCTGCTCTAGTACAACCAGTGGCAGCACTGGAGTACAACAGGAGACTGATGAAGGTACGTGCTGAGGTGCAATGTGCCGATCCACAATGCTTGGACTATATCTCAGCTCTGTTTCATTATATACACATAGTGTAGACAACACCTGGATTACGCAATTAAATGAAGAAACTTTCTTCAGCAGAAGAACAAAAGAGGAGAATGGCTAATGCAGAGAGTAGATTAGAGAACTACCATAACACTGGTTTTTGAAAAATGCTTTTCTATGTCTGCAGCTTCTCAATGACCCAGGTTAAGCAGGGAGTATGAACCAAAAGAGTTAGTCTGCACAAAGTTACTTTGACACTAGCACATAATTATATGCTCTGAAAAACACTTCAATGTGACTGTCTATTAGAAAGGCACTGTAAGAAAATGAAGCTGTTGTTGCTTGCAAATTTGCAAACTTCACTATCAAAGATCTCAGCAATTAACAGCTTTGTGCACTGCAATTTTAAATAATTGATTCCATAGACAGACACACAAAAAATAAAATTATGAAGGCTTGAAGTAAAAACCTGATAAATTACATATTATGCAAATTTAACATTACGTTCAAGAAGATGACAACAACTACCTTTACATTATTCCAGGTGAGACTTCCCCAGCTGTCATTATGAGAAAACAGAAGACTTTCTCCACATTTTTTTTTCCTAGAACTGACAACACTCAAGAAAGCAGATCTGTATTCATAGCACAAGGCACATTTAAACAGAGACTGTGCACATCCAGTGCAGGCCAACTGTGCAGCTGATGGGCCAATTCATATGAAAGACTGTCTTTTGTCATTGGACAACACAACAAAGTATTTTGATATTCTCTACAGAACTCATAACATGGTTCCAATGAATGATTATTCACTTATGAGCATCTTTTTTCTGTTTAACATCAGGAAGATGTCCCAATGCATTAAAAAAGAAAGAGCCAAAGAGATGGAATGCCAGACAGTGGTGTATTTCACAGTAATCTCTCTAGGTGAAAAAAGGACAAGCAAATCACACAATCTGACCAGTGCTGAAGGCCTTTGAGCACTGAAATGTAGAAGATATTTAGCCCTGGTAAATTTTCTCGGAATTTTTTTTTTTTTTTTTTGCATTTATATTATACAACACTCCCTTAATCTGTTTTCTACAGCACTTCCATTATGTTCTTATGTTCTTAAAAAGAGTGAAAGCAAAAGCACAGTTCTCCTAAGGGGCAAACTGCGTACTAGTTGTAATTAAATAACAAGGCTTTCCTCCGCCTATTCCCAATAAACATTCAAGGAAAGCTCTGCACAGAATGCCTTCTATAAAGATCTGGGAGAAGTGAAGAAAAGAAGTGAGAGGAAGAAGAAAGGAGAGTTAGTACAAAGGACTTTGATATATCAAAATCAAACAGGAAAAAAAACTGAGAGAAAACAGTCTTGTAATACCTTTGGACAGTTCTGGGAAGTAGTAAGAATCTGAGATCATCTCTCTGCCCACACAAGAAGCCATAAGCAGAGGCTGGGATTGCTTTTATTCAACCTTACTACCTCCACTTCTCTTTCACTCAGACAAATATGCAGTGCGACTGACTTTCACTTTACCTAGCCTCTTTCCAAAAAAACTGATGAAGCTTTCTACAATACAGTCATAAAAAATAAATAAAATTCAAGCAATAAAGATCAAGAGGATCATGTTAATCATCTTGTATAACCTCCTACATAATAAGCTGTAGCTTGGCTCAAGAGTGTGCTTCTGAGGTGAATTATTCCCATTTACCACTTTTGAAACAACCACAGACAAGGTAAGAGAATCAAAATGGGATAAAACCAAACACAGACGTGCTCCAGGAATGCACCCAGTTGGCTCCAGCTATTACTGAGTATTCATTCCAAGCAATCACACAGAGACAGGATGAAATAACCCCCTGTTACGAGAATAACATCAGTGCTAACCTTCAGTTTGGTCCCACAGGTCCATTCCTCTTGGATCACACCGTTTATGCATATAGACAAAGAACAAGAACAGCATACAATAAATTAATTTTTTACAAATACCTTTGTCAAGACACCTGCCACATAAATTTTTTTAGATGCTGTTCTAAACATGGGCAAAGAAAGGCACAAAAAACTTTATGCTTTTATTTAATTTTCATCAAGGTAATATTTTAATTGTTGAAAAGTTTTGCTTAAAATTATTAGGGTGTATAAATCTATATGACAAGTTAATACCTTACAATTGTGTCCCATAGGTAAGAACAAAAGAAAATTCATTATTGCATTTATCAAAAGTTTAATAAGAATGTCATTACTTAATCCTCCCTGCCTTATAACTATAAACAATAGCCTACTTTCTTGAGCTTCATGTTGCCATAAGAGCAAAACCAAATGCATAACTTCAAGAAAAAAAATTAATCCTTTTACATAATTGCCCAATGGAGCACGAATAAGCTCTTGAAATTCTACAAAGGCTAAAAACATGAGTAATAGGTAGATGTATATCAAGCTTTCAGCAAGAATGCACGGGATGCTTCAGGTACTGTTCTGGGGACTTGTTCAATACTCTAAGGCACACTTAGAGTTATTTAAATGGATTATTTTTGAGCATGATACCCTCAAAATTCAACAGTTCATTCACAGTCAGTAAACAAAAGTAATTTCTGAAAATGGCTTTCTCATGGCTTTTACTTTAATGTATGTCACACTTACAGGTCTATTTTTGGAAACATATTGCAACCTCATTTCAAAACATCTCTGTTTTACTTTAGAGACAATCTCACAGGGCAGTCAGACTAGCACAGGTGAGGCAGCATAAAGGCAAAACAGACACTCTGTATGTGTGTCTCTGTATATACATATATATATATATATATAAACTATTTTGGTACTAAATCTTTGGACTCTTGTGATTTGGCTCCCTACCAGATCAGTCAAAGTAATAAGATGAGTTCCATCTCCCTGGATGTTTGTGTGCAACATAGAAAAATGAAGCAAAGCTTTATCATGATATTAAAAAGCAGAGATAGATAGGACTGGCTTTGTAAGGAGAAGTTATAAAAACTAAACATATTCTTATTCCAGTTCTTAGTTCTGTTCCCACATATCCCAGCACTGATAAAAACTGAGTAATTTCCAAGAGCTCCCTATTATTCTTACTGAGACAAAACTTGCATTGCCCTTTTATTTCTATGGTGATGGTTAAATAGTGTTGTGTTTTATCAGCTTAAGTCCCAAGCCTTTTCTCTAGTAAAGTACAGTATCCTGCAAATACTTTGGTGGTCAGGCCTCAACCACACACTGTTATACCAATCTGCTCTTGCTGAAATTGCTGGGACTGCAGTTTCTTATCTATGGGCTCTGACCCTCAGCTCAGCCTGGCACAAGGTCTGATCAGAAAGATAATAAAGAGCACTCACTGAAACCTTGAAATTGTGAATTAAAATGTTCACCAAAGCATGTAATTCCTATACTCAAGAAATAGAGAATCTCATATTTTCCAAACTTTAATGAAGGAAAAAATCATTTAACGCAGGTTTAGGATAAAGAGCATAGTGCTAAAATAATCCTATATGAAAAAGTTGGTTTACACAAGACCATTCTTGTTAGAAACTAAAATCTGTGATATGCAACCCCCAATTGTTTTAAAAACGGTTCTCATCAGTTCTGCTTGCTAAATTATTATGCATTAAATCTAGTGCCTGAGTAACAAAAGTCTAGAACCTTGAAGAGTTCTTAGGCCCAAGAAATTTAAATAAGTGTGTGTGGTGAATATCCATATTGCCAGAAGCAGCAGGAGGAAGTCATTACTATTACTTACACAATCTATTCTCACTGAGAATGTTGCCCAATATAATTTACAAAATTTCTGCTGGAAATGGATTAACAGCTGAAAAGCAAGCAGCTTCTAAGGGATAAACAAAAAACCCAAACCAACAAACAAAGAAGAAAACAAAAAAACCCAAAAGCTTGCTTCCAAGCTTCAAGCTTAGTTATTGAATGTCAGCTGCAATCCCTACAGTCAGCAGTCTATAACCATTTAAAGTCCAAAGAATACTTTTTTCTTTTTTTAATGTGCAGATTTCATCTGATTTTGGTTTAAGAAACTTTTAATGGCTTCAGTTCAAATAAAGTGACAACTGGTTCTAATGCAAAAGTATCTTTCCATGTGAATTAACAACCCAAAGGGCATGAACTTTTCACACAAAGGTATGGATGTGTACACATCTATATACACACACAGCATACAGTGCCATTTCCAGGTTGCATTTTATTTGGTAGTGAAACAGTTTCCCTGCTAGTTGCACAGCACTCTCAAATGCTTCGTTAAACTTTTTCATTGTTTCGAAATCTTTAATAGCCATTTGTGTTCTTTACATTTTAAAACAATAAAAGAGTAGAATGCATTTTCTCAGTATAAACAGAATGCTTCCCCAATTCTTTTGTAAGTGGATCTCTCTTCTATGTTAATTCCTATTTTAATTTTTATTGAAAATCCTTTTAGCATAAAACGTCTGTACTCTGGGAGAATAAAAGCCTCAGTCTGCCTTCTCACTGAAAACTTCAAGAGGCTACTAGAATCAAGAAACACTTCAAGGTGGATCTCATGAGGTTTTCTGTTAATCTTACCCTTGATGCATAATGGTGCAAAAAACATTGGCTGCTACTTGCCAACTCTACCTTTCTAGGAAATCCACAGGGGCTGGACAGGTCCTCAGCCTCAACAAACTCTTTAACCAGAAGGATCCAAGCACACAGCAACCTGCTCTTATGTGAGAATATGCTCTGTGTCATGCAAGGTAAGTAGCCTTTTATGCCTTATCCTTGCAGTCTCCATGTGATTGGATTCCCTTGGGGTAACCTCAGGAAAGAAAGGGAATGAACAGTTTTATAAACCTGTAAAATACGTAAAGCAGTGGGTATCCTTGGTGTGCCATTCCAATATCCCATCAGCTCATGATACTGTATTTTATTGCATGGCTCATTTTAGCTCCTTCCCTTCCACAGCTTTTAAACTGAACTGAGCAACTCTGTCTTTCTGCTGGAGGATGCCATGAGCTCAGGTAGACATGCAAATATCTGTAATACAAGTCAGTCCTACACACTATGGAAGGAAACAGGAAAGGAAGAACAGGCACTCTCATCAAAATGAAGCTCCAATACTTCTCCTAGCAGAATCTTAAGTGGCTTGGCTTTTCTTTACTGTGAGTCTCCTTCTGAGAACTTCTAGCTGCTGTTTGAAAAGTAGTCCATTCGCCCCACCAGCAATCAGTGTAAGCCTACATTGTTCACAAGGGTCTGGCTTAAGCAGCTCTGTAGAAACAAGAACCCAATTCAGTGAGTGAAAACCCCTCAACTCCCATTGATCTGAGGAGAGATGAGGGAATCATTATTATGGAAGACCATTTAGAGTGCCTGAATCTTACATGTTGACTGCACTCAGAACTGCAGCCCTTGCTTCAACCAGTAATAATTAACTACTCTTGCTGATCTCATTTGTATGAATTAAGGTCTCAGGATCTGGCCTTACATCTGGTAGAAACCATCTACCAGATATTTTAGGCATGATAGATAATCAGAAGACCTGACTTCTTATTCTACTGAATTGTTCTTGTAAACAGCATAAGCATATGCTAATTCTACAGCTAAAATGTTTAAGGTGAGCTCTTGGTTAACCTGGCAGAGCACCTCCAAGACTGTGGGCTGTTCAGACAATGTTTTTAAGAGTCATTGGTAAGGATTGGATTTGTTTGTGTTGCCTTGTACTTTTAACAAGAGCAGAAGCCAATGTCAGCAAAAAAGGTGTACCTAGGCAGTATTACAATTAAAAACTCTTGAGCTTTCAACAACAAAATACAATAGAGTGCAAAAAAAAAAAATCACGGACTTAGTATTAATTTAGATGCTCAAATAAGATCCTTGAAGTTGTTCCCAATATTTCAATCAATTTATTAGGACCATAACCATTTTGTGAATCCCTGTTTCACAGTCTAAGGATCAAAAGCAACCATTTACGTCTTTTGAACAAACGACTTACCAGCTGTATAACTGAATGCAGACATAAATAAGGCAAAGAATTTATGCTGTAAGGTGTGGCAGACCCTATACATATAAGATTATTTATTAAATGGATTGGAAAACAGAGCAGAAAGTAGGCTATTCTACATTAATAATACAAACTTGGAACCATTTGCAGCAAATACATTGTTCGTTTACCTAAATGACTGTAGCTGACTGGAGTGTAAAGACCAGAAGATATTCAGTTCTCAACTCAGCGATCTCACTGCCAAAATGCAAGCCTTTGATTACTAATTTACCACTTTATACCTCCTAGATCTGTTTTATGCAAAATAAATCCTAGCCAACTTCACTGACCCAAATCCCATTTGCAACTAACCATCTTTAGTAATATTATGGTATGTTCACATTTTACTGCAGTAAAAAACAAACAAACAAACAAAACCCCATATGAATCCTTTAGGGTACTGCTCACCAATTAAAAAGTAGCATATTAAACTTCCTAAAACCTTTGTAATCTGCAGTATAAAATCACATTTTATGTTAGTAGATAATTTAGCATCCATAATCTAATTAAATGAAGTGAGTGACAACTGTATTCTCTACATAAATGATATATCAGTAACAGATAATGTACATGCTTAAGCGACTGGAACCCCATCAAAAAAGTTGTTACAAACAGTTGCCCTTGTCATAAATCCAGACAACATTACGGGCTAAATTCTGCTGCCTTACTGACATTGCACCAACAGGGAACTATCCAGCAGGGGAAGAATTACATGAGTGAAGTTTTGTGAGACTAATTTGCAGGAGTCTTTTTGCTTAAGTGACACAAACAAATATATTTCTGATCTGACAAAGAGAACTATGTCGACAATATAAATCCAACTAATCTTCAACTGCCCAGTGAAAGTAATTTCAAAAATGTACACAGAGCAGTTACAGAAGTACTTCATGCTATTTGCAGATACCCTCAGAGAAAAAAAGATGTGTAGAGTGCAAAAAAACTCAAAATTGTCTGTAACAGTCAGCATCAACATAGAACCTCATAGTTATCTGGGATTTATCACAACAGGATAAAAAAAAAAAGCTAAGTAAAAGATCATCTTTTCTACGTTTCATATAATGGTAATTTTATTACAAGTAACACTGCTTCTGAAAAATGGGAAAATTAAAAAAAAAAAAAAAGAAGAAAAAGAAAGAAAATATTCCATGTTAGTTTTGGATGTTTCCATAGTACATGGGAATGCAACAGGTGCCAAGTTAACACAGGACTCTGCCCTCACAGGACACTCTGCAGGTTTGCACTCAGAGCAACTGCTCTGTTGGTCCTTGGGAGTCCTTTCCCTCCTTTAAAGCACTTGCTTTGAAAACCCTGTCCTTCCTGCCCACCCTTTCAATATTGCAAGTGCAAAGGGAAAGCCAGTGGTGCTGACAGCATTATTGGCACCATGGCTGCAGTCACAGCTTGGGATTATTGCATCTTGCTGAACCATGCAACACCTGTGTACACTGAACTTTTCTAGCTCTCTACTGCTGCTTCTTTTCAGTCATATTGCTGATGAGAAAACAGCTTAGAAAAATCAATGGCTTTAAATTATATCTTTTTGTATTGCATATACAGAATCACTGCCAACACAGGCATACTTTTTCAATGAATAAAAATCAATCTTTCTGATTCTTCTACTACTTCAGCATTTGCAAAAACCAAACAAACAAACAAAAAAAACCAAAAACAAACAAAAAACCAAAAAAACACCCCCACACTTTTCAAGCTTTACCCCAGCTGCATCTGGTTGCTTTGTTCAGGCTTTCTTCAGGTTTCCTTCTCAAGAGACTAGTTTTATCTAAAAGGTCAATTCATTCAGCGGGGCACCAAGCAGAATTGAATATAATTATCCCAATCTTTACTGTGTAGAATTCATGCTTGAATTCATTCAAAAAATAGCAAGCAGTATAATTAACTCAGAGCCCAACCAAATCTATTGAGAATGCCTCAGGTATCATACAGTCCCACTTACAATAGAACATTTTCATTTAAGGACATTGTACATATTAACCCTAGTCAGCATCCAATTACTCGGAATAAGTGAATTCTCTGTTTCAGGAATGTAATTTGAAAATGTTGTCATGCAATCTGAGGTAAAAGGTCTTTTTTCATTAATTTAGCTCTCATTAAACTGGAAGCCTGTAGGTTATTTCAAATCCATTAGACTTAAATACAGGTGATTACAATTCTATTGCACATAAAACAACAGAAAAGTCTTTCAGGAAATATTGTGCAGTTTAGAGGACTTGATGAGTTTGGGAATTGCCTTATAGTTAAAAAAAAAAAAAAAGTATCTGACCAGAAAAGCCATGGCTACTGCTAGTCTGACAATTACAGATAAGCTGCATGCATTAATTTTTATATGCAGATGGCTTCAAGGTAGCAGGAACACTTCAGACAGTTCAGAGGTCAAGATAAGCATCCCAATATTTTCATGTAAACTCCTCACATCCCTTAAATATACATAGTTGTGATATAAGATTTTTAGGATTTTGTGCATGATCACAACAAGAAACATGAGAATTTTTTATGTAGTGGTCTAGCAACTCAAGCTCTTGGTTTAGTTAAACATGAGAATCTGAACCCTCGAGAATCTCAAATTTGCATGAGAACAGCCTTGTAGATAAAAGTTTCATAAGAGGTGATCTTTTCCACTCAGAACACCCATGGCACTGTCTCACCTTAGACAACAAACTGCATAATTTCCCCAAAGTCTCAGTCACTCAGCTCTTGACTTACTTTGCTCTATTATTTTCCGCCTCTGTTTGTCACCTATTAATATGAGAAGATTTTCTAAAGTAGTATTTAGCACAATGCCTTTCCCTAGAAAGGCCAGGTTGTTCAGATATCCCCCAGTACCTCTCTCCCCTTGTGCCTTTGCTGCACAGCCTCTCACAGGTGTGGAGTCTCAGCTCTCCCAGAAGCAGGAGCCCAAAACTCACCAGCTGTACCTTCCATCAGGTGTGCAGGTGTGCAATACCCAGCTACGTGTGACAGCAAATGTCACTGCTAAAGTGGAAAGCATACCATATTGGTGGCAAAATCCTGCAGTCCATGATTCAGTGGGGAAACCAAAATACACACACACATTACAAAAATCAGAGTTCCCACTTAAAAATTCAGGATGAACTTCTTACTGATTTTTTCAAGGGCCAATGAATAATTCCTAGTAGGACTGAGAAATAAGTACCTCTTAAGAACATAAATCTAGAGTACAGTATTCATTAAGGTTTTTGTCTTAAAATGTAGAGAGTCAAGCATTTTATTTTTCTTTTTTTAAAAAAAAATGTGTTTTCCCACTGTTTATTAAAGTTGCCTATCAATCTGGAATATTAACTATCTGCAGTTTTCATGGAACATTTCAAAATGAAAATTTTCTGAATAAGTGTTTTGCTTACTTGTTTCAACCAGAAAAGAAAAATATTTGTCTGAATTCTCCCAAGAGTTTGCAGCTTGTAACTACTATTTGAAATGTGCAATAGAAAAACAATCCACACCTTAGATTTTCCTCCTCCTTTGACTCACTTCTCTTCTGCATGTTTGGTTTGGGGGTCTACTACATAGTCTGTCTTGCATAAAACAATGCAATAACCCTTCCCTCCTGAATCCACCCACAACCATCCTTACAGATGTCTTTTTTTATGATCTATTGTTTAGGACTAGCTATGTTATCAATTACAATTACCTTCTGATGTGGCACTACAGCTTTTTTTGTCCTATGGACCATCAGAAGTAAGTCTGAAACCTGGACCCAGACTAAATTACACAGATAACAAGGGAGCAGTATTTTAGAGAAGCATTTAATATATTTTATAAATGAAGAAGACAGATGTCTTCCCACTGTGATACACACAGTCCCTGTAAAAGTCTCAGTTATGTTCTGTTTTACATGAGCCTGCTCATGAGGAGGATTTATGGGTGGTGGTTAGCCCTCTTACTGAATGTAAATCTGCATAAATCCTGTGTACACATATGCATAAACACACATGCACACACATATTACGTGTTGCGTATACAACTGACTCGAAAAAGTACCTAGATTGAAAATAAACCTAGAAGAAAATAAAGACAGCGAGTCAAAAGTGTGATTCAGAAAAAAAGACTTAAAAACATAGGAAGAAAAAAAAAAAGAAAAGTAAATCTGGTAAATCTGGTATAACAAAAAAAAAAAAAAAAAAAGGAAAAAAAAAGGGGGAAAAAAGGAGAGTGAGAGAGAAAAGGTTATCAATGGATACAGGCAAATAAATCAAGTGAAGTCACTGAACTTAAATGAAGTCAAGATTTGACCAGAGCTGCTCTAAAGATGGAAAGAAATTAAGACTACAGCCAGATGGCTATTTTAGACATGAGGGTATGCTAGAAGTCCCAGCAGAACTAGGGACAGAGGGAGAGAAAAATCAGCTCACTGTTCTCCAGTCTCACCCATGTTTGAGCCTCTGAAGAACCTACATTTCTTCTTGAAGAGCTTTGGCTGACTGTGATACTTTAAAACATCAGTATCATGAATTTCCACACTTCATCAAACTGCCCAGGAAACAAAATGTATAATCAGGTTGTAGAGGTCTGCCCCAGAGTTTTCCACAGGTCAAAGCAGTAGGACAGATAGATGGACAGAATGAACTTATGTGAGTTGTCTTCTGCAACAGAAAACCCCTATGGACTACAAGTTTGGAAAATCCATAGTCAGGGACAAGAAAGAGCAAGAAGGAAGAAACCAAGTTCCTGCAGGAAGAGAGAAGCATCAAATTCAACTATTAAAAGAGTTTTGCACTCATGGAAAGAGGGAACTGCTATCTAGTTACAGAAAGATGTGCACAAGGCAACTCTTTACACAAGGGGGATTCAGAGAACCTAATGAAAATATTAAAAGAAAGGAAGATTGTAGATTGACCTTGAGGAATATGGAATAGCAATAGGACATGAATTTAGGAGACTAGAGGCTGACTAGTGGTATACCTCAAAGAAAAGATGTGTATTTTTATCATTTATGCATCCTCATACTCAGTAAGTTTTGCATGGCACCAATAACACAAAGATAAAATATACTGTGGGCAAAAATAGAAGGTAATACTTTTAACATTAGGGAAAATAGAAAACATGCTTAAAAATCACCAAGAATAATCAGAGAGAGGTAGTCCAAGGCACATTTTTTCATCTTGCACTTTATGGGTATTGAAAATGCACATCCTACAAATAGTTCAACTTATTTGTATCAAAACACATCTGATTCAACAACAATCCACATTTTTTCAGAAAAACAAAGCAGAACATGAATCAGCCTGGAATCACTGGAAGCAGGGCACCACAGAAGTCAAAGGCATGTTGTAAATGCAGCTGACACTTTGTAGAAGCTCACCATTGTCAGACCAAAAGGAAGCACTCCTGGTTACTACTGCCACTCAAGTAGAGCAGTGACGTCCAGTCACGATGATCTTGGAGCAACAGAGACTTGAATTACCAGCTGATTACCACAAAGGCTGTGCTAACATATGGAAGAAATTCACACTGGGAAGGTAGTCTTCCTCTATAGAATATTACTTATGTGTAGAAAAAGAAAGTCACTGTTTTCCAAAAGGGTACCAAGTTCCTGATGAGTTCTGGAAGTTTTTCATTATGTTGATTTTATTTTGCACAGGGCAAAAGAGCTGGGGAGGGGGTTGGAATAAACAATTGGATGTACAGCTTGACGTATTTTTAGGCTGAGACAAGCTTCAGAGGTCAGATGATTAATGCCTATTTTGTTTGCTCAAAGCAAGGTCACAAAATTACTCAGCATTCCTTAAAATTACTTAGTTCTTATGTGTCTACCTGAAGTCTCTAAGAGAGTTTTTACATATGCACACACAAAATTCCAGTGCAATGTCTTCTATTTGGACAGAATGGATATGTAAAGAATATGATTGTAATTCACTGCAATTTTAGTAGACTACAGGCAACTTAATCAAATGTCACTTCTATAAATTACTCTTTGGTCTCACAGTGTACTTACAGTATAGTTACTTTTTGAGTCCCTATACACAGTGATTATTTTGAAAAGTTTTTAAAAAATATTTATTGCATTTGTATTCAGAAACAACACTATATGGTGAATGTGGCTATTCTGCAAATAGAGTGCACAAGAAGATAAATCAAACTAATATTATTCATGACTGACATTACTCTTCTTTTGCAATTGACAGGAAAAAGAGGTTTTAATAATAGCTTTTTAATTAAGGATTTGCAAATCTAGGTGAAAAAATGGGAGACTAAGCATGAGCTGCTCTGTATAGTATATTTTAGGGTAATTCCTCCCCACACTAAAAGAGCAATGCCTCTTAAGGAAATGGCATCATTTGTCTAATTTTTCAGGTGTGGATACATTTAAAGAAAACAAAGAAAAGTTTTGTTTTCTTTTATATTTCAAAAACCCTCTAGAGACCAAAATATACAGACACAAACATATCTAACCCAGACAGTGAAAGCCTGAGGTCTGATTACAGTGTATTACTCTCACACAGGTTTAAGTTAACTGAAAAGGACAAACAAGGAAGAAGAGTTCTTACCACTGATGGAATGAAGGGTCTTTTCTTTAACAAAGTAACAGGAGATATCATCTTTCTCTCAGAAGGAATCATTCACTATGAACACAATGTGTTATTATCAGGATTTTTAATTGAAATGTAAATTCTGGGAACACTCTGACCTAATTTACTCCCAGGAAAGGAGGGCAAAATTCTCATTTTCAAAGCCCTATATAGTCACTTCACTATTATTAATGAGTCCTGGTCAACAGTCTGGACTTCTACCACTCCGCAAAGCTGACAGCTTTGGCATGTTTAAACAGCACTGGTGATTGTTACGTCAAGTGTCTCCCTCCGATTTGTTTCTTTGAAAAGACATTTTTATGAAATAGTTTTGAAATAGTTTTAAAATAGCTCTGAAATGCCAAACCTCTGTGGACAGGATGCTGAGTGCACTGACAGCAGCAGCAGCAGCAGACTGCAGGAAAGCCCACCTGGTGTCAAGTGTCAAGTGGAATTGCTCCTGCAAACCTTCTCACCCTAAACCAAAAAATTTTCTTCAGAAATCTAAGATGAAAATGCTATTCAATAAAAAGGACTTACATAATTCTGGCAGCAGGAAGTTCAGTTAGAAGGCTAATAATAATAATAACAACCAAAGAAGAGAAAGGATCCCTGATCTTTGGAATCCACGGGGCAAGAATTAAACACTGTAATCAAATTCTTTGTGCAACCATCTAGCATCTGATTTTCTTGCTGTGCAAGCTGAAGAACCACTTGAGACAGGCCATCTTGGAGAGTAACAAAGTGCACCAATAACTAACACGGGATGAAAAGAATATTGATAGCCTGTGACAAGCAGCTTCCTGAGAAATGTTTCTTAGTCAAATAGCAGCAATCATTAAATATATGAGGGTCAGACAATTTAATCTGCTCTTTTTATATGGATTAGTTTAGCAAAGTAACAGAAGAGACACTTAATGCCTCCATAGCTTTTCATGCCATGACACTATCCCATCATTTTTAGAACAAATACTTGAAAGATTATTTTCTACAGCACTGAATAGGGCCACACTCATTTTAGCAACTATTAAGAGCACTGATAAGGACTGAATTTATTATGAGCCACAATTATACATTCCAGAAAACCATTACAGTAAAGGCATAGATCTTTTAAATAAATAGATACCTAAATATTTTACATAAAGATTTAAAGTCCTATACTTTCCAAACTGTAATGACAATCCTGGAGAGGTTCCACATTTCTGTGCCACTACTGATTTTATCATACAATCAGATTTATGTCCAGGGATGTAACATTGATATCAGTGAAACACATACAATACTTGAATGAAATGTAGTTACTGTTCAAGCCTGGAGAAAAGATACATAAAAATTCAGGGCAGGAGGCAAAGAAAAATTATCATCACAGTCCACAGAAAACTCCTGTAGACTGAAAAAAAAATAAGTGTAACCTGCTTGGAAAAAACAGTATCTTGTTCTACACATTGGTAAAGAACTACACACAACTAAAGGAATACCAGTTTAAAGTCTCTATTTATGAAGTCAAAGCACTGGTGTGCAAAGAATAACTAAATGAAACCCTAGAAGAATTTCTAATAGATAAACTATAACCGGAATTTGGCCAAGATGGCAGGGTAACATTCCAGCTCCTGATGGAAAGGGTTATGAGCCATTTTAAAGCCAGCAATAAAGCTCCTGCAAGCAGTAGCCAACTGTCTGAGGCCACCAGAGACCAGTCAGTAGCCTGAGATTCTCATCCAAGATTGCATTTCCAATCTGCACAGACACAGAAAGCCTTGACAATGTTGCTGGATTTTCCAGGATCTCCTCAAGCAGCAGTTCATGCAGGATGCAGCACTTCCACAGACAGATTTTTCAGTACTATGCTTTTCTCAGGTGTTTCCCTCTTGGCCCTTTCTGACAGTTGTTTGACAGATGATACAAATTGCCTGACACAGATTTTAAAGTCAGATATTTAAGAAAACGAATTACAGCTGACATCTTTGGCATAATGCTTTGTGACACAGATAGTTAGGGAGAGTGACACAGGTGGAAAATAATGTAAGTTGAAAGCATTTGGAACAGCTCAGGATTCAAGGTGACTTTGTGCTGTAATTCACTACTTTTATAATTGTTTAGTTATACACTTTCTGGATGAGATACAAAGCCCAAGAGAGAGGAGAGTCAACAGGTCTGCTTCCACTGAATTCTCAGTCATTTTTATCAAGTCCTAGGAAACAGCAATTCCAAGCCAAAGCATGCTTGGCAAATCTTGTACAGAATTAGATTTCACAATTAGTCTTTCAAACTTCACTCTTTTAGCATTGGTTATTGAGTGTCAATTTTCACATTTTTTTTTGTCTTTAAAGGTGAATGAACTTTTATTTGAACTAGAAAGGGAGAGTCATCACAAACATTTCTGCCTCTCCGCATGCTTGCATAAAGAAGTCCTACCATGCTGAGCTGAATAAAATTCCTGATATTTTTTTCCCTAGTTTGTTCAGTAGTGCAGTAGGACAAGTGAGGAAAACAAGTGCATGCCCTTGATGTTATTCATGTTGGCAGCAACTGACCCAGTGCTATTATTCTGGAAGCTTTCTTTTGATGGCTATACATTGCCCCAAAGACATTGGTCAACTAAACTGCAGAGCTAAAAGCATGGTCCTCTAACTTCAGTTCTGTTGGGGAAACAAAACAGAAATAACAAAACACCATCCCCAAAAATCCAACACACACACACACACACCAAAACAACTCCCCAAAACCAAATCAGCCTGAAGACTGAGTGGACACAAGCTGTTGCAGATATAAACTTATTATCACTGCAAATTCCTAGCATTATTTGGGACTGTATGTGAGTCTTCACAAGTTTAGTGTGTCTAAGAAAACAAGACATTTAAAATAAGTATAATACAAAGAGAAATGAGGACAAAGGAGAATTGAAGAAATAATAGGGTGGTACCAGTGAGTATGACTTTTCTCTCTCTCTCCCTCCCTTTTTTTTTTTTTTTTTTTTTTTTTTTTTTTTTTTGACAGGTAGATTAATCTTCATCATTTAACGTTTACAACTAGCAGATGGAATAGAGACATAGAACACACTATCAGACCTGTTCTATAATACTTTGGTAGCACATTGATGCACAGGCACTGATGACATGCAGGGCATATCTTTTACTCAGTTAAAATCACCTGTAAAGGATGGTTTATGAATCTTGAAAGATTAAACAACTCCCTCCTACAGAAACACGGAGCAAAATGTTCCAAGAGCTCAATTAGACAAGTGATAGTGTGCTTCATGTAGAGAAGGGAACTGGGACACAAAACATGGATCCTGGCGCATCTGAAGATTTTTAACTTCAGAATATATATTTGAATTTACTATTCCAATCCTAGAACAACATTAGCTTCAGCTAAGCATATAATGCCATCATATACAGGAAAGAGTAGCAAAATCTGGCCCTGTGCTGCTGTGCAACAACTCAGTAAATCTGGCCCTACTTAAATTTCAGTGGCCACCAACAGTGTGAAGTATTGCTCAGTAGGAGAAAATAAGGCAAACCCAGCCCAGAGTAACCCACCCATTTTAATTAAAAAACAAGAATGGAATTAAATGTTGCTCTAGGCAATAATGGTAAAGTTGAATTAACATCAGTATGGGAAGTCTTCCATTTATCATCATGGAATAACCACATTCAAGCATATTTATTGCATTTAATATTTCTAAACATTTCTAAATTCTGACAGTCTATAATAAACACAAAGAACAGAAAGTTTCATTTAGATCACTAAAGTGGCCTTGGGATTCTTATGTTCAGTTGCACAAGAAGTTATTCATCGACTTGGGGCAGAGACTTCACCCAGAGCTGCAGACTGCCTCAAACCCCATCCAGTGGTACATGGGAGTTATTACATTACAGCCCTGGTTCCTTCTACATTACTTTCCCTTGGAAGAAAAGTAGTTAAAAGTATTTCAGAAAATTGGACGGGCAAGAAGGCAACTCTACCTCAGCTGAAAGGAAGAACAGCTAAAATAGAAAACTAAGGATACTGGGAATGTAAAAATTGATATGAGAAAAAACAAACCCCAGCTACTACAGCTGCCGTTTTGTAGCAGACTTTCAATAAATGACCTTCAACTACTTGAGTTAATGAATCAGTCTCTACAGTGACACAATACAAGTGGCTTCTGTGGCACAACCATGATCATTGCACTGATTAGAGCATGAAATTTATATTTTAAAATTATGTACCATGTAATTCACACGCTCTTTGCATTTTAGTCCTGTTATGCTCCTCAGAGAGCAATGTTCAGCACCACCCCATCTGTCTTTGCAAAAGCCTAGCTCTTCTCCATGAATCCCAACCAGGCTTATACATCCTAAACACACTGAAAGAAAAGACTAAGCAGCCATGACTAAAAGGAAGGAAGGAAACACAGGTGCTCTGTTAAGAAGCAGGCAAGTTGCAGATTTCCTTCTAGACAATCACTGTTCTCTGCATAACTTGGAAAAAAGATTCCTAGGAATGACCATGTCATTGACTGTCCTATTGTAATGTAGCCAGAAAGAGATACTGTTCTTTTCCTCCTTTCTCTGCCATCTCAAAGAACCTTGTACTGAGACTTCCATAAGGCACTTTACAAACATACTATTGACTACATTGCTGTATTTCACAGAAAATTGAAGAGGAAAACAAACCAGTTTGTAAGACAGCCTCCTAGAGCCTTCCTTTTTCTTGACTGCAGCCAAAACTTTCATATAATTGTCTTTCATATGTTTAGCATTGCATCTACCCATGCTCTTCAAAGCATAGAAAGATTTCACTTTGTGCAACCACCTGCCCAGCTCAAGGCATACAAGCCACCCTATATAGATATATATTTTGGTTCAGGTTCTCAGTTAAGTTCAACTTTAGTGAAGGTGTTCCAATTTACACTTTACTGCACATTTAGTCCTTTGCACAGGTCACTATTATTCCTTTGGCAGGAAGTTATTACTGTTATTTTAAACACATAGAAAACTGAGGCAGAAAGTTCAAGAGCATCTCTTCTTACCCATCTAATAATAACTATTAAGAACTGGACTGCTTAGGTGGGATGTTCTCCTCAAAATATCCATAATTATTTCTATTTCATATATTAGGCAGGGCATTAGCAGGGGAAACTAAATCCTTTAATATCTTAGAACAAATGAGTCAGAAAACGTTATTTCAGAATTTGATATATGGATTTCCAAACACAAAACTCTGGTGTTTTCTAATCTCATTTGTCTTTCACTATCATCATCCTGAAACATTCTGACAGTTGTAAAATAAATAATCTAAATCATTATTACAAGAAAAAAAAAAGCATATTATATAAGTCCTTGTACCTTCAGAATTGTTGCTAAAGAAGAGAAAACAGAAATACAAGAAGTAAAAAACCAAATACGCTTTATAAAAAGAAATCATACCTATAATGGTCTTGTTTGCCAGGAGCTCACATATTCATGCCAGCATTCCTAGTCACATGAAGCAATGTCAGACATCTTAAAGGGAATGCTTATCTTAACAAAATGACCTCGTACCTAGTGAATACTTAGAAATGGCTGACATAGCTCATGATATCCAAGTAACCTGACAGAATAACCTCTCACTACATTTTATGCAAGTAAAAAAATAGAGTTATGTCAACACAGTTGTGTTGAATTTAATGCACCATAATTCACACACTGGGAAGTCTTCATGAGATGAATCATATTTTTAAAGGTAGTTATTCTTTTGTATACATATATGCACTCATAAAGAAAAAATAGTGTGAATTCAACCACTAGGAAGAGTTCTGCAGTGAACAGTTACGTTGCTCAGCCAGGGAGGTGAGAAAGTTTCTCTTTGCAGAGCTGTGAGAAGAGACATGCAGAGGGAGGGGTCCTCACACCCACACTCTGATGGCTGACACACTGAAGGCCAGGCACATGGCAGAGTAGAGAAGCCCGGCATCTAAGGTGGCACAGGATGTGGGAAATAGTTTGGCTTTAAAGCCAGGTGATAGCATAACCTTTGCCAAGCAGAGAGAGAAGAGGAAGCACTAGAAGTGACTAATTCAGTAGGTAGAAAGGGTTCTATCTTTCACTTATATATCAGCAATACTTGACAGTAGTTAACTTCTTCATTTCCCAAGCTTCAAAATGGGTTGGTGCAGTTAATAAGCACATATAGCTTATTCCCTGCCCCAGCTCGTGTTGCAGGCGTGGCTGCAGTGCCATGTTTGTGTCATTCGGCGGCAGAGAGGAAAAGGCCACGTCGTCCCCTGGTGCTCTGACCCACGTGGGCTCCCAGGATTGCTCAACAACCTGACATTATTGCTTTTCTGTTTACTGTTTTTTTCTTTAATGTTAATCTGCAATGGGCGGTGGGCGTTGGCCGAATGGTGTAAGTCCCCGCCTGTGGAGCCGGCTCCTCCTCTGAGGACGCCGGTTCGAATCCTGGAGGAACTCGCTGTCACCGTCCGAGCGTGCTCGGCCGCGGCAAAATAAACCTCAGGAGTAAAGAGGGTGAGGCCAGTTCCGCGTACATTGTGCCTCACCTAAAGCATCCATTGCGCAGGCTTATCCCAAGATCTTTGTTTGCAAAGTCCAGCCAACAACAACAGCTTGTTCACATCTTGAAATGCAACAAAGTAATCAGTTACAGCATCAACAACAATAAATTAGTGAGCTATACTGAAGTTAAATATTCCATTGGAGCAAGCATATACATGTAACAGCTGGTAAGTCATACTGCTAGCAGCTTTAGGAAGATATCATTGCATTGTTTGTTTATGTTTTAGTTGATTTGTAAGCCTTCAGCAATATGATCTTTTTTTTTAAAGTGAGAAGAGGTAATACAAAGTTTACTTGGTTACAAAATACTATTTATCTCTACATGAATATGCTGATACAGTGTAGTTTCTTCTGCTGCTATAAGTTATCTATAAGCATTTATACACCGTTCCACTTTATTCATTCACTTCCATACTTCCAAAATGGACTGGGTGTGCTTTCAAGTTAGGCATATGAAAATCTTAGTCAGTATGGTTGAAAACATGAACATAAATGGGTAAGCCTTGATTGGTACAAATACTTTATCAAATTCAATAGGATTATTTAGTGCTTGACAGGTTAATAATATTTTCTCCACAGAGATAACAGTAAAAACGCTTTGGTGTTTGGTCTAGGCAGCTTAAACAATCCCTTCCTCCACTGAAAAATCTTGCTACAACTCATTAAACAAGCTGAAATAAACATATGAGGAAACACTGGTAGCTAATTACTTATACACTTCATTGAATGCACTGGCTTTTGATATAGCAGAGAATAAGATCCAGTGTTGCATTCTAAGAGTAATTTTTTTTTAAAATATGGTTTAAACTTTTACTTTTGCAGCTCATATGAAACTTATTTAAACAGTACCTGCAAGAGATGAGCAAACATTTGTCAAACCTCCCAGCATTCAAATCGAGGAAAGCTTGTTAGTAATACAGTATAAACAGTGCTATACTCAAGATTTCACACAAGTATATATATACTAGAGACCTACACTGTGAAACACTGTATCAAGAGCAAGGGGTCTAGCATCAAGGCTTCTGTACTTCACTGAGCTCCAGAAAGGAGTCTGACTACTTTCAGAATTATATCAGGTGTTGCAGCCACTGAGATATGACTCTTATCTTGCTTATATCAAACTTAAACCAGTACCCTAGATTGCTTTTTTATTTTTGTGACCAAGTCACTGCTGAATTTGTGCAAATTGCTTAACTAATCCTTACTAGTGAAGTCCCTTACTTTGCTAACAAGATAAAATATCTATCTACTTTAAGGGCACTAGTGTTGTCCAATACCTAGATTTATAGAATATTTTGGGAGTCCTATAAAAATGATGCTATTGAAACAGAAAGCAATATCACCCTCTTTTTTCTTGAGCAGCAAACCAATGTGTAAGGCACTCTCATTCCAGTAGGAGAAAATGATCATAAAGTCAGCTTCTTCTTTGACACCAACAGAATCCTGTTTCCCTGAACGTACGAGGAATTAAACAGCTGGAAATGGTTTATTTTCCATTAATTCTAACTTTCCCTTCTCAGCATTTAACTTAAAAAGCTTTGACACTTTGCTCAAATAAAGTCTAGCAGTGTTCATGTGGTTCTGGCTGATGCTTTCTAACTGCTTTTCCTTTCTCCTTACTAGCTGTTTTTCCTGCATCATTCCCTCAAACACTTGTGCTAAAGCAATAGTCTATAAAGCCTCTCTGTCTGCAACAGTCCAAGAGGCCTCACGTGTGTCTTTGTTTTGGCCAGTGTCACTGTATGTGGTTTGTTGAAGGCCCCCATCGTTTCAGCTGCCTGGGTCAATAAAGGGTCTTAATGACTTCTCACTTTCTAAAATGGAGGACAATGCCAAAGGCCCCAGCTTCAATCTACAGCAGGATTACCATCAACACAATCAATTACTATATTAAGGGTGACAGACAAAGCAAATTTCCTTCCTTAAATGCCACACAAGTGACTATCACCCTGTGCAGAATTACATTTTTAGCAACTGTTTTAATTGGGGTTTTTTTTCCCCCTTTTCTGTAGGCACTTGATATGTGCTGATACTACACTGATGCTCCTGGACGTTCTCACCCTGAGTTAATACCAGTATGGCAAAGCCAGCTGAACACATTCTTTTGTATAGGTTCAACTACTGTAGTATTTTGGACACGGTTACAGCTCAACCTGCTTTTTAACAGAACAACTTTGACAACAGTATCTCCTACTACAATTGTAACAGTAATACTTTGACTGACATGGTTTCACCCTCCATAGGGATACCTTTCTACTGGCAAAGGGCTTCATTAATTATCTAATATATACAGTTACAGGAATGAAAACACAACATTTTGGTACCAACAGCAGCTCAGGTATCTCTGATTATACATTCTGTAGTTCTTTTAGTGAACCAAGGGATCTTCTTCTTTTTTTTTCCTTCCCACATTACATAGATAGATATAGATATGTATAATTTTGACTTTTGTTTCTGCAGCTCATATGAAAAATATTTAAACAGCACCTGCAAGAGTTGAGCAAACATTTGTCAAAGTTCTCAAGATCAAAATTAGTACAGCTTTTGAATGTTACCTTGAAAACAGCTGTTTTATACTACTTCTATTTCATTTCACAATGAGATCTAACTCAGGGGAAAGAAAAAAACCCCTTGAAGTATCTTGTTTTGTCTTCAGGGGGAATTTTTCTCCTCTGGAAGAACAATTAGCACAATTATATTCCTAATACATCTGTGAGATTATGTGGCATTGTTGTTGGACATGTTTTGTAGTGATTTGTACATGAGATTTTAGTAAGTACAAAAATAGACAAATATGGAAACATCTTTAGGTTTTAGATCCCAAAGACATAAGAAATACTTCTTTTAAGCAGGTGCGCATTCCTAGGCAGCTGTTTAAGATTAGTAAATTACAAGCTCAGGATTTTATTCTTATATATATGGCTAAAGAATAAACTCTTTAGTCTGGCAACTTAGAGTCAAACTGCCACAATGAGCACCTGTTGAGAAAGCCCATTATTTGAAGCTGGGGGTTCTGGGTGAAAAGATCACTGTGAATTAATTTTGATTGCTTCACAGAACTCTGCATAACAAATGGTCTCTGACAAGGGTATCAGGGGACTTCCACTGAAGGGGAGAAAAAAAGATTTTGTTTCTAGTAAGGTAACATAATCTCTGCAATGACATTAAAACACACCAGTGGCTGCACTTGCTTGAATCTCTCTTCTGAAACAGATTGTATGTGCTTAGATTACCAGGTATTAAGTTTTGGGAGGGAAAGAGAAACTAATGATATCAAAATCTTATCTAAAAGGTTAGCTAAAAAGAATATGGCCAGAGATCCATGAATCCTGAATTGTTAATTGTTATTTGTTTACAAGTTTAATCACAGCCACATTTCTGGGTGTTCTGGATTGCTACATGCCTTGACAAAAAGGAAGAGGAGGAGAAAAGAATAAATTTTTTTAAAAGCTTTTGCAGTGGACTAAATAAATCAGCAGCTTTGTTGTATGAGTTAATTCTAATAGTAAGCTAGAGAAACAGTAAGGATAATAAGACTATCTGGTAAATACTTCTCTTGCTTGGTGCACAGACTACTGAATGAAGCAGTTTCTCTGAAAAGAAGTTTCCATCCAAAATACACAAAAGTACTACCTGTCTGTCAACCCTGATTAAATCTAAGGCCAAGCTTACCATCTGTTTGTGCAAATGAAAAGCACAATATTCCACCAACTACTCTGCATGACCACTTTACTTAAGGGTTTCCTGCAAAATGATTTTCAGTTCATCCAGGGCTTATTTTCAGAACAAAAAAATCACCAGAAAGCACTATGCTTTTAGCTAATAATCACGATCCAGTTGACTTTATGCTTGATTTGTCAACCCTTAGCCATTAATTTTACATGAACTACAACTCCTAATTCATTCAAAACTGACTGTAAAAAATTTATCCATATGAAGATAATAAAATGCTCATATTGACTTCCCTTTTTATGTGTGTTCTGATTTTAAGGCAACATGAATTATATGATCATCAGGGTATTAATTGCACCTACACAAAAATTTGAGTGTTACTTGATTCATATGGGTTACCAGAGGCTAGTGCTTATGACTAGCAAAATCATTGCAATCATAATAAAGCCAGAGTGTGGCCAAATATTCTGTTAAATAAAAATAACAGAAAAAAGCTAAATAAACCAGACCCTGAAATTAGTTAATTTATGGCATATGTAGTAATCAATCTAGTATTAGACCACTAGCCATATAATCTTTCCAACTTTGCAGAATCTCTGTGTTACACTACAGGGCACACCTGAAGAAAGAAATACTGATGCTTTTATATTTCTTTCTAAAAAACCAGGCTGACATATGGTCATAATCTCAGAACAGAAATATTGGAAGAAGTTTTCAAGCAGTGGTGCTTTGTTGCTGTAAATAAAACTCATAACCTGACCTGTTTGGAGTTGAAAGTAAACTCCGCATTGTCCAAATGCATGTCAAGTCTATTCACCTGCACATGCCTTTGACAACACTACAGTCCTGAAGCCCTCGTGTCCAGCTCCTGCCCTCCCAGAACCTTCCCAAAGATGAATGCACAGGAGGAGAACTGACTGCACACAGACACTGCCAAGTATAAATTACTAATAATCGGATAATCAGAGATTTTTCCACCCAAGTTTTTTTCCTAACCAAGCTCAGCCATCCTATATAGCTCTTAAAATTATCATATCTCTTCAACCAATAGATTTACTCTCTTGCTAATTCCATTGTTCATTAACATATGAAGCAGTGGGTAAGAGTGGGAGGAAAAAAAACCTCACAGAGATGTTTTTTTCTTTAAAAAAAAAAAAGGCAAAAAAACAGAGAAAAAGGTGAAGTCTTTCTAAACATGCTCCTGTGTTTCTACTATAGCACACTAGAAAAGTATGAGCAGTGGGAAATATGTAATATATCATTTGCTTTTTTTTCTTCTTGTCTCCAAAATAATCTACAACTTTCCCATGTTGAAAAGTTCTTCCTTAAGTTAATAAAATCTGTCACTTTCCATAATGGTTGATTTTAAGAAAGTCCACAGGTGCAGTATTCTGTTGTTCACAGCTTAGGAAGTCAAGGCTTATAATAAAAAGCCCTCTGTGTTATGGTCCTCCTTCCCCATCAATTCACATCAAGTATTATTAGAATCATCTGCCACCTCAGTGGTGCTTCCTCTGTGCTCAAACTGCAGAAGCAACAATGACATTTTACTGCTCTGCAGGTGCTGCTGTGTGTGGTCACGAACACAGAAGTGTGGCCTGCTATTGTTCCCCAGTAGCACTTTGATCTCAAACACAAAAAGCCTCATAGCTGGCTGCCCTATTCATTCTTATGCTCGGTTTATATGGGAGAGAGAAAGAAGAGGTGGCAAGAGATGGGCAATCCATAATATTTATTTCAACAAATGCTTCAAATCTTTTTAAACATCATAAGAACATGGCTCATTAAACTACAACAGCCTTGAAATTGTGTTATAAAACCACAAAACAAAAATCAATACTTCTGCTGAAAAGGCGGTAATGAAATATATCGAGTTGGTTGAAAAGTGGTTTGTATGAATCATAATATTATTATGTGCACATCGCTTCTACTCCCAATACTTAAAAGTTAACAAACTAGGGAGTGCTTTCTATCCTATCACTTAAACAGGTGCTACAAGGTGGTATTTATCAGAGTTATTTTCCAGACTCAATCCTTCTGCCATAAATAATGCCAGGATCTAGGAGGCTTAGTAAAAGGAGATCAATCCAATGCATATTTGCTACCTGAGCTTCAGCTGTTGTATTATTTCACAGTCTGATCAATACAGTGCTCTACAATAGCATGGGAAAAAGCCACAACATCACCCTGATGAGTCACTGTAGGTTTACTACTGAACCAGAAGGAGGTAACATTTCTGATTTTATAAAGATTAAATTTGGTAGCAGCATTTGATTGCTTTTAAATAGTTTAACTCTCAAGCCTTTTGCAATGACTTTTCCAGATTTTCAGCAGTGTGATATAAGCTCTTCTGGAATCAACACTCCCTCTGCTGAAAAAAATCCTGTGAAATATTATTTAGAATTCTCTCTCACTCATTTTAAACTGTGGTTATTGCTCGGCAAGTGAATCCAGGGAAATCCGACACTTAAAAATATTTTAACACAGCATGCAATAATGGCATTAATATCTTTCTCAAGAAAGAAAATCAACCATAAATACTTGAAAACAATAAAGAATAGAAGAGATTGAAGAAGAAATTGAATAGTAACTGAGACTTGCAAATGATACAGCAGTTACTAGGAGCCATTGTACACTCACCCTCCTCACAAATAAACCCCCAAATCTGCCAAACTCCATTTGTAATGTAATCAGGAGAAGACAGAAAAATCTTCCCATACCGAAATTAATTTATTTAAAAGGACAGTGCTATATCCACACAAGTCTTTCAAGATTAAATAAAGAAGAAAACTATATATCAAAAATAAATTGATGGGGGGAGGAGTGAACTAAAAGCAGTTTTTTAGACTTGTGCAATGTGCTTAGATTAACTAGTTCCACCAAAAGAGAAAATACATAATATTAAACAGAGTCCAAGCTGGGCTCCTGGAAGAGAGGAATACAGAGCAAAACCTGAGATGTTTGTACCTTTGATTTGCTGAAGAGAATCAAAGTGAGATCAACCCTTGATTTAGGACAAAGTCTTTGAAGAAATTACCATGGCTGCCACTGCTGCTTCTCTGCACATCACTTCTTAGACTGAACTGATGGGGTAGACTGAGCCATTTCACTGCACTTCAGCCATTTCAAAGTCTCCTGTCCTGGAGATCAGTCCTAACAGATACATGTCCATCCCATCATTTTAGATAGTTATGGTGTCACTGGAAAGACTGAATGCCACTCACCACGAGAGACCAAAACCTTAGTTTTACACCCAGGTTTAAAAATCTCACTTCTTACAGCATGTGAGCTTCCAATCCCAGCTGGTGGCTGGTTCTGCAGAAGCGGAGGAAATGCCATCCTGTGAATGAACATCTCAATTTCCCTTTGGCATGCAGAATGAACCAGTTTCTTCAACTCCTGCAGGGATCCTTTCCAAATTATGCTTTGATTTTACTACTTAACAGCAGAGGGAGAAGAGGTGCTACAGCTGGTAGCTACTGATATTTAATCTTACATTTATTTTTACTTTATTGTTTTCTATAAATAGTCTTGTCTTTCAGCAACTCTGCTGCTGTGAGAACCCTTTCCAGTAACTGTCAACATTACACAGAGCCTTAACCCCTGAGAGAGAAAGAAAGAAATCAGGGGGTGGATGAGAGGTAACTACTAATCCCGAAGAGAGACATATCACATCATCACAGAACTCTCTGCTTTTTCAGGGCATTCTACAGGTAATTAGCTGTAATTTCATTTGCTTAAGGTCAAATCTCCCCAAAATGTTATTTGGAATTGCAGCAGCCTGGATTTGGCCCTCTACGAAGGGCTGAGTATGTGTGTGCTGCATCCATCTCCCCACTTGTCAGCTACAGGTGCCTGATACATCGTGGTTCTATCAGCACATGGTCCCCACTGCTTGTGTACATAAAGACTAATCACACAACAAACTAATTGATACTTTCCTTTGATAACAATTTTTAAAAAAATTATTTTTTGTTGGAAAACTTCTGGCCAGATAGGAAGCTGGAAATTGCTGGCCATGTTCCTCTGGTTGTTACTGCTGTATCTAATGTATCTAATTTTCAACTAAAAAGAAAGTTCTTCAAGATGAATAGTAGACAAAGCCAGGAGTTCAGGCTTTATCCGATTGTTACTTCAGATTCCTGTGAAATGAAACTCACTCCTTTCTGTTCCTCCACAAGGCAGTTAAGAAAAGAACATCTAAATATAAGTGGTACTTGCTGACTTGTATCATAAATGGACAGTATTTCAAAACCCAGAGTTAACCTTTCAAGTCATATTTAAGGTTATAGAAATCAAATTAATTTGTCAAACAGAGAAAATCTCTCAGGGAATCTGAAATTACACCCTGCCTTTATATCTTTCCTGTGCTTGTCATTTCATATAGTACATGCAGATATATACTCTCTGGGATAAAAAAAAAATAAAATAAAATAAAATATTAGAGACTTGCACCAAAAACAACCTGTGCAGAGGATTCCATTTTTCACACTTAATTTCAGTGTACTCCCCACTACAACACACTGGCTATGAGCCCTTTCACATCTCCCTGCCTACCTAAGACACTACCTTCAAACAAACCAGAAGGTCACTAAGGCAATAAGTCTGGCCCTAAAATATCACACTGTACATCTTCCTTCTGATTAAATATGACCTTTACAATTTCAAATACTTTTTTAAACATTTTTTCATATATGGAAAATACATAAAGAGAACTCATTACCTGGAGTCCAGCCTGAATGTTATCACTAAATAAATATCACTGAAATTGGAAATGAACTACAGGCAGTTGTTTGCAAGGTAACAAATGCAATCACCATTTTCTTGTCCCGTTCCCAAGAAAGGGACATTTTGTCTACAAGGAGAACTTGAAAATATTGTAGCTACATCCAATATGTCAGCAAAAATACAGTATCTCTTGAGACTTTTTGCAAAACCTGATGATTTGATCATACAAATACAGTAATAATGCAGGCATGTATAAGCATATAGGATTAACTTTTAAACTTCATCTAATAAGTGCAAATAATGTATTGAGGTACCAGCAGAGCACTTCCAGGTGTTCCGGTAGATGCTGAAAATGCAAAATAGCTGGTTTGTGTTGGCTATTTTACAAGCATTTATATTCCCAGAGAGTAGCCATGTATGATATACACACATTGTAAAAGACCAGTATGAACAGTTTCCTATCTAAATATCCAAAATAAGCAAAAATTAAAGGTAAGGAACTGTTGTTAGCATCATCTTACAGAACACATCAAGAGATCAGAACAACTGGCCGAGATCACATGCGTCCAGAACCAGATGAAACTTCCATTCCCTAAATTATCCCCTCACATTTTAACCACAAGCAAAACATTTACATAAGCCTCCAAGGTTCCAAATCACTCAGAATTAAAACGTAATAAATTCCATTCAACAGCTCTAACAATAAAGGAACACATGTGCATCAAGTCAGTGCATACATCAGTAGATAGAGAGTGAAAACAACAAAATCCTGTGCAGGAATTAAATTTCAGTATTGCTGTCAACTTTTCATTTTCATTAATGGCTTTTAAGAAAGCTGGACACTTTTCCCCACTCCATTTTACCTTTTCCCTCTATTTGACAAATATTGATTTTCGTTTCCTCCAAGTTTAAGTGCATTGAATGCTACTGCGCCTGGTTTGGTTGCTTTTTTGTTTGTGTCCCAGCTTTATTGAGGATGCCAGCATGAATGCATACAACTTTCAAAGGAGGGAATTGGTTTAATAACTTCTTCAAATCCAGGAGAGAACACAGGAGCCCAGTCTATCTTTTGTATAGGTCAGGCAAGAAAAGTGACTCTAGGAGACTACCTAATGTCAGTAAGGGGACTGCTGCAGTAATAACCTCAGTGTTTTAAGCTGCTACTGCTGTGTTCTGTCACAACAGGACAATTATGGAGTGTTCTCCCTCCACTTCACTGCAGATTTAGATATACTGTCTTAAAAATTAGTGGCATTTTAAGCTAAGTCTGTTTTCTAGACAGTTGTCCCTTTAAGATGTTTGGTTTGGAAGGTAACACCTCATGAAATTCTGACTCAAACAAGCCATAGCTTTATGAATTCTTTTCTGTCTGACTCACAGATACATAAACTCAATCTCCTTTTGTAAAATAATCTTAAGGTTTGCAAATCTGTCCAGTACATTTTGGACTCTTCCCAATCTTAAGGTCTTGTTCACCAAATAAGAAATCCCACTGTCTTGGTGCTGATATGAATGAAGAGAGCTTATGAGATCTGTTCCACCCATTCAAATATGGAAGGAGGGAGAAACTTCAGTGGACAGGAATAAACAGTTGGACTGAAAGGGAAAGAAAGTGACACCTTAACACTGCCACATACAGCATTACAGAAATTGTCTGTGCAGCACTCAGGCATTCACCAGTGTCAGAAGACAAAATAAACTCAGCTGACTAAAAGGGGGTTAAATTAGTTTACGTGTATCAGCACCAGAGGTTATGCTGGTATTAAGGGTCCCCCACCACTGAGCTAACTAGTGATCTAACTACCAGAGACACCCTCATTCTCAGCAGCAGCTCAGACACAAGTTGCTGAGAGGACTCGTTATTCAGCCTAAACAACCAGACACACAAACCCTTGAAATTTGTTCTTTCTAATTTGCTGTTCTCTGGATCCTCTAACCAACAGAAAGATAGAGGTTCATATGAATGCACATTTGTATTCAACATCCACTTAGTTATTGTACATACTAAACAAATGTTATTTTCAGTATGTATTAACTGACATTTTAAAATCCTGATGAAAGTAAAGCAATTTAGAATTATTCACTGCTAAAGGAAGCTCATTTTAAAAACAGGCACTGCTTTGAAAAAACTCTTAATATTATTCATCCAGTTAGTCCTACTGGCTCTACTTTGAAAATTGTTTTCATGGAAAAGATGGGGAAAAAGAAAGAAGGTAATGACCAGTGGGGTTAAATCCATTCTAGTGTGCCAGACCACTCCATTTTTGCCATTCTAAATAGTTTCTGTGTTGCACCACCTGATGCCAGGTGCTGCAGGGCTTCTGCTACACCCACCTGACATTGTGATGCTGCATTTTTAAGACCTTTAAATAATGAAAATAGACCTTTGCACTTCAGCACTGCGCTGGTCAAGAGAGCTGTCTGTACAGATGATGTGAATGTCTGCTAACATGGAAAGACTTCTTACTTTTGAAATGAAATGACACCAGAAGTTTCAGGGCTGATAGTTCCAGTGAGAACCTTCTTTACTACCACAGGTGACCAAGCCTAATGTGGGCATGGAAATGGTTTTGGTGCCAATATAACCTGATTAAAAAGTTCTTTCCAAAACTGACAAAAACTTCCAAAAGTTAAGAACTTGCAGTTTGGGTAAACTAATTAACTACTATAAAAAGAAAGATGACATCAGTTTCCTACTCTACAACTCTCTGGTGGATGTTCTCACAGGTGTACTGTGTACTCCAAGACTGCCATACACAAGATGTTGGTCTCACCCATCACGGGGAGCATTGCTGAGGACGTCTTCAACCTTCACATGCTGTTCTTCACCACAGTGCTAGACAGACCCAAGCACTAAAGAACACTCCTCCTTCCTGCTCTCCTGTTTTCAATCTACTTCTCCTCTTCCCATATCATTGAGAAATTTTGTGTCTTGAGTAATTTAGACGGTGGATTCAAAAATACATGTCTAAATTAAAACAGAAGATAAAATGGAAACTGAAAAACCTCAAGGACAGAAAGAAGCCCATAATCTGAGCTAGAAACATCATTTTAATCACTATCATTTCTACCTCACTTACCTGTAAAGTATTTCAGCCACTGTATGTGGTTCAGGGACTCCTGATACCCCACATCCCTGGAACAAGAGATCTTCCTAGGAAGGAATCACCACTCACCATCTTCAGGGCATCTGCTAGGCCACTGACAGTAGTGACACTGGGACTGACTCAAGGATGTAAAACCTGGATGTAAAACCCAGAAATATCAAATCAGAAAATCATAAACACAGCTGTCAGTAGCTGAAGTTGCATACTTTTTCAATTATTCCTATTCTTTCCTATTAAGATTAATATTTCCAAGCCTCTACTCCTCCCTAATGTTTTGCCTAGAGATACATATTTATAGAAGATGCTATGTTGCACGTGAAATCTTCATGTCATTATATTTCAACTCAGCTGTTAAGATACATACTGCTTCCAGTTGGTATAAATAACTGTACCCACTTATTTGCAAAACATTATTTTAACTTCTGTCAACTCATATTCACGAGAGAGGGAAACCAAATGAAAAAATGCTCTTTTGATTAAAAAAAAAAACCCAAACAACAAAAAATAAAACCCAAAAAAACCCAAACACTACCAGCAGCCAAAAAGAAAAACAAAAGCATGAACAAAAAAAAACCCACAAACAAACAAAAAAACCCCACAAAAACAAAACAAAACAAAAAAAAAAACTAACTAAAATAAAAAAATCAAAAATAAACAACAGAAACAAACCTGAGGAGCTACTGAACACTGTCTGGCAGGGACACAAACCTGGGGAGCTACTGAACACTGGCAAGGAGACAGCAAAAAAACAACTGTCATGTTACCAAGTCTCACCTTCTCCTGCCAAGTAAAATTGGCCTCCTGCTAAGACACAGCCAGGTAGCTTGTGACTTCAGGACTCTCAGAAGCAGGAAGCATGCCCCAAAGAAAAGCTCCAAACAAGCAGCAACTGTTGCATTTTGATGATCAGCAAATATTCTTTCCAAAGCAGGAACGAATCGAGACATTTGTTGTTCACTGCAGCTGGGAGGACTTGAAACCTGTCCCTGAGCCTCAAACCATAGCCCAGCCTAGGAAGAAACACCGAAATTCAACAGGCATTTCCCTGAGAAGAGGGTTTAGGATTTGGTCGCCATCAGCACACGAAATAAGCCAGGTAGTTTGCTGTCTCCCTTCCCTTCTCACCCCTGCCTCGCCAATAGAGAAACCTCATACCTGCCTATATGCCACGTGCTCCCGCTATTCTCTCCCTCCACTCCGCCGGTGTCGTGGGTCCTTTGGATGAGCCCTTCACACCCTTTCACTTCGTCTGTCCCCCTACATCTGAAGTGACACCCGCCGGGCTGCCCTCCCCACCCCGCCGAACATCCTCGCTTCCCCGTGTCCCTATGGCATCCGGGGAAACCCCAGACTGCCGGGCCGTCCGCTGGCAGCAGGACCCGGCGGGAGGGGCAGCCCGGCGGCTTCCCCGGCCAGCACGGGCCGGTCGCCTCCGGCCGCTCCGCGGGCTCTTCCCAAGCGGGGGAGTTTCGCGCGACATCAGCCCAATTTTTAAATAAATCACTGCTGTTTCTGAGTGAAGAAAATTACTCGGGATATTAAATGAATGATTCTTGGCGTTTAAAAGAAATTAAAAATACCAACTCACCCCACTGTGCTTTATTTTAATGGATGGTAAAACTGTGATGGGAGAGACAGGGGGTGGAGGTGGGGGGGAAGAGGGGAAGAAAACTTTGTTTCTAATGAGGAAAACGCAGCCGCGAAAACAAAACCGCAAAGGAGCAAAAAAAAAATCTATTCTTGAATAAGGATTAATTCAGTGTCTGTGAATAGGAAACGCTGCGCTTGGTAATTGCAGCGAGGTAGCGCGGCTCCAGCTGCGAGGCGACGCGAGCACCTTTGTGCGCTTGCCAGGGCGGCTCTGGGGAGAGGTAACTTCCCCCAGTCCCCACGGCCCGGTGTCGAGTAACGGGAAACTTAACATTCCGTGTTTCCAGAGCAAATTATTCCCCCAACCCGCTCCCCCTTCACTCACAGGCAGCCAGCCGGGCGCTCTGCCTGACGGGGCGGGGAGTCCCGAGCCAGCCCTGGCACCGCACCCTGCGGGAACAGGCATGACGTTCTCGGCCCCCGCAGCTCCGTTCGGGGACGGCAGGAGAAAAGGGAAGACCGCTCCTCAGAGCGAAGAGAAAGGCCCGGGCCGCTGCTCCCACCGGCACCAACGAGGGAAGCACCGGGAGCAGCAGCATTGCCGGGGCGGGCAGGGCAGCTCAGCGCCCGGGCTTGTCGGGGAATCCCCGTCCTGCCGGCCCGATGGATGTCCCGAGCAGCTTCGCCTGCCGCACACCCCGCCGCCTCGGGGAAACATTTCGGAAAGGCTGGGGGAGAAAAGGCTGGGATCGCCTGGGCTGGGCAGGGGGAACGCAGCCCCTGCCATCCCCAGCCCAGCCGAGAGTGCGCTGTGCCAGTGGGGCGGGCGGGCTCCGGGGAGGGCCGAGGGGGGGGCC
>VXAU01003785.1:272210-280159 GCA_013399695.1 Formicarius rufipectus | reverse complement strand
TTTTTTTTTTTTTTTAAATTTCCGCGGCCCCCCTACCACAGCCCCCCGAAAAACGCCAAGCGCCTGCGTTACCCAGCGGCTGGAGTGCGCAGGGAGGCTCGATAATGAGGGACCCGTGTGCCCCGGGCACGGCTTCCCTCGGCACCTGAAGACTACACTTCCCCGTGGGAAGAGGTTCCGAGGGCTGCTGTTTGAGGCGCTAATGAAACGCGAGCCGCGGAAAGGAAACCCTCCCAGAGCGCTAGGGGTTGCTAACCCTTCCCTGGCAACTTTTCTGTTGCACAAATCTCAACTCAGTTTAAAAGGAGAATTAGTTAGTATTTCATTGATAAAATCATCAAAATCCTTTTAATTTACCTTTTTCTGAAACCAAAAGGTGTCTTGGAATTCTTAAATATTCACATTGATAAGCCAGCTGGCTCTAATGTACAACTTACATGTTAACAAAAATGCATATCATGTATCAGGTGAATCATCACATTTGAACAGGAAAAGTCCTAAAGACATGAAGTCCAAGAGGTATCCAGACTACAGTGTTAATGTGCAGGATTCATAGTCACAGGCAGGGGAAAAGTCCTCAAGAAAAGTATTTCTCACTGGAGCTCTAGTTTTAAATCCTCTTTGATGCCCAATTTGCAACTCAAGCTGCTGGGAGAAGAGCAAAGTGTTTAAAACCGTGGGTGACTCCCTCCCCAGTGATACTGAAGAAAATACCACAATGCAAAATAACTGAATTTTGGAATAGTAAAAAAAAATATATAGTCACATGAACACAAAATTGGTTATGCTTGTTGGTCTTTTTGAAGGCATAATTTGAAGGCAGTCGATTTTTTTTTATTTTTTTGTAAATGATGATGTAAAGAGAGAAAACTCTACTGGGTGAAAATACTGGACTTGACATGCTTATTTGAGGTTAATGATCGTCACAAGTGTTTAAGGGAAGCCAAATCATGTGCAAGGCCAAAGCAATTAGGTTTTGTTTGGTTTTAGTTTTGTGGGGGGGTTTTGTTGGTTTTTGTTTTTTGTGGTTTTTTTTTTTTATTTTTACAATCAAGTAATAAACCCCATATAATATATGGAGGCTTGCAAGTGGACATCTTAACACAGATATAGCAGCGTAAGCATGCCACAATCATACAATCTCATAAAATAAAATTAATATCAAATATAAAGCATTTTAAACCAAATCAAGCCTTAACATAATAAATTATTTCCTTCAAAGGAAACTTACTTACACTAGGCTCAATAAGGTCTTTGCTAGCAGCATTTTTTTAATAAAGAAATTAAAAATGCCAAAATATCTACAATTTTATGAGGAGCTGAATAATTAAGGAAAAATTTCCCACTATTAGGGGGTATGAAAAATAGACTTGCAATTAATATGCAGTACATATATGTATACCCATACTTACAAATATAAACACGCACATACAACCTGGACATGTTAACCAAGGGAAAGCCTAAATAATACAAAATGATTACTAAATACAGGTACACTTTAAAAACACAGAGACAGCGAATTTTATCTGTTGCAAAAATGTATTTGATTACTCGAGTAAAATTACAGTATCTCTGCTGTTAGTAAGTATTAAATGTTAAAGAAACTGGACCTCTTTTCCTTTCAACTTTCCGAGAAAGTGCATGTAACAGTCCAAGGTTCCCCCTGCCCCCCCCCCAATACCTAATACAAAATAAACAAACACTATACTTGTTCCCTTGGTCAAGGAGTAGGGCTTGGTCTTGTAAGGAACGTATGTACATTTTAATGAAAGTGATGTCTTATTGTATATACAGGAGCATCTACAGTTGTCCACGGAAGTTGTTCAAGATGCCATACTTAGCAGCATTGTGAAAGTCCAGCACATTTTCTATAATGAATATACCTACAAGGCAAAATGTTACGTCTCAGTTTCAACTACCAAAACAACACTTCAGTATCTTCTCTAATAATCCGCGTGCTTATTACTGTACAGAAATGTATTAACATTTAAGACGACTCAAGTAAAAAGCACAATACAAATAACAGTTCAAAACGGAAAATGTTAAACCTACAAAAATTAAAGCAGTTTTAATTTTATAATAAAAATCAAAAACTGAGCTGTGTAAAGGACCCACACTGTTCAGTCTATATTCTCTCTGTCCTTTTCTTAATTTTGTTTGGAAAAATTAAACAATGTGTTTGCTGATAAAGTTTCCAGCAGGATCAAAGTGTACATTTATATACAGATTTTTATTAGAGATCTAATGCATCACTGAGGCATCGCATCAATACCAGAGTTCATGTTAAACTGGATATAGAAAATAAGTTAATGCCAGAATAAGATCACCTAGCAGAACAGACTTGCAACTGCCATAAATGTTACAGCAAGTTTACAGCACTCTAGTCGATTAGTATTTAGTTCAAAATACGGGAGACCAAAGTTAATGCTTGCATTTGTTTGCAAAGCAAGGTTATATCACTAATAAATAAGCTCTCTTAGAACTCTAGAAGTAGGACATGGTACAAAACAAAGTCTTGGTAATGTTGTAGCCTGCAGCTTGAAAAAAAGCAACCCTAGGTTGCACTATTTGCAGGAATGTTAGTTGGGGAGGTTTTTTCCTAATTTGTTACAATTTCTTTGTTGTCTTCCACGAAACGCGTAAAACGGAAGTTTGTCCCATTTTCATTGCTTGTCATTTTCTCCAGACCAGCTAGAGGAGCATTAGAGGGTTCTGAATTCTGGAGCTTCTCCAGGCTTCCCGTCAAGCCACTGATGGGGGAGCTGCCACCGTTGCCCAGGCCCCCTGGTGCCGGAGGGATGCCACCATTCTGGATGACAGAGATCTCATTGGTCTTCATAGCCAAGCCATTGGAGAGTGCAGCTGCATACTGGTTCCAGAAGCTGGATGGGTCTCCATTCCCTGACCGTGCAGCCAAATCCTTCTGAAACATTTCTGGGAACTTTACAGGATTGCCTCCTAAAAACGTCATGGGGCCGTCCACGGAAAGTCGTCTGCCTCGTCTTGCAGGAGTACTATTCCACATATGAGTGCCCATGTGAACCTGAAAAGAAAGAAAGGAAGAAACAAACAAACAAAAAATAGAGGTTGACAGGAATTTCAAACTTATTTTGATCACTGAAGTAGGCAGGAGTCCATGAATGTGTCCAGTCTTGTTACATAATGAATGGCATTAAAGGCAGAGGATGCAGGGCTCAATTTCCTATCTGGATAAATAAACAAACTACTTCTGAATTAGCCTGTCATCATTACCCAGAATACCCCGCTCTGCTGCTGAACAATGTATTGCTTCTTTCTCTATTCTTTTTTTTATTACATGTATTTAGTTTATAATGACTTTGTGTTATCCTGTCAATTGCAGATAGCTGCTTTCAGGGCTAGAATTGCTATGTCCACTTTCATTGCAATGGTAAGTATTGTATTTGACACCCTTTACCCTATAAACGTCCTTTTCAGACAGGCAGAAAGTATCCTTTACTGATTGCTCATCCAAGAGCCTCGTGTATAGACAGAACGGCCTGAAAGTAATTATGCACCTCACATTGCTGGCAGCAACCTCTAGAGAAATACTCTGTCAACAGAAAAATGTACACAGTAAAGTGCTCAACTGGTGTTCTAAAACTTAAGTATATTTGCTTTTTCAAACACATATCAGTAGGAAATGTTAGTTATATAATCAATTAAAGTAATGCCTATTAGTTCCAGAGTTATATTAATAGTTTTTTAAACACTCATATTACATGACAGATATGAAAAACAGCACATTCAGGAGCTTTTTTTTCTTGAAGAGATATGTGAGTTACAAAACTCATTTCTCTGTTAATTAATGCTGTTACCATCATTTGGCTGTTCTGTTTCACACTCTACATAGACAGTCTTTGCTGGTAGATGAATTTTAATTAAGTCAAAACAGCTCATGCCTCAGACCTGCTGCCAACAGGAGCACTCAACAAGAGGCCATCTAGATCTACCAGAGCTGACTAAACACACTGTCACACCACAAATACCCAGAGGTACCAGTGCTTGCAACCCTAACAGATGTAAAAAACTGAAATCCCCTCGGAAGGAGAAAATGAAACCTGAGAACAGCAAGAGGAAAAGTACCTTCAGATTGCCTTTTGTTGTGAATGCTCTTCCACATATAGTGCAGGCAAAAGGTTTCTCACCAGTGTGTGTCCTTTCATGGATCTGCAGAGCACTGGAAGAAGAAAACGTTTTCCCACACGTGTTGCAGTAGTGCTGTTTTGGAGTTCTTCTGGGGAGAGCAGGGAGCAGCACAGGGGATGCGGCAGAGGACAGCGGCCCTGAAGAAACTAGACCAGAGGGTGCTTCTTTGCTATCCTGAGGAGAGCCGTGCACAAAGCCGTTAACCTCAGTCTTTATGAGCGATGACAGTGTATTAGCAGGCATAACCGAGGAGTTCTGATTAGGGCCTATACTGGAATTGGGCTCAAAGAGTTGTGATGGTAGATCTCGCATTTGATGTGTCAACATATGCTGCTTCAAATTACCCTTTGTGGAAAAGCCACGATTGCAAACTGTGCAAATAAATGGTCTCTCTTTGGTATGACTTCTGTAATGAATGTCCAAGGCACTCTGACAAGCAAATGTTTTGCCACAAATGTCACACGCAGTGTTTTTAAATTTACCTCTATCTCTGAAAGGAAAGAGCATACTCAGAGGCTCTTCTTTAATAATTTTATCAGTGTTACTAGACGTCAAGTCCAAAGCACCACTATTAGCAGGGGTTGGAGACAAACCGTTGACAAACTCACTTGGTAAAGCTCTTACTGGTTTCTCTTCAATACTTGGTGACTTGTGGTAATCATTAGTGCTGTTGGATGGGGACAAGGCCTGCATGGAAGAGGTAGACTCTGAGACAGCAGGGCTTCCAGCACTTTGGCTTTCCATATCACCACCCACAGACGACGAATCGTTAGTCAAAATGTCCCCTTCTACTGACCCATTTTCCACTGACTTTAAGCTTGCCTGAAGTTGTTCAGCAAGTCCTGCATTGATCATCTTCATCTGATTTTCTAAAGCAGCAATACTTGACATTTCCAGGGGCAGAGGGGAAGAAGACAAGCTGTCCTGTGATGCATCCACAGATTTAGGTGTATCAGGCACACTGCTGTCAGGACAGTCTTCCATATTCTCATCTGAAAAGTTGTCTATATCATCAAAATTCTTATCATCAAAAGATCCTGTATCTGATTCCATTGACTCAGGATAGTTTTCTGTCACTGGGGTGTTGGGAATCTGCCCTCCCATGTGCATTCGGATATGCTGCTGTAGGACAACGGCATTGGTGAATTTTTTCTGGCAGATTGGGCATGAATGTTGCACTCTCAGCGGGGGCATAGCACGGTGGACACTGTAATGAGTCTTTAAGTTGCCCTTAGTAGTGAAAGCACGACCACAGATTTTACATTTAAACGGCCTCTCCCCGGTGTGTGTGCGATAATGCATCTTCAGTGCACTCTGGCAACTGAGAACTCGGTGGCAAATGATACACTCATTAGGATCGGTTGCCTTTTTGTCAATGTTTTCTACCAGTTGCTGCAACTTTGATGTTTCAGATGCTGGCGTTGAATCCAATAGTCCTCCAAATGGAAACTTTGCCTTGAATTGCTCTGACATTAGAGGCATCAGTGGATTTGTAAAAGTGGCGACACCGCTGGAGCCCGAGTCTGCTACCGGTGAGCTCACGGAGCTACTCATGTTAGTGATGGTGCTTGTGTTTTGAGGGTTTTCTTCAATTTTGCCATTTGAGGTAGGCAAAGCACCAGCCTCTACCTCATCAGAAAGTCCATTGGAAATTTTTGATGTGGGATCAGCTGTTCCCGAGTCACTCTTGACGGAGCAGGGAGGGCTAGCAGAAGGATGGCTAATGGGAATTGGCTGAGGCTCCTCAGTTTTGATGAATGGGGTCAAGCTTGGAATCGTTGGTGGGAGTGGCAGGCCAACAGAAGTTGTCAGGGTGGAGAGGACTGGCTTGCTGTCCAGCCAGCTCGTGACAGGTTTCTCTGGTGGTATAGACATCCCATAAGGAATACCTGTGCTTGTAGGAATATTGTCCAAATGCTCCGGCACTGGGTATGGATTCATTTGAATATGAGGGTACTTTTCTTTATGACGCTGAAAGTGGACTTTTAAGTTTCCCTTTGTGGAAAACCTGTTTCCACAAATGTTGCATTTAAATGGCCTCTCGCCAGTGTGAGAACGCAAATGAATCTGCAAGGCACTGTCACTCCCGAACACTTTAGCACAGAACCTGCATTTATGCTTAAAGAATGCCTCATCTGAATTACTTTTTGCTTCAAAAGCAGTTACATTTGGTGGCTTGCTTTTTCTTTGCTGTGCCAAGGCAGTCAAGGAGTTTAAATCCTCTGCAGGTGTTCCAATATTGGACATGGGACTGGAGAAAACGGAGTTATTAGGGGTGGGTTGAGGTAGAAGTGGATTAGATGCAGGACTTAATAAACTGCTTATTGCAAAAGCTGGTGAAGATGATGCTGATACTGGTGGGTTGTTGAGCTGTGAGCCACCAATAGTTGAAGCCACTTTTTCTGAGGACGGTGTTGTAACTGCTGCTGCCAATATGTTAATATTTGGAGAAGAGCCACTATTGGATGGAATCAGAGTGTTGCCAGGGTTGCTCTGAGGTAGCTGTATAGGGGGTAGCTGTTTCACACCACTGATGCTGGCAGATTGACTAGCAAGGCTTTGTGCTAATCCAGCTGCTGCAGCCAGCTGCTGGGATAAATGGGAACTTAACGTGGACAAGGGGTTGGCAGATGTTCGTAAAGTACCTTGAGAAGAGCTGGATGTTGGCATGTCTGTATTTTGGGTAGCCAACAATAATATTTGGTGACGAATTTGTTCAATCAGTTGCAACTGATGGATCTGCTGCTGCTGTAATGCCAACAGTTGCTCCATGAGGGCAGGTACAGCGAGCTTACTGTTTGATGCACCATTACATCTTGCTTCCTGTGAGAACTGTGCTACTGCCACCTTAGTACTCTGCAAGTTTTCAATTATTACATTACTATTTATCACTGAAAAGTTGCCTAATGTTGTCAGATCCCCTATGTGAGGTAGAGAGGTTGTTACAGCTGAGGTACCCATTGTGGAGCTGTTACTACTTGTAATACTATTGTTGACACTCTTGGAACTGCTACTGCTATTGTTAATGCTGGAAGCCTCCACATCCATGGATTCTTCCCTGTCAAGTTTGTTATGCTCTGAAAGGTCACTGCAGTCTACTTGATCTGTGTTATTAACTGTGTCATTCATCTGTTCATCAGGATTATCAGAAGGGGAACTAGGAGGGAAGGTTTCAGAAGGAGAAGCTGGATTTTCATTCACAATTAAAACTAATTGATTTTTAGTACAATTCTTCTTGTGTTGCAGGAGATCTGATAATTCAAAGAACTCAGCACAGCACCTGCCACAGACATGGGCGTCCTTGTTCTTAGTGGTTCGATTTGCTTGACCCTTTTCTGTGTCTCCTAAAACATCAAAAGATGATGGATTAGGAACCAACCAGTAAATTAAAAAAAAAAAAAAAATCTGCAGGAGATTTTATTTAAAAGTACTGGTTTTATCTACCATTTTAAAACAGACTAAGATTGCACATGAAAATAGATCAATATTCGTACTTCATGAAAATAAGTCAAAAGCAACATTTAAAACTGTACAAGGGAGTTTTATCAATCCCTGTGTCTTAGATGATCATTTGCTTCAGATAATCCATCAAAATATAAAATACTATGAACTGAAGGCATTGGAGCATAATGAAATTCCATAACAAAGTATTGATTTCCAATAATTCATACTGCTTATTGTCTAGTTGTCCACTGAGTGCAAATCAGCCATTTGAAGGACTCATTAGACTCTCACGTTCCTGTCAACCTTGTTCATTTTCAACTGATTCAAAGATATCTGTG
>VXAU01003785.1:264710-267210 GCA_013399695.1 Formicarius rufipectus | reverse complement strand
TGGTTACTCTAATACAAACTTTATCAAGTGTGCACATGCACAGGATTTTACAAGGGTAAACGTACTTATCCATTGATTGCACCAGAAATATATTTCAAGTGGAAAGTCTTTCTGGTTGGAGTGAACTGCATGAGCTTTGAACTTATCAAAAAAAAAAAAAAAAAAAAAGAAAGAAAGAAAGATAAAACCCCCAAACATCCTGTTACAGACCGAGGAACTTTTTTTTTTTCGTATTGCTCTTCAGATATGAAACCATAGCAGAAAGATTTAACAAACTAGAATTCAAATCAGATGCAAGAAATTTTCACGAAGCCACTCTTCATTCGCTCAAAACACTGCTCAGCAGTACTTTACTGCAAGTGTCTTAAGGGCTAGCGATGCTTCACTCGCCTGCACCCTGCGCAAACTGTGGATGGATTAGCAAACCTACATTCACAGTATGAATGGAGAAGAAAGGAGCGCTTGGAATTTCGAGGTTTTGTTTTGCAATTTCAAAGGCATATAACGCGAGCTCGTCCTCGCGGCAGCTCACCTACCCTGTCTTGCCCAAGTGTGAAGCTGCTGCCAGGGATGGGGAACCCCAGAAAGGCAGGGAGTAGCTCTATGCTAATATTACAGCGTTCTGAATCCTGAAGACAAAACACACCCTCTGGGCAACTTACTCAAAACTTATCGTCTGACCATGTAAACCAACCATTACCTAACTCCAGTAACTAGAAAAGAGAATGGGGAGGCTCCTACAGATTTTTCAGTAAAGCACATTGCTTTTCCTAGGAAACCGGTCGGTATTTTTAAAACAGAATAAACTTCGTTATTCACTTCTTTAAGTTACGATAGCCACGTAAACTAAACAAAAGCTTCACTTTCATGCCATTATTTCAGGCAAGATCCAACTTACTTCAAGGACATCCTTTAGCAACAGGCAGGAAAGCTGCTCAGTTAACATTCCTTTCTCACACTCCCACTGTCCTTCATTTGAAAACGATGTGCAAAATCAGATCAAAAGACTAAAAGCAGAAGAAAACGGCTACTTAAAAAAAAAAGCCAACAAAAAACCCCACACTTGGAGGTGGATTTTACCTGTTCCACCTACTAAAAACAAACAAAAAAAGATAGTGAACGTCAAAAGATGCAGTCATACGAAGTGAAGATGTGAAAAATCTCTCTCTGGTTTCCCAGGAAGATAATTTCCAGCTCAACTTTCCTTTTCTCTGCTCACTTTAAGAAGTTCCAAATTCTTTCACAAAAGGCCGATGAAAGACAACTAAAACCCTAACGCTTCCCCAACTCCTACTCCAAACTTCGAGCGGAAGTGGGAATAGCACCGTAAGAAAAATAAATACATTTAGTGAGATCAGAAAGGGGATTACGCTGAGGAAACGCCAAAACTCGAGTGCACTCAAACCGCGCAAAACTCAGTTAAAAACCAAAAGTCGGCTCCCAGGACCCAAATGACTTTTAGGAAATGTTTCGCACAGCTACGCGGAGCGAGTGCTGTTCTATTTGCTGGTGTACGAAGCGGGACTCCCGGGGGTTTCGGAAGCCGGGTGAACGCTCAGAAGTGAAGCACAACACCCCGCAAACTTTCCGACACAATCCCCGGCGCGGAGCCCGGGACCCTCTCCCGGGCAGTCCCTCCGCGCAGCCCGGCGGGCCCGGGGCAGTCGGTACCGCCACCGCGGAGGGTCCTGCGCCGCCACTGCCCCGAGAATTTGCCGCAGGGACTGCTCGGTGCTCCCGGAGCGGCGGGGCTGGGCCGGGAGGCGAAGGAACTCCGCCGCACCCGGTCCTCCCTTACCTGCCGGCCTGAAGCGCTTCTGCGCCGCGGCACTCTCCGCGCCCGCGGCCGGCGGGTCCCCCCGCGGCCCCCCGGAGCTCGCCCTCCTCATGGCCACCGCGGGGGCCGGAGGATGCGGTGGCGGGCGCGGGGAGGACGCTGCCCCGGGCCGCCCGGCCACTTGTCGCCCCGCGTCCCAGTACAGGTACGGGTAGAGGCACGTCCCCTCCGCCGCCCGCAGGACTGTGCCGTACTCCTAAGAAATCCTCCCTGTTCCGGAGGGGAGGGAAAAGGGGGGTAAGAAAGAAAATGAGAACAAAAATAAAGGAAAAGAAAAAAAAGATACTTCACATGCTCCCTCTGCAAATCCTGGCGGACACAAAGCCAGCGTTTATCCCTCGCTTACCAACTTGGAGGGGAGGGGGAGACGGAGGGGGAAAAAAAATAAAACACAACCTCAGGGAAAGCAAATCAACTGCCCCGGAGCTTCCGCGCTGCGACCGCGGAGCCCCTTTGCGGAGCGGAGGCTGCGCGGAGCGCGGCGAGGCGGCGGCAGCTCCCGGGACGGGGCGATTCCCCCGCGGCCCGGCCCGGCCCAGCGGCGGCAACTTTTCCGCCTCCAGGAAGCTTTTGGTGCAGTCGGATGCCGGGGCTGCAGGGCGGCAGGGCAGCGTCCTCCGCTCGGAGGGACTGCGGGGGAGCGGGGGGTGCGGGAGCGCTGGG
>VXAU01003785.1:193948-259239 GCA_013399695.1 Formicarius rufipectus | reverse complement strand
TTTAAAATTAATTTCCTAATGGTAATTTTGGGGGGGGAAAGGAAGGGGAGAAAAAAAAAAAAAAAGAAGTGGAGGGGGCATCAGAATTGAATCCTTCTCCATTATTACTGACAACTAATAATTGATCATTGTTCACAAACACAAGCTTTTATCCACATAATTGAATCGTAAGAAATACGGGTTGAGCCAAAGGAAAAAAAAAAAAAAAAGAGGGAAAGAACCTCTCCCTCTCCCCTAAATCCCAGAGAATCTCAGTGATGGAGACTCCTTCGCCCCTGAGATCCGAGATAAAAATGACTAATGCCATAACCTGCAAAGGTGAGATTATTTAATTCAATTCTTTCTTTACACATTTGCTGCCTTTTGTTTGACCTGATGGCCGGCAAATTTTTACACCTAGCTGTCCCTTTTGAGTTTATTGATGAAGGTGCTTCTGAAATGATTATCAAGAGATTTACAGCCATCACTACCCACCTACGGGAAAAGTAGTAAAATCAATCCCTCAATCAATCAGACCTCTCCGTGCATATCTTTTTAATCTGCTCTTTTAGCTGTTTTATTACAACACGAGCATTAAATATGTTTGTTTCAAATTTAGCACAAATGCCTCGGAAGGACTCTGTCAATTTAGACATAAATCATGAAGTAAACAAGATGAATGGAAACCTCTCTTACTTGGGCAAGAGAGTTAAAACCCAAGGAACAAAAAAATATCCTGCATCAGTGTATAGGCAACTATTCTGTATGTACAGCCCACAAGGCATGAAAACATAGAGAAAGATAAATATGCAGCATTGCAAAAGCTTTCCACTAGAAAGTGCTGGTAATTACAAATACACACCCTATTGTGATTTTCTATACTTGATTTTTTTTTTTAATTAGAATGTATTTTTTCCCATGTTAAAAAGATTTTAAAAAAATTAAATGCCATACACTTGAGAAAATGTCTTGATTCTCGACTTCTACGTTATTATTGATCCCAAGGTATCACTCTATCTTTTGTGTACCTTTTTTAGGTTAAAAAATAAATTAGAGGGTATTTCAGGTAGGCTGTTTAGGTCAGAAAACTTTCCCATTAATTTGTTACACAGTGGTCATCAGGTATGGACAGAAAGACTCTATTAGTTCTATAGAGAACCAAGAATTTTATTTGGTGCCACAGGGGAAGTTTTCTCTGCAAACCACATGCCTTTGCATCCCAGTTTAATTTTTTTTTTTTTTAATATCCTAGTGTATCACAGCCATATAAAGCCACCATGTGGCTCCACCAGAAGACCAGAAGTTTAGAAATGAAGTGACAGATTTCTCCATCCCTAGATAAAACAAAAATTAAAACCAATTCTGGGCTAGAAAGACATCTTCTAAAGACATATTGTGATAACTCTCATCACAGAAATAACTCTGGATAGGACAAGGGGAAAAAAAAAAAAACAAAAGAAAGAGACACTGAAATATGTACATGTCAAAAGAAGAGTCAAGGAAAAAATACATCTGATATTGGATGATAAGCTATAACCAGCTATGTCAGTCAAGATTTCCTCTAAACTTGCTTTAAGAAAAGTGCCTTTATGCAGTATGAAAACTTTACAGTCTCAGTCGTTGTGCATCTGGGTATCTATTTATGAGGGTCTTAGTGTTGATCATTAATGAAATACCATAGTTAGCATTTCTTCGTCGAATAACTATTTAAAGTAGCATAAATTAATAAATTAAGGTGGCAGCCATTAAAAAGCAAATGAAGGAGTAGGACTAAGGGATGTGTTTTCCAGGATATTTATGGAAAAATAAGTGTTCTTTAAAAAATGCTCCCTTAGGATTTGCTAACCTTTGAATCAAAATTGCATGAAAGTTCTATAGTCTGCCCAAACTTAAATACAAGGCCAAAATTTCACATGATAATTTTCTCTGAAATAGAATCTACAAATGATTTTCTACAAGGTAGTCATCTAACAAAGTAAGAGCTGTTGTTGGCACAAAAAGATATTTACTGTCAAATCAGATTTACAGAGTGTGCATTTTTATTTACATTTTAAGGTTTCAGTTTGATCTGGAGAATATGTAGCAATTAAAGAATAAACGTGTTTCAAGCCCCAGGGGAAATGTTTCCTGTAGAGTCCCAAATTTCTTGCCTAATGAAATGAACTTGACAACTCCTCTCCTTTTCACGACATATTTTTGATTCAAATACAGTGGAAGTATTTGTAAGTACATGCATTTTGTTTGCATAATATTGAGGTGCCCTGATTAATGCATGGTGTTTACAACGTGAAAATTGTCATGCTCTCTGCATCAACACAAGAAGCTGGCCTGGCAGCCGCTAGTTGCAATAAAGTAAATGCCTCATGAATAATGTTCTGCTTTCCATGCCTGAGCTAAGCAGAGTCCTCCCCATCCACCTTTTGCTCCCAGTTTGAGCCAGTCTTATAAGAGAACTGGTCTGCAATGGCAGTATGCAGTACATATCTCTTGAGTGCAAATATGTACCCTCACAGACTTGCACATGCACTGTCTGTGTCCTGTGGGGAGCCCATTTCCTCATGGAGCAATCTGATCCCCCAGCCACATTTTTTGAGTTTTCTTCCCATTAGGCATCATATAAAGTTCAGATGGCAACAATAGCCATTACCTACCTCAAAAGGTAACTCCAGGAGTCTCTAATTTCTTAGAAAAATTCCGCAGCAGAAAAGAGAGGAAAGAGTTGAGTGCGGAGTTGTCAGCCAACTCTACTGAACTATCAGCAGATAGTTCATCAGTGACCCAGAAAGAGCCTTGAAAAGTACTGCTTCATAAACCCAAGATCACACAGCTACCACCTAGAAAATGAGACTCATGTTTTCCTTTCCTTATGTAAGAAAAGCTCAAGTAACAGCATTCAAAGAACAATCCTCAAAAAGAGACTTAAAAGACCCTTCCTCAGAAATCCAGAAACCAGATTTGGGGTTAGAAAAATTGTTTCCATCCTTCACATGCTTTATATAGTAAGCTTGGACTTTCATCCTGGCTGTACAAACTATCTCTTGAATCTCACCCTGAGTTACGCAATCTGTATTTCGGTCCTTCTTTTCAGAACTTCAAATTCCCTCTCAAATGGAGTGTCCAAGGCTGCAAAATACATCTATTTGCATGTTATAATCAGCTTTCTGAAGACTAGCTGACTCTCCCCAGGACTGTACGCAATCATTAAGCTCATCTGAGCTTGCTCCTAGCCACTGACACTCCAGAAGTACTGACTGAGTAAGAATTTAAAGATAGAGTAAGTTTTAGATAATACTGAAGGCATTTGGTGCAAAATCCTACATGCAAAGACAAAGATAGCGCCAGATTGTAATGGTTCAGGAATTCAATCATCACTGCATCACATATGTACTGCAGCAGGGAAAGCAAAACAGGGAGAATTGTACTTCAGTATAAGACAACATTTAGGAATAACTTAAATCAAACACCAGTGCTTATTCCACTTCCATTTGTAAAGCTCAGGGATACATCATATACTCACTTCTGAGACCATGAAAAGACACTTTTCTTGTCCTCAGAAGTTTGCAGTGTAAGTGCCCAATCCTAAACACGACTGCTGTCATTCATCTTGTGCAGGAAGCAGAGCATTGACAGCACAGCCCGAGCAGTGTTTCAGTCTAGAACTGCACCTGAGCAAATTCGGAGCAGTGTCTAGCTGTGATGATGGAACACATTCCTGGCCACCGTTGGTCAGAGCCCCATGCCTGGAAGTCGCTGTCCCACCAGCTGAGCCGAGGCAGTTGGCACGGGAGCCTCTCCCAGTCTGTACTGCAGGAGCATGAGGAGAAACGTTTGCATGACATCGTCGTCAGCGAGGGATGGAAATCTTCTGCATGGGGCAACAATGCGTGGTACGGTAACTTCTTAAACTGTTCCAGCTGTTTGCAAATAAAATATGTGTCTAAGCCCCCAGTCTATACAAACTGGTTTCTGAGAGGAGCTGTATTTGTGTGAGTGTGCCAGATCGGGCCCATTACTAACTTCAGACGATTGTAAACAACTGTTACATAGAGAAAAGATTTAGAGAAGGCACCAGTGACAATGATTAGCATGTAAATCTCATTCCTCTTAATAAGAACTCTTGTTAATATGTTTAGTTGACAGTTGCGTACCTTTGCACTCCCATACATTTTAAGGATGAAGTCACTTGTTCTGTTTCTCAAGTTTACTCAATCTGGCTTTTGCTGTTGAAGCAGCTTCCATTTTCATGTTACACAAAAGCAGTGTGATAAGACACAAGAATAACATTTTAATGAAACCATGGAGCCAAATGCATTGGAAATGTACTGAATTAAGTGGAATTAAAGAAAGGATAAATATGGTTCATTCCCTCCTCCAACTTCAGTACTGTCCTCTCCAACACTGTACATATAATCTCACAACACAACAACATTGCTGCACTCACTCCATTCAAACAGGATCATTCACTTTATTTCACTCCTAGAATTTTCACCCAGCAAAATTCAATTTCATATAGCGCCGCTCTCAGCTGCCAGACCTGCGGCTGCTTTGCCCCACTGCTGAGAGACGGATCTAAACCGAAACAAGACCTGCCGGTGTCCAGCGACGGGTCACACTCAGCAGAAACAATTAGGTAAACTCAGTGCAAAGGTAAAAGTGAGATGGCCATGAGCCTGATGAGGGGCGGGGAGAGATAGGTACATCTGCATTTCGGGCCAGCACTGCCAGCAGCTGCTGCCCAGGGCTGCGGAATGTTCAGCAACACGTTCGTGCCTTGGGAGGGGCCTGCCTTTAATGTTTAGCCTAGAGCAACAGAATCCTGCAACTGGTGCTGGTCGCCACATTCGGGGGAGCCTGCAGGAATTGCTTGCTGGTGACTGGGAAAGCACTCACTGCTTCTCGAAGCAAAACAACTGTGACATTTTAGGAGTACAGCTCCTTGAACCACCTGTTCGGATATGCTAATCACGGGTAATCTCGGCTCTTCAAGGAGATTACTCAAAGACAATAAATGTACTAAATAACCAAAGACAAAAATGGACACTGGTAATTTACATACTTTTTTTTTTTTTTTCCCTCAGTGATATCACACTGTCTTTTTTCTGCAATAATTGTAACCAGTAGCACACTACGTAAAGTTCTCATGGGATTGACTGTCCTTACAGAAATTAACTGTAGAATATGCTTTTCATTTCTTATTATTCTGCTTCTTTATTGTCATTCTTGTAAAATCAATCAAAATGATAACTGGAATGTCTGGAAACAGCCAGAATTTAATCTGGAGGAATTACACACAAGTATGTCAGTCCTGGAAGTGTATCTGCTTAAAGGAGCTATGCATCACTACAGCATACAACATTCTGTGCTTGAAGCTTTGGCATATATATACAAGATTATACTAATTTCAGTGTGGAAAGCTGACATTGTGGAATATTGCTTGGAAATGTGCATGTTATAAACCTTAAAAAAAAAAAAAAGCTACAAAATTTGAACTTAATAGAAAAACGTTCATTTTATGGGAAACCATATTGTAGATGTTTACATTGCATTCAATAAATATTAGCCATAATCCCTACTCCAACTCTGGATTTTGCTAGGCCTAAGATTTTTGGAAAATCCAGGTGTCATCCCAATTTTTGTACCCTTTTAACTGCCAATCCCAGTCCCTGTTTAGGTAGGGAAGTTTTCAGTGGTGCAGCCACACAGCCAAGGGCTAAAACTGCCTCGGAGGCTCTTGGCCTCTGTGTACCACTGGTCCTGTTGCCTGTGGATCCCATGGTTTCAGGATATCCAGGAGGTTTGTGTGTAAAGCCTGTAAAACCTTAGAAGAATACAAAGGGTATTTTATTAAGCTCCCCTTACAGGATTTTTTTCAAACCATGGGACTTAGTCTATCCAAGTAAAACCAGTTGCACTTTTCAGTTCAAAGAGCACAAATGTGTCAAGTGGCTCAGCTGCAATGTGTTCGAAGGTCCTGGAAATTGAAAGGTTGGTTCAGATGATCTTTTGAGGTCTCTTCCAACCTGGGCTGTTCTGTGACTCCATAACAGGGCAACATGATTTTACATGGAGCTGTGTGATTTGCATACTTGATGTTTTATTTATATCTTTCAAAATAAAATGATCAATATAATTTGGACTTTATTGTTGAAAGAATGAAATTGCTTGACTGACACATGATAGTGAACTAATTATGTTAGAAGCTCTGGCTCTTTTATTTCTCTTTCACTCAGAAAATGGCAAAAAAAAATCTGGATTTGTTCTGAACAGAATTGCAGTACTGCAGGCTAAAACTTTCCTTCTCAATCTGAAAACTTTCCTTCTCAATTTAAATTCATTTCAAATTGTTATGCTTTACAAACTTCCAAATGGGATTCTAATTGTTGACAGACATTTTACATTACATGTGTCTATCACTTTGATTTAATATGCATTTTCAATGAAATTTAAAAAAGGCCTCTAAGGTGGCAATTTAACAGCAAGACATGCTGTGAATTTTACATAAAAAAATCTAGTTTTCAAGGAATTTTTGTACATGTGAAAATAGCCCTCCATAAAAAAAATAATAAAAAAAACCCCAGGGAATGTCTGTATGGCTGAATTATCAGAAGATGAATATCTCCAAGTATATTACTTAGTGTTTTAATCAATCACAGCCATCAAAGGCAAAACAGATTTTACATTTATGCAGCATTTCAGTGGTGCACTTCAAAAAGTATTAACCATGGAAGAAATAGAATGTATTTGGAAATCCTCTGTCTGGTTTATTGCATGTCATGACCTGATTTAATTTTCTTTTCCATATTGAAATGTCTGTAAGTAATAGGTACTTGTTGTTCACTTTGATAAGAGGCATTTGCAAGGAAATTCAAATGTATTCTGAAAGATAAGAGAAAAACTACTTTTTTCATGTCCCAAAAAGAGTGGAAAGCAGCCCTAGGAGACCATACAAGCTACAGAAGAGACCTGTTCTATATCAAGTCTACTTTTGAAATCATCAGAACTGTAGTAAATGGATAAACCCTAAGTTATAGACATTGACAGCACAGTGGGAACAGTTCTACATCTTTAACTTAGAATTTGTAAAACAAAATATTAGTGACTTTTAAATCCTTGCATATTCTTCATAACTTTACTACCAACATCTTGGCATTGGCTTATTTCATATAAATAGCTTTAGATCATCTTGTTTTAGTAGTCCTGCAGGGTGTCCCAAAACCTACACCTGATGGCAAGAATTCATTAAACTTAAAGGGCTGCAGAAAAGTCTAGTTATTTTGATTTAGGGAAATAATTTAAATTATTTCCTATGTTTGTGTAGAAAATATGTAATGTAATCCATTTTTCTGTCTCCAGCTTCAAGTCACACTGGAAAAAAAAATGCTTTACTAATGGTTCCTGTTTTGAACAACTGGGGGGAAAATTAAGACTCCATATATTTTTAAAGAATTCTGGTTTAGTGACTTTAAGAAACAAATATTACAATACACAACTGTATACTTATATCTCCACAGAACTGATGTTAAACTGACACACACAATGGAGTTCTTCAGTGGGAGCAGTAAAACCAGGTTTTATGTTTGTTTGTATGTATGTAATATTTTTTTTTTTTTTTTTACGAAATAGTCAGTCTCTTTTTGAATGGCTTTCTACCTTAGCACCCCAACTCAGCTGATGCTGCTGTGCTACAGAATACTCACAGTCACCTTTCTAACGCATCTTCCTTTTTTGCTGAGCCCCTCATGAAATTTGGGGGAAACTTTAGTAGGATGAAGAGCTTGGATTAAAATTATTTTTTACTTTAGAAGTAATCCACTCTTCAACTGCAAAAAGCATGTAGAGCATATTGTGTCAGAGGCACCGAGGGAAAAAAATAAAAGGAGGGAGAAGCTCCACTATAGTAAATCACTGTAATGCCACTGAGGCCAATTTAGACTAGCTGAGGTTGTGGCCTAATATTTGTGCTGAAAAGTTGCAGCTATAGCTGTATCACTGAACTGTATAAATATTTGTTAAAAGCTGACTGTTAGGGTGCAAGGGGTGGATTGCTCATCAGCAAATAGTGAGGACCCTTGTCTTTTCACCTCTCTTAAGGAAACCTTCCACTTCTGTGGGGGGTGAGAATTTTGTGTGAGTACATCTATGATCCTTCTTACTTTGTGCATGGATTATACCATGTGCATGAAACAGTCATTTTAACGTGGACTTTTGAACTTGCACCCGTCTGACTGGCCAGCGCTGATTCATGCCATGTCCTGTACATGAATGACCAGCAATGTTTACAAAATGAATTAGCTTGACTCCAACTCTCCAGCCAGAAAGTAATCAAAGTGAAGAGCCAAGCTATTTCTGAAATTCCAGCTTGCCTAGCTAGAAACTGCATGCTCTGTCTCTCTAGACAGCATAGTAATGTAAAATGTACATGTTCTGTACTGGAGGACAATTAATAACAGCAGTGATTCTGAGCAGTTGACAGACATTAACTATTCCACCCCCAAATTGGTCTTGTGTGGTGGGCAAATCTGACTGCAGCATATAGTACAGAGACAGAAAATACCTATAACTGATTTTCTAGAAGTTGTAGTGTGGTTCTTTTTGGTTCTTTCTTCTCCTGTATTAAATTCCAGTTAACGTTTTATTTAATTTCTTTCAAAGTCAATACATGTATTCATAGACACATATTCAGGAATCTTCTTATGCAAATATTTTTAGTAGGACTATTCATAACTAGTATCCCTAAAGTCTTGGAAGCTCTGGTTTATTTTCTCATCAACCATCCTAATTTAAACATTCAGCAAAAACAGAACTGTCTTCAGAATAGTCTCATCCTATAAAACCCATCAGCCTTTGCCAGATTTAACATAAAAAATTATTACAAAACAAAACAGTGTTATTTAAGCATTTTGTTTGGGATTGTCTGAAACTCAAAATGTATCACTGAAATTTCCCTCTGCAAAGGAGCCTCCTAATCTGAAAAGCTCACTTCATATAAAGCTGGAGATGTCTCACAGCCAAATTGTTTGCTCCTGTAAATGGTTAGAGCTCCACAGAGGGAGGATATGAAATAAGGCTCTGTTGATTTTACAGCAGAGCATCTGAACCACTTCCCCTACCCTCGTCAGTTAAAGCAAAATTAAAAGAAAAATAACCCCCAATTAGCATGTGAACTCTTAATTTGATGCAAATTGGTATAACTCCACTGGGTATCTGACTTAAGCAGAGTTGTAATAGGACTTACCACCAGGAAGACCTGGGCCAGGGTATTTTAATGGTGATTTCATGTGGGTGGGTGAGAACCTGATTCTTCATCCTTATTCAGGCTGAAAACCAGGAATGCACTACAGAGCTATAGATCAGTCGAGAAATCGATTTTTTGCAGGAAGGGAGGCTAAAGTGGCTCAGTTATTCCAAAATTAGCAACTGCTAGTGTGGGGTGTAGCTCAGGCCAAATGAGAAATGACTGTGATGCTGCCCAACACCTCCCCATCCATATCACAGCTGCATACAGCCCCTGTTGACTTTTATTTCCAGAATAAACTTGCAAACCCAGTAGTGGTAAAAACGAGTTACATCTGAATAAAATAGCTCAGCAGGATATCTTTAACATTACATAAAAATCAGAGGTTAATAAATAGTTAAATTCAGCTGTAGCTTCGCTTAAGTAGTTTGAACGTAAGTCAATACTTTTGTCTTTTGTTGTCTCAGGGTTTCTACAGAAGCAGAGAGGATATCATCAATGATATCTCTACACTTTATAGCATTATGCCTTTGTACTATTATCCATCTGTACCCTTATCTAACATGTTATCAGCTGTATGAAAATAACTATCAGTCCTGTCAGCCCACAGCAAGTATCAATAGGAAGAATGACAGTGGCTAGTTTGCACACTTGAAATGGTTTATTTGTTGCAATCCTGTGCACAAGATGTTTATCAGTAAGCAGCAGACAGCCATGCAGAAGAAGGAGCCTTAATTCTGTCTGAGACAGCCTCTTATTGCTATTGATAGTTAGCATCAGTGTCCAGTCTGAGAAATGGAAGTGCTGCAGGCAACTTCAGTCAAGACACCCTATTGATCTACTGCTTCCTCTGCGTCCCTGAAGCTAGAAAAGAAAAATAAAAAGGGGAGGAAAAGCTTGCTGCATAAGGGGCAATGCAGCAGTCTATGACTTGCCATCATTCAAAGGGGTGTGTATGTGCATGGATATTCCTGATATTCAATACCTTAGACAACTGTAAATCACATGCACAGGCATGATAAATATAAATGTCAATGTGTTGGAAATGTCCTTTATATAAGAGGTGTCACTAGAACTACATTTTTAGCATGAAACATTTTTGCTGCTTTTTATTTTTCATTGACTTATTGTGCTTCTGTTATATCCTGTCTAATACAATCAATCTAAAGCATAATATCTGAGAGTCCTATTCATAAATAATACATATTTGGGTCATTTTCATTTGTATTCTACAATGAAGATTTACAAGCCAGAAACAAAACAAGAAACAATGTGTGGAATGCTCTTATTCAGTGGATGAGAATATATTACTGTGATCAATTAATCTGCTTTTCTCTGCATTAGGTGGACATCTTTATGGTACCTCCATAAGGGTTTATAACTTGGAAGAGACAGAATCAGCTCTAAGGCTCTAACATAAAATGCCTGTACTCAAAAAGAGAAACTTTTCTAAAGTTTTTTGGTTGGTTGTTGCCTTTTTTTTTTTTTCTTTTTCTTTCTGCAATGGGAAATGTGTTAATTTTGGCCAACTCAATCACAGGAATAACGTATCTATCAACACAGTATATTATCCAGTCCTACATATTTTCTCTCATCTTAAATGAAACAAAAAATTGACTACAATAATTCTGGGGATTTCTACAGTACCTTTCTTCCAAAGATAGTCACATTTTACTACAAACCACACAAAGTCATTCTACTGGAGGAAACACTGACAAACAGAGAGGTTCCAGTTCAGTTTTTTCAGGTTATAGTTACTAGGGCAAATTAAGTAAAAAGGAATAAAATCTGTGAATATAAATTACAGGAGCAAGAAGAAAGGTGAAAGGAGGACTTCAATTGGTATTAGCATACAATATAAGAAAATGCAGTCACCTGTCAGAGGAGAAGCAGTAATAACCCAGATTCTTATCAATTTTGCCTGCATATAAGAAGCAAATGTTAGGGCTTGGTGAGTTAAAATTAATGAGAACTACTTTAGGATGGAAAATCAGAATATTCAAGAACTTTGCAGGCAATATAAACTGTTGGGAAAAAGTTGGGGTGAATGGAGGGAGTGTGGACAAGGCTAGCCACTGTGACTGTCCCCCTACTCTCCTCCAGCACCCAGAGATGCAGGCTGTGCTGTACTCAGGCCTTCAGACTCTGGTCCTCAGAGAGGGGTTACTGTATTAGATTTTCAACTCTGGAAATTTGCTACAAGTGCATCTCAGAAAAAAATTGAAATGAGTTTTGCAACTATGGCAAAAAAAGTAATTTTACATTTCATAGGCCTTTTAAAACCCTTTTCAATAGAAAATAAAAATAACAGTAAGGGGGAAAAAAGACTACATTTCCATTCCCATTTTTATAGTTTGACGTTGCAGATGTTTCGGGGTCAGAGGTCAACATGTCTTTAGGTGTCAAAAGATGCAATAACCTGAGTCAAGAATGGCCCAGTCCCCAGACCCGTGACTGTGTGCCAGAATATCCCCACCTCAGAAGCTTGCTGGCAGCAATGTGCTCCAGGTGTCTTACACTATGCAGACCTGGTAGTCATTTTAATATTTTCCATGCTCATGTAAATGGACTTGATGTGTGTTCATCAAATGTGGGAAAATCCCACAGAATGGTGTGCCATCTGTTTATAGGTAGAAGGTCTGCTTTGCTGACAATTTAGTGCAAAATCAGAACACAGAATGAAAGTAAGAACGCTTTTGTTCTGGTTTGGTTTTATAAATCTGAGGCTTAATGTCATATCAAAAACCTAACAAAGTTCAAAGATTCATTCTGTTTGGAGAGCAGTATTGTCCTCCTCAGATGTGTGGATATTACCTGAGCCCCATGGAGCTCTTAAATCTGTAGCCATGTGGCTACAACTTGCAACCTAACGAAACCCTGAGTGCACACAGGAGCCAGCAGGACATGGAAAGGGTGCAATGGCCATAGCTTGGGCAGTGGGATGCCTGCACTGCTCTGTGGACCAAAAGCCTCCATGAAACACTAGCTGACAGCATTTCAGCACTTATGGTTGGCCTCAGGTGAGAAACTCTAGCTGAAGCAAAAATGGAAAGGCTCATTTTGAAAAAGCGTCACCTTATTTTATTTAACACCGAATACTGCTTTTGCTTTTTTGTTAGAATTAAAGCCAGGTTTAACTCAATTAATATGGTAGGTGCCAATCAAAGTGTCCATCTTCATTATTTTGGTCTGTTTTGAACAAGACTGTTGGACAGAAGTCAGTTATGTCCTGAGGTCCTAAAAGCAGCTATGATATTAAAAGGGAGGCTGCAGTCACAGTGATTTTCAGCTTCAGTTGACAGACATCGACCAGTCATCAGAAGAGGAACGTGAGACCTTTCTTGTCTTCCACTCCATGTGGAATATGCACTACTACTTTTCTACAAAGAACTGATAACCAGACCTGGGAAAATTATACTTGAATATAAGTCAGATGTTGTCAAAAGATGATGTTGAAGTCTGCTTCAAAAGAGTATTTTCATTACACCCACTGTGGAGTGAGTCTAGGGTGAGAGAAGAGTTAATGCAGCTGACAGACAAGAAAAACATCAGAAGAAAATAAGCTGATAAAGCTAATCAAATCCAGACAATCTAAAATCTCAGATGTGATTCAAGGTAAGCTGGAAGGATGCTACAGCATCAACACTGTGAAATCATTCAGTACAACCTGAGGAGAAGACAGTATAAAATCTCTGTAGAGATATGCATGCCCTGGATGCTCAGCTACGTAGGGCAGCGTATCTCCACTGAGATAGGCTCTATTGCATTCCACAGGCTTAACCCTGCCCCTAATGGCCCAAAATAGATATTTTAACCCTGCCACCAGCCTTGTACTGAGGTGTAAAAGTTGAGAAAGAGAGTTTGCAAGTGCCTATAGTCAGTTAATTGGGAAAACAACCACTTCCCTGCAGTATAATCTACCCCATTTGCCAAAAGAGACAAGTTTATACGTACAATCAGAAAAGTGCAACTCCTCCAGTAATGTGGCCAAGACATTTACTTTGAAAATCGAGGAATCTTATTTTCAAGGTCAATCTGAGGTTTCCTGGGTTCAGACTGAAATACTTTGTAGGACCAAAGACATATTTACTGGGTTCTAGGGAGCAGGGAGTAGATGTGTAATTTGAACATATTTCAAGTCAGCCTGGGAGGTCTTCTTGGTTTTATATATTTGTGTCTCCTCAGACAGCCTTTTTTTTTTTTTTTTTCTTCTGAGAAATTGAAAGTGAAGAAAATGATGACATTTTTTCCTAGAACATTTCAGTTGGGTCATATACTGGATTGAACCAGAGAACCTGCATTATTTGCACCTTTTCCAGAATGTATTTCTTTCTATCATATGAAACCATATAGTCAAATTTTGTCCAAGGACTGCCATTCCCTGTGCTAAACTAAAAGGCGTTTCTGTATAAAGCAATTTGCTTTATGTAACCTTTGACAGTGGGAGTGTTGAGAGAATGACATTATGTGTTGTAGGGCTAATTCTAGGTTGAGCTTCATAGGCAGTCATGAATTAAGCAGCAGCATTTTACAAATGAGCTCCATAATGAGTAGGTGATTGGAAGAGGTGCTACTGCCTGGTGGAGATTAACATCTGAACACAGAAGCTATCACCTAGCCCAGCAATGACAGTAAAGTGTTTAAAAAACCCTCAATATTACCAATCATATTAAAAAAAAAAAAAAAAAAAAGAAAAAAAAAAGGAGAAAAAAAAGGAAGAACTTCTTACAGCTGCCAAAGGAGCTTGGGAGAATTAATGTGTTGGTGTCAAAAAGACTGAGAACGAGTGAAATAGAACAGTTATTGCCAGAATCTTACTTTCCTGGGGAGATAACATTGGACATTCGGTTTAACTAGGCAGGTGCCAAGAATCTCCTTGTGGGTGCTATAGAGTGGTTTTCAAACATAAGAATGTACAATGACCCCCATTGCCTGGTACTTTCTATGGTTTTAGAGTTGCTCATTAAGGCAGAGAAAGCTCCAGTGAGGTGTGATGACCTGAAAACAGAGAGGAGCTAAAGAATCGATGCTTTAAGTAAAACGGCAATTTTAAAAAGATCTACAACTCCTTTCCTGTAATCAGGTAAATTACCAGGAATGGCGTAAAGCACCTAAATTGGAGAAAGAGTGGAAGAAGGGGGAGTGAGAGGAAAAGAAGGTCCCTTGGGAGATATCCGATAGGATGCTTAGATTGTGTAGAGGGCAAAAGGTTAAGTGAAAATGAGATGAAGGAATGATCAGATATAGTCAGATCAGAGACAGTTAAATAAAGGAAAGTGCTAACCTAAGATAAATGTGAAGAAACCTGCTTGTGCTGTGTTGATGTAGCTGTTCTTCAGCAGTTCAGGAACAGGAGAGGAAGAATTCCCACACCAGTTCTAGCTGAAGCATTACCCAGCAAAGAAACAGAATGGGTAAGGACAGAGGTTTAAGATTGCTCTCTGCTACTGCAATAGTGCAAAAGGATATTGAAGGGCTTCTAATTACATCTACACCTTTTGCAGGTCTCTTTTTACTGCTAGTGTGATATAAAACATCCTTAGTCAGGCCTGTGCCATCTGTGGTTTTGGACAGCAAGAAAGATGCTGTTTAAAGCATTAAAAGAGAAATACTGATAATTACTCAAAAGCTCAAACTGTGTTGGTTGGCTAATGTTTTCATGAGTCAAAGAGTCCTCATTAGAAGGGTTTCCATACAAACAAACAACGGGGTTAAAAGAGGTGCATAATGTAACAAACAAATGCTTGTAATACAGTCCATATAAAATTTCATCAAATATTTTGGTAAATCTCCTTTCTTAGCCTACCCAGCAGAAAGGGCTTGGGATAACAGATAGCACCAGGAAGCTCATGAAGTATCTGTCCAAGTCTGGAAATGATCACAAGTATTATGTTCCAAAGCCTTTGGTGTTTTACAGCCTTTGTTTCTAAGAACTGCGTTAAATTTCTGAATGCCCAGATGAAAATTCAGATTATTAGACACATAATTTAGAGCTCAGTACTTTTTAATGTTTCCTCAGGAGCTTAATTAGCATTGCAATTATAGCTGGGAATTAGGATGTTGGAACTTTAACTCATCTGCTAGTTACTAATACCTGGGGAATACCCAAACAGGATTTCTGAAAATAAACTTTAGTGCTCTCAACAATTGGGTGTTACAACTCTTTGAGGTGAGAAATCGTTGTGTGTTCTCCACAAAGGGTTTTGTTAGTCACAGAATTCACTATATCTACTGCTGAGCAATATTTCTCCTCCAGGTAGCTGGGCTTGTTGAGATGCAGCATGAAATGCAGATTGAGCTCTGGGAGGAAGCCCGAGACAAGAGGCCGTGAACTCCCAGCCTTTGGGATAACAAAGGGCACAAAGATGGGCGATGCCAGCCTGGTGAATGGACACTGAGAGACACAGCAGGGGCCGGGAATTGCCGACCTTTTGGATAACAAAGGAGATGAAAATGGGTGACCCATCCAGGTGACACGGGGAAGGGCGCAGAAGCCGAAGACTCAGGAGGAAGAGTGAGACTTGAGCGTGGGGAGACTGAGAATGTAACAGGTATAAAAGCCCAGGGTTTCCTTGGTTCAGGGTCCTCCTCGGAGGCAGCAGCTCGGACTATTTGTGTGTTACTGTGCCATGAATAAATGGTTTTCTGGAACTGGACATCTGAGACTGCAATGGGACACCTGGGGTCGAAACGGTAAGAAAAATGGTGTGGCTGTGTGAGTGGGGTGTGTGGGGAGCCAGGAGGGACCCGCTGAGGTGAAGTGGCTTCGTTCCAGGAGTGAAAGTCTCTGGCCTTGGGAGAGCGGCTGCAGGAGAGTCTCGTGAATGGTCAGATTAGGTTGTTGCCTTAGCACTTCTTAATGGTTGGGACTAACACAGATCCCACATATACTTGTCAACCCTAACCTACAATGAAAGATGTCTTGAGTCTGTAAATGAGGAGTTCCAAATGAAAGAGGTGGTTGAAGCATTTTGACCCTATTCAATTAAGGTCAGTTTTCCTCTGGATTATACCTGTTTCTTTGTCTAACATTTTAGATACCTTCCAAGTGTCTATCGACAGAGTCTGTAAGTGGCATTACACAATGAAGAGGAAAGAAAGCTGCTCACAAAACTCTCCCTTTCTCCATGTGTTAAAAAGCAGAGTTCCCGAGGAAAAGACAAAAGAGTGTTTGGGTCCCACTTGTATGTGCCTATGGGAAAGGAGTGGGGAAAAGAGGCCAACAGCTCCTGGAAACAAGGAGAGGAGGGAAGAGCACAAATCAGCTTTATGAGCCAGCAAATGATGGATGGCTAAATGCCAACTGAGAGCAATAATACACAGAACAGGGTTTGCATTGTTGAGATTATTAAAGGTTATTTTACTTTTAATTTTTTTGTGGTAGGTGTTCTTACTCCTTCCTTACAGAAACCCTTGATTTTCACTTGCTAGATACTTAGATGCGCTTGTCATACCCAAAAGGTGATTTCAGTTCTCGGATGCCAGGAAACCTTTCTGCTGATCAAAACACAGCTGCACAGGCTCCCTTGATCTATTCATGGGTGCCACAAGACTAGGGTTTGTCTGTCTATACCTGTGAAAATAGATATAATTAATATAACAGATATAATGCATATATGCAAATCCAGATGCTAAAAATGACTAATAGTAAGACAATGTTTTCGTTTGCCAAACCATATCAAATCCACATCACTGAAGGAATGTAAAATCTACACTCAGACTACTGCTACTGCAGTGACATCAAGATCTATTTTACTTTACATTGAACTTGTTTTTAACGAAAGATCCTAAGGAGCATAAATTTTAAAACATACTTTAATTAGATTTTTCCAGGCTGTCACCTCTCTGCAGCCTTTAAAAAGCTCTTTCCTTTATTTCCCACAAGTTTCTTGGACATATGATGTCAGATCATGGGACTATGTGAATTGCTAATCACTGGACACTGATTTTAGGATTGGAACAATATAGGAGGAATTTTCTTTCTATTTTATATAAAATTCCTTCAGTGTAAGAAAGGGAACAGAATCTTTTCCTGTAGATAACCTTTTTATTAATTACAGAAATGTATATCAACCTCTTTAGTAACAAATAACAGAGAGGCAATATCTTCATTATGCTTTATTATATTAATAGATTTTGTATTACCATTTAACCTTCTTCACTTTGACATTTATTTCTCCTTTAATGAGTCAAAATGCCTGGCCAGGAGCTCTTGGCTTTAGGCACGTTCTAAACACCAGCATATTAACTGTCGCGTTCAGGCTAATAGGTTTAACTTATCTATTTGAGATCTTTGTCGAAAAAGACCCAAAAAATTGATGTAAATGGAAACTTCCACTTTAGTGGCCCTGAAAGACAATAATGCTGCTTCATCATCATCCGAACATTCAGTATTATGGTTTTGCTGCCAAATATCCCAAATATCTGTGATAAGTGTCTCTTCTTGTAATAAAAGATACTGAACAAAAAGCAGTTTAACTGAGATTTTGAAGTCTTGATTTGCAACAGTCCATTCCGAACCCTTCATTTTATTTCCTTTTGTATTGTGCAGACAAACAATTGTAGCTTTCATGAGCTCCAGCAGTACATTTTAGCAGACTGAGCTTAAGCGCATGCAGATGGGTGTAACATCAATTTTTTTAAAGGACATTATAAAGCCAACTGTAAGCAAATTACAGTAAAAATGAAGGAACATTTTTTTTATTACCGTGGATAGTTGTGAGCAAAGTGTCAATGGACCTCAGGTTCCCCCCCAAATAGAGATAAAACAATTGCAGATTTGAATATTTTTTAATTTTGACTCGTAAATCACAATTGAATGAATCACATTATCAATGCACAGGAAATCATCCATGGAAACATACAGCTGGTACGATCTCTTTTTACGAACAATTTTAGAATCAGTTTCCTCATTAATTATGACCATTTTAATGGAAGGAAAGAAGACAATCTACCTGATATTTAAAACAATAATCCCCTCCTTTTTCTCCCTCTTAATCCAAAGCAGTTCTGCAGGACTTGAGGTTTCTGAGAAAACAATTGTGATAGATTTTCTATATAGGTCCTTATTTTTTTCTACTAGTAGTATATTGCATACAGTGGTTATCTGTGGATTTACATTCTACTCATTGGTGACCAAAGGGTTATTTCTACCTTTCTCAGTTACATAGGTCCAGTGTGCCATGCTGGGTCACAGGTACTTTCCAGTGTCACAGAAATGAGCTTCTGAAGATTGGATCCACCTAAGTGTTTCTGATGTCTTTCAGTGGTTAAGGTATTTCTGACTTTTTTCTTGTGAAACCAGGAGATAACATTTGCTTGCTTCCCTGTTTGCCTCTATGAGGAAGCATAAATTTGTTTAAGAGAAATGCCACATGAGATAATTCCATCTGCTTGCCTGATTTGACATTTTCAACTCAATTTCTCCATTTCACTGATGAATGATCCAGCTCTTCCCAGTAATAGGCACTGCTTAAGTGCTGAACTTATGCTACAATAATAACAATTACAAATAATTACTCTAATGGTGTGAACGAATAACACCAATTAGTTGGTGTGATGATGTTTCCATGACAAACTCTAGTTCTATGGAGTTGTTCATTTTTAAGTCTAAAAGCTTTCTGATATCCTTTGTCAGGCAACAGTGTGACCTGACCACCCAAATTAATAAATCTATCTCGATAGATGCATATAGTCATGGACTGTGCTCCTACTGAAGTCAAAATTTCAATCAAGACCCAGTGCAGAACTAAGATTAGTTAACTGTAAACAGTCATAACAGAGCACATTTCCTGAAGAATACTTTTTAAATAATTTCATTGCCTGTTTCCTGAGGAAACTTAAAAATAGAAATGTTGGTGTAAACATGTACATGACAATATGTGTTACCTATAGTCAAATCAAACTCTAGTTCAGGACAACACTTCAGACTGTTGTTAACCTCATTAACCTCAGACATCAAATACAATGGGTTTGCAGACATGTCTGAATTTAGGCTGAAGTATCATCCAGAATAGAAATGTTTTACTGAACTGAGAGTTAAACTCTGACATGCTCTTGTTCAATCACAGAGGACAGAGCTTCTTGCTGACGTCGTATTTAGGTCTGTGCAAGAGACTAAAACATTTGGTGTCATAATGCTACTCCTGGATTTGAATATCTGTGAACCTAATTCTCAATGTTTTCGGATTAAGCTGTTCCTCCCAGCGTGGTAATAATTATTATAGTAATACTTAACAACAGAAATTAATTAGTATGATTTAAAAAAACCAACTCTATATGTCTTTAACATGTCACAACAATGATCCTAGTAATTTTGAAGAATCTTTGTGCTTCTCACCTTCCCCTGCTAAGAACAACAGTTCAATCAACCAGACAGACCTTTTCTTTTTTCTTCTTCATTTTGTGTGTGATTTTCTTCCTTTATGAAACACATCTTGATTCTAGAGAAAAAGGACTTCAAAAATCATGTAGCAGACGATTAGTAAACTTTTCAGGTCTGCTGAGACTAAATCCACAGGTCCACTGAAACAACAGGTATCAATGAGTTTATGATTACTCACATAAAACTGCCATATTCTGTCAGGAGGTGTGAATGCTCTTCATCCACTCTGGTGTAAAGACACATCAATATAAAATCTGGGCTTACCTCCCAATTTACTGCCACACTTTCCACTCTACAGCTGACCTGTGATAACTTTGCTTGTAGAGAGAGGAAGTCAGAGGCAGTAATGATCCTGAAGTCTTCCAGCCTGGATGGGCAATATTTACACAGTCAAAGACTTTCAGAGAGAGAGAGATCAGTGCTTTGTTAAATTAGGAACTCAAAACAGAAAAATGACTGGGGAAGTCACAAGCCAAAAAGATGGCAACTGTTTTTTGTAAAACTCCTAACTGGGTCACCAGACACAATGACCAACTGACCAGAAGTTCTTTACTGGATACTAACTTACTAGGTTGCTACTCCACCACATTTGATGCTTCTTGTAGCCTGTGAATTGGTTTGTCAAAGAGCACCCTTATGAGCCTTGGTCAGAGTTGGAGGCCTGGCTGTATAAAGGGGTTCTCAAAGTGTTGTACAGTTATTCCTATTCTGCTGCTTGACATCTCTGAGCAGCTGCTCAAGCTCACGACTGTCTCACTTCTAGGGGAGCTTCTCCACTGATGTTTGAGCAACAGTGATACCCTGTCAGAGTATGTCACTAACATCTTGGAAGTAGAGGAGGAAAGGAGTCAGACTTGAAATGCCAAGATGAAATAAAAACAATATGAGTACTCTTATCACTTTATGACAGAAGACTACAGGAGTTTAGAAATGAAGAGTGTCTTACAGTTCCACTGATCTGGTACCTCAGGGAGTTAGGCCAGTGTATATGGTGTCCTAGAGTATTAAAAGAAAAAAAAAAAAAGGAATCAGACTAACTTCTGGTTATGTAGTGATAATTAGGCCAGAAAATAGAATCCTATAGGTACTTCAGGCAAGTCAAAATGTTTCCCCTTTCATTCACACTATATAAAATACTGAACTTTTAAGTTATGTGTTTTTTTGTTTTGTTTTCAGACTCAAATTTCCAAATATTTGACAAGTTCCTAAACCTGCTTGTAAAAATCCCCAAGTCACATGCTAGTCGGATAAAAATCTGTTCATTGTAAAAAGGGAAGGGGGGAGGGTGGGAAAGGAAAGGTTTGTTGATAAGTTTGCTACCCTAGTTAAACGTTTAACCACAGCCTGGAGTTCAAATCAGCATTCATGTGAAGTTCCTATTTATTAGAGTATATGAAAAGTATTCAGCAAAACTATATTTTGCTTTTGAAGGAGACACATCCTAGTAAATAAGGTGTAAGACTAGATCCATTTCTTAGGAATGTGAAAAATGAATGATAAACATTGTCAGAAACTACACTTTGTCCCCTTTAAAGTTTCTTGAGAATATACTCCTGGTCAAAATAAGTGATAAAATAGCACAAGAGAAAATGGATGGGGGAAGAAATCAGAGAGACATTCATCATGCTGAATCTAGACCCACATTGACTTGTCTAAATCTATATAAAGAAAAAGGCCTGCAAGTGACGCTGAATGTGATGGGAACCCATGCTTCAAACATATGTCTGGAAAGAATGTCGGAAACCTCGTTCCTCTTTTGGCTGCGGTTACAGATGCTTTCTCTGGACTGCGGGCTCACCAGTTTCACTTGTCTGGAGTACTCAAAAATATATTTTCTCCTGGAAGATAGTCTGCATATGCTTACAATAAACATTAACCAAATCAAATGACTTCCACATCGGGATAAATACTTTCAAGTCAGTCTGTTAGAGACACTTATAGTAAATTGCTATTAATTAGTTTTTCCAATCTACTTAGGTTGTACTAATGAACACAAATCACTCCTAACATATTTATAAACAGGATAAATCCTGCCTCCCTGTGAAAAGCTCAAGGTAAAAAGGATATATTCTGCTGTGGGAACATTTTAGGACAGGTGATGATCTTGTTGGTTTTGTGTGTCTCTGAACGTTGCCTGTTGTTCCCCATGGAGAAGCTGCCAGTGCCCACAGACCTGGCACCAGGGCTGCAGAGGGGCAAAGTCTGGAGCTTTCTGGCCACAAAATATGTAAGTTACATAACATGGAAACTTTCAGCTCTGCAAAGCCAATGAAACCACATTTTCCTATAAATGTGACTTCCTCTTTTTGCACCTTACCCACTTGTAATGACTTGTTGGAAATTACATGACAGTATCTCTAGAGATGGGAAGTTCTCTTCTTATGCTTGTGAACACAACCCAAGACAGAGAGGTTCCCTGATGGGACATTTCATGGTGTTACTGGAAGGACAGCAGCAATACCAATACTTCTCAGCATCCTCTTGCTAAGCCAAAATACAGAAGTATGAATTAGAATTATGTCTATACCACAATTAAAAACAAAACAAAACAAAAAACAAAAACCAACAAACTGTCACCTTCAGCAATTTGAAGTCAGTTACAGGAAAATCCCTTGATAGAGCAAAGCAAAGCTCCTGGTAATTTGCTCTACAAATCCTGAATAGTGCTGAAATGCAACCCAATTATTTTTAGAAATTATCTGCTCCATTCTTGTGTAATTTTCTTAACAACTCTGAACACCAAAAGAAGCACTGCAGCAGACCACAAGACACAGATCTAACTGAGCAACCTGCATGTACTGCATAAAACATATGATTCCACAACTCATTAAGTCTAATTTATGGCATATGTAATTTAGCACCTTTGAATTGAACCTAGGTCTCTAGAGATAATAACACTTAGAACTTATATAGGGCTTTTCATCTTCAAAGTGCTTTACAAACATTAACTAATTAACAACATAATAAGACATGAAAGGCCAAAGTACTCACCCATAGTGCCACATAGCCTCTGTATAATTCAGATTTGGATGTTTTTTCAATGAAAGAACCAGTCTGGAACAACAGAAAAGTTTTACTAGTGGCCTTCTTCACAACTGGAAGCATGGCTTTGTACTCGTATCTCTGAATTCCCAGAGTCCTTCTCTGCTATTTATTGCTGAGTCAGAAGAAACAGCTCCCAAATATGAAGGAAAGTATGGAAAAGGACAGTTCACAGCAGCTAATGAGGGTGTTTGAGTTTACAGGGCTTTGGAGACAGAGTAGCAAGGCCTAATGCAGGAAGGAGCTCCTGCAGAATTCAGTGAACAAGATTTCTGGTACCACCTGGGTCCATATCCTTCCCAAGGGAAATCTAATAATAATAGCACAAAGTCTCTAGAGCGTGGGTAAAATATCAAGGAAGAAACCTTACTTCAGCTCAAACACCTTTTTCTGTAAAACTTACTATATTATTTTGCTTAATTCCTGCTCTTCTGAAAAGTCTGAAGTATTTGGCCAGTGTTTTTGTTAGTTTTAGGGGTTTTTTCTCCTACTGTTAAGTTTAATTTACATACAGGTCTCTTGAGACAGCCTTATTATATGAATGAATGTTTTCTTGGTGATAGCAATGTTGCAGATGTTGTATCAGGTTACTTGAATCCCTGCTGAACCTTACTAATGCAGAAAGATGATGTGTAAAACAAAAGGGGAGCAATTAATACTGATAGTTTTAGTGAGCAGTCCTTCAGACAGCAGCCTGTGTCAGTGATCATTTTCCTGAGCTCAGAATGCTGGCCATTGTCTTTGCACATGCTGTGTTTAAGCATCACCTGTTCACTGGCGAGAAAGATAATGGCTATCGTGGCAGGATCTCTTGTCTCTCCACAGACAGTGCCTGACTGTCCTGTTGGGGATTCTGCTGTGAACCAAAAGCTGAGAATTTAGAGATCAGTGCAAAAACATGGCATTTACATAGGATGTAAGGCTGAGCCATGCATGTGTACCTGCCTACCTGTATACTAAAAAAAATCTCAGAAACAAACACAAATAACTGAGTCCCACCAGAAATTACAGAAAATGAGACACACCATGGACCAGAAAATGTCTGTGGAACCAGCAGGCTTTTGTGCTTCCCCACAGACTCACAGTCCAGAACAAACCCTGAAAGGTAACAATCTCACAGTAGTAATGCCTACAAGAGATCCCATGATAAACATAGGGTCTAATCAAAAGCATTACGATTTTTAAATGCAAATGCAGAATAGAACTGTCAAAATGTTTTATGCCTAAAATGTGAATGCTAACCTTCCCATGCTTATTATATAGTGGTACATTTTAATTTGCCTGGAGCAGACTTGAATAAAGCAAGCATCACAAACACAATCAAACGGATATTTGAAAGAACATCTCTTCACAATAGCTGTGTGTCTGAGCAAAGCTTCAAATGTTGATCAATTGATTACCAAAATCAAAGAATACCATTCCAAAATGAACTTCTGCAAACCACTCAAGAGCAGAAAACAGCAAAGAATTCCACAGAACAGCAGTCTTTTCTAAAATATTTACAAATGTAACTTTCTAAAGCTTTCCTGGGTTATAGCTTAGATCTTCACAGATGGAGAATGGAGAATAAAGCCATTCTGATAAATCAGTGGTTTGGTTCAGTTTCAGCATGGCCAATTAAGTCAAGCAAAGAAGTGTATCTAAAGGTGAAATGGTTGGCCTGCTTTCGACCTTGTCTCAGGCAGAGGTTGAGGCAACCACAGAAAGCACTCAAAGATGTTTTCCAGCTTCTCCCCACACTGGGACAGATCTTATTGAGAATGACTAAGTATTAACCATAACTATTAGTGTTCTGTCCATATGCCACCTCCAGTGAGTTGGTTTCTGCCTCTGCCATGATGCATTGTTTTCCTTTGCTCTGTCAGTCAGCTCTGGAGGGCAACTGCCCACCAAACACACGGTTTTTGTCTACTGACTAATCTGAAAAAACAGGAAGAAAAAAGGAAAACTAACTTTCAACCTGAAACAAACCCATTATTTACTTGAGCTTCCTTATATTTTATCCTCCTGCTAAGGGCAGGTTTTCTTGTACCAGCTCTTGCAGTAGCCTCGTCAACTGTACTCTTCTGTCCCCACCATGATACCTCTTGATCTGGGTGCAGATTCTTCAATTTGCCCCCTCTATAGAGCAAAATTCAGAGTTATTCATGAGCAACTATGCACTCAGCTTGTCTTTGCTCCCCCATCTCTGTAAGAGGCATTTGTGCTGAACAAAATAATGGGACTTTGACCCTGTCACAACAGACTGCTGTCCTAATCTGGAAATTTATAAGGGAAAAAGCTGAAAGATCAAACCAATTTTTTTGACTTAAACGAAAATTTTGCTCAGCAGCAATTGAAAATATCAGTTTAAAAGCCTTACCTCCAGATTTTCTGACGTTTGGTATTGAGGTTCTAAGTCTACTAGGGTACAGTCTTTCCTATGAGCTGCTGCTTCTTTAAGGAGAAAAACCCAAACCACCCACACCTCATTACACGCAGTAATTCTTAGAGTAACAGAGATTACAGTGATCTACAGGATTTTTCTCTTCTCTGCACAAATACCTTTCTGGAGTAAGCCCCTGTGCTGAAATCCTCTTGGGTAAACAGAGTGCACTCCAGGACTTACTGCATCCTAAGCAAGTGAATAAATATTTAGCCTTATGACACTTAGTTGGTTGGCTCTCTACCTGTACCTTTCTTTCATCTCCAACCTGGAAAAGAAGAATGGCTGAAGGACTCTGTAGGAAAAGAAGATTGGAGAAAAGGTGGCTGGCCAATGATGACAGAGAAGCCAGAAACATGGGAGATCAACAATTTTTAGGGAAGGGATATTTCTCCTTAAATTTTTGCAGATCATTTCAGCTGAGCTGTATTTCAATCTAACAAGACAGGATTTAGTCCCTATTGCTCTGTGAAGTAAAGTAAGGACTTCCAGTGATCACACAGACAACACAGGGAACTTGCCACCATTCTGTATGTCCTCAGGGTGCCAAGGGAGACGTCCCAGTTTCTGACTCTCATTGGTATTTGCTATTTTCCTGGACACTTAGCAGAAACACTCACTCTTTCAGCAGCAGCTGGGTGGAAGAATAACATTTCGTTCTACTTTGTCCTTGTTTGCCAGTTAATGAAATATTTTGTGTGGTAAAGAACACAATATTTTTCTTCCAGTGCTGTTGTTCCCATACTGCACATGGACCTTTGGATCCTACACCTCTGTATTGTATCATCATGTCAAATCATATATCTATTTTATATCATATATCATATCATATAATCCTTTAGTATTGCAGTCAACTCCTAAACTCAATAGGAAACATCAGCAATTCCACCTCTAGATCTTGTTTTCATGTAGGTCTGCTAATCATATGAATGTCTTTAGTCTTAAAACAGGTGATTTAACAGTGGCATTAATCCCATTTTAAATGTAAAGAACTGAGGCACCCAGCAGTTGTTTGGACAGGAGGCTGGGCACCAAACTCTGATTTCCTGTTAAACTCTGCAATATTCATTCATTTTCTGATACTTCAGTTTTTTCTTCTTGCTCTAAAGTATTTGCAGAATAGGTACAAAAGGTGTCAGAGCCAAAACCAAGTCGATGAAAGCAATTAAATGAAGTATTGAAATAGATAATGGCTTTTCTTCTTCCATATGACCGTCTTCCCATACAATATGGCAGGATGAGGTTCCTTTTGTGCCAGCAGATAGCTGTGACTCTGCAGAGTTACTGAAGTGCAAATATTGATCAGACAAGATGGAACATGTCACCAAGGCAATTGGTCAGGCCAAAGCCGTGATGGCAGCACATGGGATATTATGGATGCTTGAAGTAGCTGAGGATATCTGTCTTTCTATATACCTGTTTTCCACGATGTCTATCATCACTGAACTTCACTACCAAGGAGCAAGGGCAGCACTTAGTCATCAATAAATAAGTACTGTTTATGCCATTAATTGGGGACTGGGTCAGGTTTTCCTTGTATGTACTTTCTCTGCTTNTGATTTTATTATTATTAATTTTTTTTTTCTTCCGCAGCTGTGAGACAGTAGCATTTTCTCACAGCCTGTATGTGTTGTTTTGGGACTTGTGTCAGTAGCAACAGCACAGCTCTGTGTGTCTGCCAGGGCTTATTCAATTGAACTCCTTTCCAGAAAAACAAAATAGCCAATTGATGAGACATATAAAATTTCAAACCCAGTACCTTTTCATAATATCTGATACACAATTTGGAAGCAGCAGAATTGTGACCAGTCTCTGCACCTGCTGCTTCACCTGCAATGAAAAGTGGTTGACTAGCAGTGGTAGTTTCCCAAGTTATACCTGCTGTAAACCCACAGCTTCCATGGCTGCATTTTCTCTATAGTTAGTATTCATCAAAGAGACTGCAACAGTGCACAACTGTGTGTTTGCTGGCATTTTTCTTGTTCAAGGCTTTTGAGAACACTTTACTGAAGCATATAATGCTGCCTTGAAATTGGCCTTTAAACCACATTTTGAGAAGATGAAACACAGGCACTTGGCTGGGTGTTTTAGCCCTGTGCCATGGCTTGCTCAAGGCAGAAAAGCACCCCATCTCCCCCTTCCAAATCTTCTCTGAACTCAAGTCTGGCTCCGATCAGGAGGTTCCTCTCTAATGTAACAGTTTCTTTCTCTCTCTCACTTACTAATTTTTTTTTCCCCCCGTTTCCTTCATTTTTACTTTACTAGTTACAAGCTCTGGTACATAGATTTCCCCCTTTCACTCTAAGATTTAGGCTCTTGCGTAATTTTAAACTCCTGGAGAATTCATTTATCATTAAAGAATCTTACATTAAAGACAGTCTTTCTGGAGTAATGTTGAGAGTAATCATTGTAACCTCTTTGTTTTTATCTGAAGTATTCCAAAAGGAGAGTTAGTCTAAATTAGGCAAGGGAGTTTTTGCCTTGACATTTGGGAGGTCAAATTTTGCCTGTGACTGTCAACCTCTCAGAAGAGGAGATGGCATTTGTAGTAATCCAAAACTCCTGCAGAGTTACATTACTGTGGCAGCCAGACTGGAGCAAATCTGGGCTGAAGATCTATTGGTTCAATTACTGCTTGGGGTCAGGACATGCCATAAATTATTAGATATGCAAATGGAAAACTCGGACTGTTGATGAAAGAAAGATGGATGGATTTCTTAAACACTCATAATCAGTGCAAAGACCGACTGTATAAACTGATGTATAGTTGCTTGTAAAAGATTTCTGTTCTAAAATTTTACCTGTGTGCAGGAATTTTTGTTGTTGTTGTTGTTGTTTTATGTGCATGTCATATTTTAAAAATAAACTTAAGAAATCATTTGGAGGTCTGGTTTGAACTGCTTCTGCAATGCCCTTTAATTTTTAGAAACAGTTTCAGAGAGAAGTTTAGGAGATGTTAAATCTCATTCTGTTCTCACTTGCCATAGGGCAAATTTGCAACACCTCTCCACGTTCTGTGAAGACACACTGACAGTGTATCTTGGAGAGCCATTTCCTTTGCCTGTGGAGGTAGGGGGTGCAAAGAATGTCACCAAACTAGCTCAGGTTTGTGGATCTGCTGCAGAAGGAATGAGTTGGCACACAACAGCATGACTTTACCATAACATGAACTCTGTGGTGTTTCAAGAGGGGTTTTTTGATAGAAAAATAAAATGAAATTAAGATATTATTCTATCACACATGTTTTTGCTGTTGCTTAAATATGTCTTTTATAGTCTTATTTCTCAGTGTGATTAAAATTGGATGAACTCAACTCTTACTTTACTCATGTAGAAAGTTTCATACATCTATAAAAACCTGTTGAATTTCTCTTGTGGATTATGTCTTTTGGGCAAGTTTTTACTATATGTAAGACAAAATTCTTATGAGTGTGAGAATAACATGAGCCGTTCAACGCCATCTGCTGCTGCAAGGGGAAATGTATTCCCAGATGCACCTTGGCTGAGCAGGAACAGATTCAGAACTCCTGGAAAACTTGTTCCACTTGATAGCAATTTTGTAGAAATATAGTGTTCTTTATTTCTGTGCTCCTATTTCCCTCTTGTGACACTCATTTAATAAATATGATTTAGATTTACTATACATAACTGCTATTTTGCAACAAAATGAAAGCATATTTTTTCAGTGCCTATAATAATATGTGAAAAAAAAGCTATCCTCTCAACCTTCTGGACCTGCATAAAAATGTGGTTTATTGTAGTAAATATTTTAAAATTTTATTATGATTTAATTTCTGTGAAATGGCACAGTGGACCCATCCAACCAACCTTTGTCTCATTCATGCATAGAGATTTTTTTTTTAGATTGTGTTGAGTAAAGGGAATTTTTCACAGCTAATTCAAAGTACATTTTACCATCTGCCTCCCTCCCCTCAGTTTGCTTATAGTGAATGACAAACTAATTATAATATATTGGATGCATTGTCTCTTATTTCTTGTTTCTTTACTGCTTTAACAGAAAGTTTGTAGTTAAAACAATTTTTATAGCTTTAAAGAACAGAAGCAATTTCATATTTCTAGAACTTCAGCCAGAAGTAATTATATTTTCAGCAGCTGAATTTTCATTAAAATTTACAAAAGACCTCTGCCTTCACTGATTTATTGTTGTATTAGGTAAAACTACACAGAGTGTATAAAATACTGTGTTACTCCACTTGTACCGTGATCTAACATGTTATCAGTGATTGCAAGTACATTTTATAACCCCAGCTGCTGAATCGAAAAAAAGGTGATACAAGCATCAATCTCCAGGATAAAATCAGAGCACTTTCTACCACAGTTTGACCTTAGTGATGCCTTTGGATAGCCTTACTTGTCTAAGTCCTTGCAGCAATTACCAAGGGACGGGTAGGACATGCAGCTTTAATGGTGCAGACTGGAATTACGAACAGCCTCAAAGACTTAAACACTAACCCTGGAGATTTTGAGCACAGGAAAAATTTGAGCAAACTCTGATGCCACTGAAGGAATGAAATGGAATGGGGCTACAGACACCAGGCACAGATTTGATTTGTGCTCTTGATTGCCTGCATCCCTGCACTCCAGCGTCATTAGCAAATAAAAAAAGCTATCAATAAAAAACTTAGACCGCAAGATACAGTTAACTCCAGCTGTAGCTGCCAAATTTTATTTATAGCATGAGGAGACACAGTTAATTACAGGTCACAAAAACGTTAATTTCTGTCATAATACAAGTTATAGTCTAAAAATGGAAAAGCTTATTTTTGGATTGAAATGGTTTCTCTTAATAGAACACTTAATTTGAAATCCCATCTCTGTTAGTAGACTACAGAATGGGCAAAGAAAGGATAAATGTGCCTTATCAATCTATTACATGGTTCTAAATATAATATTCAAATTAAAATAATAAATCTGGTCAATTTTTTCCAAGGCAAAGTACTGAAGGTAAATAAGAAATAGAGAAGATGATCATAAGAGACTGTTTTGAGCAATGGCAGTTGTAGCTTCTTACTATTAAACATTAAATAAATTTTTAATAAATACAACAGATTTTGAAAATGTTAAATCCTTGCGACCCAGAAAGTGAATAAAAAAATCCACCTTATGTACAAACCTAACTGCTTCCTCCAAGGAAAGAATCACAAATCATTTTGACAATTCTAAAGTACATTGGATAAATATTAAGAAAAACATTACGTGAAGAATGGAGTTAATTATACTGCATAAAATCAGACACTGGTCACTCCACAAGTTGTAATTTATTTTCCCCTTACTTGCATTTAACTTCAAAGGTATTTCAGGAAATGTAAAATAACATGATTTGAGCAGTTACAAAGATGATATGCATGTAACTTCAAAACTATGTTTCAAGCTCTTAAAAATAAATTACATACAATTTCAGGAAATAACACACCATTCTCATGCAACCTGTAATTGTTGCCTCAAAAATGGTAAACTCATTTTTGGAGGGGAAATATCACAACTTAGGGCAGCAGTATTCATCTGGCAGGTCTTATACAAGAAAACAGTTGGGTAATTTACATCAATATGTTAATCTAAATTTATATGTAGATTCTATTCGGTTAAAACGGTCATATGGCTGCAACTGCACATGGAAAATTAGCAGACTTGTTTGAATTAATATCCAACTCCTGCAAAACAGACTGCCTCTTCAGTAAAATGAGAATGGCTGTGAATTTCTACAGCCTGTGTTTATCATCACAACTTTCTTGCTTACGTTTTTTACTATTATTTTCTTTTTTTTGATCTTTGATTTCGAGTCGGAACTTCTTATAGATTTGAGTCATTAGGATCAGTTTACAATCCCTGTGTATCTGAACGTATCTAAAATTCCAGCATCTAGGTCAGCTTTCTAAATACTTAACAAACATCTTTTTGTATCCCTTCATGTCAGATTTAATTGTCCTGGTGAAAGGAAATGCTAATCAGAATTCAAGAGAAGTACTCTAAGACATGGATCTTTCTAACCTGAACTATCCTATGATCCTGGGAAAGCATATAAGGGAAAAAGCAAATTTTCATCTTATTGAAAACATCAAAACAAATTAAATAGTTGAAAAATTTTAATTTTTAAGCTGTATATGTATGGCTTTTATGTAACAGCAGCATAACAGTGAGGTGAAATGAGGCACACTGAAGGAAAAGCTCACTTCACAAATACCTTATTCCTTTCAAAATCTGGCCCTGGATGACGGTATTTGAGACAGCATTAAATCACATACTGTGTTTACAAAATTATTTTTAAAAACTATCAAAAATATCTGTTGTGTATTCTCTGCCCCATGGTTTCCCCACATATTCCTAATAACTGCTCATTCTATGCAGTTGCCCCCCACAGCCTGTCAGGAGCACCTGGGGGGGCTGAGAGAAATGCAGACTGGCTGTTCACTGGCTTACACTGCTCCTTCTAAGCAGAAACACACCTGCTGTAACTCTAGTTCTGGTAGTTTACTACACTGATACCCAGCTCAGGCAGATACCTCACTGAAAAGGAACCAAGATCCAGACAAACAGCTTGCAAGTAACCCTTTGGGGTAACTTACACCAGGACAGACCACCAGAGACACAGCCCTTAATTCCTCATAAGCTGCTGCCTTCCTTGGGGCTGCTGCCTTCTGGGAACCATTCGTGGCTACATGCAAGTTACAATTAAGTCAAAGCTGAAAGTGAGCACCTCTGTATATCACCCACTACACACAAGGGGGAAAGCCTGCAGCCAACAGAAGTTTTCCAATTGTTTTCAAAGATGCTCTGATGTCACCAGAGGGAACAGTTCCATGCATGCTTCGCAGGCCAAAACAGACTCATTCTCACACAAAACAGATCCTTTGCGACTGAGATGTCTCTTTGTTTGTTTCTATGTGGCCCTATCTAAGTGATGATAATGCAATTCCAACTGAATATTATTTGTTAGAAAGTCTGTCCTATCAAAAGTACTAAAAGGAACTTTTATTTCAGGTGATGTATGTTTTCATCTAAAATAGGCCTTTAAGAATGTTTCTGCATCTTGCCACAAAACACATTAGAATCTTTGAATAAAAAGCTTTACATAAAGTGTAAGTGTACTCCACACAAATTACAGGGACAGTAGATTTTGTTTACAGCAGTCTTGCAAGCATGAGGTTTACAGCACTGCATTTGCAGCAGTGGTGGTTGTACAGCCATGCCGGCTGGAGTCAAACAGGAAGGCAAGGTCCTCGCCTGGCAGAGCTGACAACCTCAATCAGGTTGACAGTCTAACAGCAAGTGACAACAGTGGCATAGGAAGGGCAACAGCAAACAAAGATCAGGGGAAAAATGATCTTGTGAGAGCACTGTTTTGAAGGGATCCAGATGAGCATGCTGTTGCAATACCTAAAAGTTGGTTTGTTTGCTTTTTAATTTTAGTAGTGCCAAATTTAGGTGTGGCTGCCCAGATTGCAGCAGGCAGTCCTGCAAAAAGCAGGAATTTTGATTTGGAAGGGAAAATGACTGAGCAGAAGGAGGGCAGGAAGAACATCTGGTAGGAAATGCATCGGGGGAAGGACCTAGCATTTTCTCTCAGGTTTGGGTACATCTGCAAAATATCAAAACATGCTAAATAAAGTGCTGTTAGGAGTGACAGGGATGGTCAGGAACAGCAGCAGTGCAAGTGCATACCTATCTTAATGAAGTCTCACACCATTTTTGCAACACTCTTTTAGAAAAATAATAGCACACCATTCTTAGGGAGCCAGTTTGGCATGGTTTCTACTTATGTAGGAAACCATTCCTATGATTTCCTGCAGGTCTCAGAGTGAAACTATCTGCTGCAGTAAATTCACAAGTTTAGCATTTGTTGCTACTGTGACCAAAGGTTAATGTTTTGCTGCTTGACTGAATCAAAATCACCAGTTGCCACTTACATATTTTTTGTGGTCTTGCTCACACAATTGATTTCTGCAGACTTTGAGTAATCTAATTCTCTGAATGTTAAATGAAAGCCATGTATCCAAGAGATTAAGTTTTTTGTTGTTGTTGTTGTTTTGTTTTTTTTTACTGCAGAACACAGCAATTTCACAAATAAGTGTTTGTTTGTAGCTGACTGGGTTGCTGAGGGTGCCTCCAGCCAGCTTCTCTCTGCAAGCATGCTGTTGACCATCCACCCTGTGAAAACACACAGAAGGAGGCACAACAGCAGTCTGGAACAAATACTTGATATCAGGGCTATGGCTCCTTTTGGTACAGATGCCTGTGAGCAGCAGATCTCACAATGTGCAGTGCTTTGCAATAGTCACCCTGATGTAGATGAACACAGTAAGAACATTAAAGATTTTCAGGGAGAAGAGGAAGGGGTTTGGATCACTGTCTCATTTGAATCCACTTCCAAAAGCTACAGAAATTGAGTACTATTTTTTAAAAAAAGATTTACTAATCCAGATGCTCTGTAACATCCCCCAAAACTTTGCTCTTAGACTTGAATGGAAGTTTCTTTTATGGATTTGTCAAAAAACAAGAGTAAAAGCCTGAAAGTCTTTAAATTGATATTCAGTTGTGTGGCCGTTCTCCTATTCAGAGTAGCTAATGGGATAATTTAGCCATACAACTGACCTGAACAATGTTACTCTGTTGAAAGTTCACCTGTCAACTTGGCAGTGAATTAATTCAAATGATTTGAACCTGTGCTTGCAAAGTTGTGCCTGAGCAGGGTCATGGAAAGCAGCTGTGTGGGACAGGGGGTGGAAGCGTTAACCAGAGGTGTTCCATTTGAGAGCGCAGGTCCATGAGCTTCTCACTGAACTATAACTTATTATGCAAATGTCAAAATAAAAGGACCTAAACTTTTCCCCTGAAAATATGGTGAGGCTGCGTTAGTTCTAGAAGACAAAAAAGGGAGTCACTGAGGATGAGGAGGTGCAGTGCAAGTGCCAGAATAGGAGCCTGAAAGGTAGAGGGAGCAGGCTATTTCTCTTTGTTATCGAGTGAAATGACTCCACAAATATGACAATAAATCACTGCAGGAATCAATCTGAGTGGAGGCAACTGCTCCATGCTGATAATGCATCAATCAATATTTAATGTTTACACTTTAATTAATCTGCACATAGGAAGCATTCTTTCAGTGACAAAAAAGTGATGAGAAATAAAACACCTTTTATATCAAACAGCGACGAATGGCTGCCTATCTGTTAGGCTTTGATTGGGCCCTCAATTGATCATTGCAGCCTTTTTCGATTGCACCAGTGTGCAATGTCACATTTGGGTATAAAGCAAAACACTGTCACTCTGAAGGAAGGAGGGGGAGCTTCTGAATCTGCTTTTGAGTGATTACAACTTAATCAGAACAAAGAAAGACTGATAGTAAAGTGAGTTCTTTGGAAAGACTGGACAAAAGCAAACAAAAAGATTTTCAACATCTGCATCAATGACACCTATCTGAACAGATTTTTACTGTGTATTACAATTATTGATACCTGCTAAGGCCTTGCATAGAAAAACAATTCAGATGTTGATTGGCAAAATAGCCTTCCCTTATCAGAGCTACCAATGGAGACTGAGGATGGGCTCATTTTTTCACTGTTCTCAATGTCAGGGAAGTACCAGGTGCCATATGGACACAGGAGAAGCCACAGTTCCTCTCTCAGAGTGTTTTTTCTCAGTGCTCTGTTTAACCCTTGTAAACTCCAGTTTCTTCTTCTTTTAAAAAGGGCCTGATTCACTGTTCATTGATATCAACAGAATGACTTCTATTGACTTCAGGAGGCATTGCATTAGTCCATAGATGAATGGTATTGAAAGGCATCGTGATGAAAGACAAATGAAAAGAAAGTGATACTACACCAGAAACGTTCAAGTATTCCTTTTAAAAAAAGAAAACTGCAGCAGTATACTCTCCATACATAATGAAAGCTTTCCTATGCTTATTTATAAAATACTTGTTTGAAATGTTCAGACTTTTCACATAATAAATGCATTAGTAACTATTAACAATACCAAGAATTTAGCTTTCTAGAACTTAGGTCAGTTAAAATATTAGCGATCTGAATCCACACACAAAATTGCCATAGCCCTACAAAGGCTAGAACCCAGAGACTTTTGTATGCCACATTTGAGTTATTTTGCAATCCTGTCATGAAGTTAGGATCATGCAAAGGACCTATGCAAATGTCAAATCATTTTAAGCTTTTAAGTAGACCTGCCACTAATTAAAAACAATTACAATTTTGGTTTGTTTTCACCAAAGAACTTTTGTTGTTTTACTAGTCAATAAACAGGAGGATTGTACTTAGGATCCAGTGACAGCATGTTGCCAAAATGCCTGTCCAGATTTGGAACTGCCTGGTTCTGGGTGCTCTGACTGCTGGTTTAGCCAATAATTAAACAAAACCAGAAATAATATTATGGTATGAAGCGTATACTAGAAGGAATTTGGAAATATTAATCCTTACTCCTGAAAGTTTTTCTTTCACTCAACTGCATGGTTTCTTTCTATGATTCACAGAGTATTTCTGGCTATTCTAAAGTCTTAAGGCACTCAGAAACACATTCCCAAGACTGATAGTATTTTGGGATATCAGGAGCAGCAGAGTGTCTAAAACATGAGTGACATCAGACGACTTCCATTTATTGGTCAAAAAGTTTTTAAACATAGTAGCACACAAAAATTGGAGGAAGTGTTCACAGAGGAAACGAAAGAAGATGAATATGGCATTTCCAATGCAGTAATAGAACTGAAATTAACTTTTAACTTCTGTTTGCTTATTATTCCCACTTACTATTTTTTTTGCCAGAGAACTTTGTATATAGATAAACAAACTCCCAAAAATTTCATTAGCTTCATAAAAATGGGGACAATGACTTCTCATGGAAATCCATAAAGAGCTTTTCAGCAGACTTTACTAACATACACATGTCCACACAGAGTTGAGTCTTCAGTTTATCTTTTACATAAAAACTTTTTCTCCTTTCTGTTCTAATCAAATGAACAAGCCAAAAAAAAAAAAAAAAAAGGGGGGCAAAGTCAAAAGAGAGGAATGCTCTATTGCAATGCATGATCAACTAGAAATATTTATAGAAAAGATGAAAACACTACTGTGTGCACATCAGGGTTGCCCTAGGACAGCTTTTAACATGCATAGTTAATGTTTATGGAACAAAACCAACTTACTCAATGTGAAATCTTCATTTTCCTTATATGCACCCAAAGTAAAGGTAAACTAACAAATTAAAAAAAAAAAATAAAAGAAGAAAAATTATTTGCTTGATAAAATCCTGAGGGGACAATACCAAAGCACTTAATGTTGCCACTGGTCAGCTAAAAAGCTCAGTCACATTTTCTAAATATTTTATTCTCCAATTGTGTGCAGCTTGCTGCACACAATTGGAATAGCAGCCTAACCTGTAAAGTCAAATCCCAGCACCTCTAAACTACAGTTTCTCTGGAGCTCCAGAGAGGAACATGGTTTGGTTTGCAGCAACAATCCTGACATGCAGGGAGATCAGTCATGTACCATGAGGCTTTGAAGCCTCATCAGCTGAAGTTTCTGAAGACACCATCCGTAAGGTTCTTTGCCATACTGTGGCAATATTTTTGCTAGCAAAGGACATGTTTCCCAGCCCTGGAGCCTCCCATCAGGACCACAGCAAGTTCCCAGGTATAACCACTGTCTCAAAGCATCAAGCCCAAGCACTAGGGCATTCTCCCAGCACCACTTCTGGCTACAGCTGTTGGCATTAGTCCAACCTCAACCTTAGTTATATGTATAAAGAACGCTGAGTGAGATCTAAGAGTGCTGGTCCCTATTTAGCACCAAGACTTAGGCTAGTTTTCCATCTCAGCTTGTCACAGCTGTCTGCTGCATAAAAAGAGTCTGAAATGTACTAAAAAACCCTGGAAGACTAATAATTCATTAAGCTGACAAATGAAAAGTAAGTCCTATCGATCAAGAGTAGAACTTCTTGGTTATAAAGGAAGCATATATTATTCTGACAGTATTTTCACAAGATAAGCTGAAGTTACAAAGAAGACAACCAATTTGATTCAAATAACTGTCTCTCCTCAGAAACACTCGTGATTGTAGTCATCACGCACAAGTTGAGCGAGGTAGTATTACTACCCCCATTTTAAAGAATTTGGATAACTGCAAAATGTCAAGGAAACAGAGCTGTATCACTGACTGCTGATCCTGTGGAAAATGGTAAGCAAAGGACTGACTCCTGCACCACTGAATCACGACACTACTAAACACCAGCGTGAAAAGATGTGCAACCTCACACACACAAGATAGTCCCTCCTCCGTAACTAGCACAGAAAAGCTCAGGGCTTATTGCACAGCTAATGAGAACAAACACACTTGCAGCTGGCCTTCCACCACCTGTAGAAGGTGAAAGTCGGCCAAAAACCTACAAGACTCTCCAGTTGTGATGAATGGATGGAAACCAAAATGTGGCTCACATTCAAGTCCTAGACTGGTTACAGCAGTGTAATACTGTGCCAATAGACCCACTTAAGAGTGGAGGGCTCAGAGTGAGAGGCAATTTCTGGTATTCTGTGATGGTAAAATATATTAGAGCAGGCATCAATTTACCTTGGTTGGTTATGTTTTCAGTTATACTGTATTTTTGTGCTCAGGGGCCTAATTTATAATTCTTATAATAAAATGTATTATGGAGTATAAGCCAAGCACATGCAGGTCCTAATTCTATTTCCTCTCAAAGGAAGGAGCTAAGCTGTTAAGCTCCACGTTCTTTCAACATTTCCTATTTGTGACAAACACAAAAATCTGAAATCAGCAAGGTACCACTGCAAGGCTTTTTCAAAGTTCAGGTAGAGCAAGTCAAATGTCTATNCCCCCCTTTTTTTTTTTTTATCCAAAGCCCCAAATGATGCTTCTGGGTCCTCAGTGTCATAGCTGTCACAATACCTGGTTCTGCAGCTAAATAGAAGCTAAAGAGAAGCAAACCAATCCAGTTCAGACATCCTTCCCACCTCAAAAAATTACCATCCCAAGGCTTGTGGGATAGCACTGCTACCAGCATTTTTACAGAGAGAACATAAATGTCAGCTGAGGGACATCCCCTGTTCCTAAAGATGGGGACAACCCTAGTTCTTTTATGAGAGGCTTTTTCTCTGGTTTGGTTGTAGAACTTAACTGAATATCTCAGCTGTTAATGTTATACTATATTTGCCCTTGCTTGTAGATGAGAACTGGGGGGAAAATTCCATTTTCTCCTTCCCTCTTGACTGAAGGACATGGCCCCTGTGCCAGGCCTGAGCAGGTGTCTCGTTCCAGGTCCCCTCACTGGATTCAGTTAGTGGGACACATTTAGAACAGCAGGAAAACAATATGTATGTGTGTGAGACCAAGTTAATGTTAACAGAAAACTATGTTTAATGATTCAGAATGCCAGTAACTGATTTAAAAATATGATGTCAAAGAGCAAGACTAGCAACTGTACCAATAATAGTTTTTGCAGTATGTGGTATTTATGATATAAACAGAAGTTTTCATAATTAAAAGAAAAAGGAATCCCTGCAGTAATTTTCACTGTAGCTTCCATTGATTAATGTTGATATTGTCAATACATTAAAATTGCTCAACATATTTAAGCTGAATAAACAAGGAGGAAGGGTTAATAAAAATACAAGTACCAAATATAATAATGGCCCTTAATCTTTTGAAATTGTTCTTTACTCACAATAGCAGTCAGTCTCACTAATGTCAGTGGCCCAAATTTTGCAGTCCTTAATCACATAATTTTACCTTCAGTAGTTGTTGTTCTCAATTTAGGATCAAAGCCCATAGTTTGCTGGGGCCACTCTTTCAAGGGAGGATTGGGCCCAGACTGTTAATAAGGGGTTTGGTGGCTTACAATGAGGTGATTAAGATCTTCCTTTGAAAAAACAGAAAAAGTAGAGTTCTTCTTTTGGATTATAACAGCACAGATAGCCATAGCTTGCAGATTTCAGAGTATTAACTGCTAATCCACAAGTGAACTGAAAGGTTTTTGTTTGTTTGTTTTGCTATTACAGTATTTAAACTTGTCAACCTTCAGTTCTCAGTAAGTCACACTTAAGTTTCTTAGCAAAATATTTTATCACATCTCTGTGACTATGCCCGAGAGTTTGAGAGATCTCTTGGTTATTTGCAAAATGCAGGGCAGGTTTTTGGTTTGATTTGGTTTTAGTTAATGAAAAGCTTACACTTCTTCCTGAAAACTCAAACCATGAAGCTTTAGAAACTAAGCCACAATATAAAAGTTTCTATTTTCTTTAAGTGACAATCAAGGATTGCTGTTTGTCAGTGACAAACAGAAAGTACTTAGTGTAATTATTATAGCACCTCAGTAAAAATCAGATTCTAGCCGTAGGTGATTGCAGCTATAAAGTTTCCAGAATAGGAACAATGAGCCCTATGAAACTAATGAAAAAAATCGCCAACTTCCTCACTCCAAAGTCTGATTTTTACAAGGACTCCATTTCTTCCTGGTTGCCAAAAATGAACAGTTTATTTAAACTTAGTTGGTCTCCAGGAAAACAATTTTAATGTAAAATTGAATAATGTTGCACCGATGACAGGATAATTAAATGGTTTCAAAACTGAGCAATGTTTAGGTAGTGTGCCCCTATAATAAAAATACAGAAATGATATTCTAATGATAGCATAACTAAAGATGATAAGTATCTAGACATACTCCTTGCTGTATCAGTGTACTCTAATCAAATCAATTAGAAATCTAATTACTACTTTGACACAAACAGGTATTTAATATGCTGAAAATGTACCAGATTTCCCCCCTCAAGCATTAGTAAAATCCCCAAGAAAATTAAAATCCAGGTCATAGCTAAATTCCTTTGAAACTGGGATTTAANGAAAAAAAAAAAAAAAAAAAAAAAAAAAAAGTTTAGTCACTGTAAGAATTCTTTGTGCTGTTACATTTTTATAAGGTTAAAGCTAAAAATAAGATTAAAATCTTTTTGGAGGTTACATTAAAAAATAGCCCAGGTGTGTTCAGAATCCCATCACACATATGCTTGTTAAACAGATGCCAACCAATAAATTAATTAAAGCTACTCTCCTTTTGAACCAGAAAAGAGGAAAAAGCTGTTAGGGACATTTATGGAGGTGACGTTCTCCTAACAGACAAGTTTTTCATGCTTAGCCTCTATTGTACAAGCCTCTGATACTTCTCAAACATTTTCCACAAGGAAAATGAAATCAGCCTGTAAGGAAGAGAATTTAGTAACCTGTTTGCAGGCAGTCAGATTGATGCTTTACTCAGATGGCTGTTTATCAGTCATGGGAAGCGAATAAGGAAATAAGGTTTAAACACAGACCTGATGAAAATCCTTGCTAGTAACTCCTGCCATCACACTCAGAAAATCAGAATTTGTGTGTGAAATATCTCACTCTCCTTTGTATGCTGTACTTCATTGTGACAATCGGCATCTGAGCTGACAAGTGAAAAAGTGTCTTGTGCTAACCTTACATTTTCCTGTACTTAAAGGACCTGGAAAAATAAATAGAAAGAACTTTGAGGAACAGTAAATAGTCCTGAAAGGGCTATGTGATTCCTCAAAACATAAGCCTCTTCAGCACTTCAAGGACAAACAAAATTCATTTCTATATTTCTTCTTCCAATTATACAAACTTAATTTTTTTTTGGAAACCACACAATTGCTGGAAAAAAAGGAATTAGTGGATGTAAGTGGTTATTAAACATGGTATTTACCCACTGCTCTTACACAGAAAAGGCAGCTCTGAAAAAACTAAAGCTGATTAATATGAAAGGCAGCTAACCTAAAAACTAAAACTTGAACTGAATAGTGTGTGCTGATCTTTCTCAAATACACTTATGAAAGCTAAATTTGCTGGTATTTGTCATTGCTATGCAGGTTAAGTGTTCTGTGAATGATACCTCCATGGTTCTGAGCAAACCAGTTAAAAACAAGGAATTTTGTTCTCACTGGTAATTTTCTGAATCTCCTGTCCATCTACGGCTGCCTGAATAGTGAACACTTCACAATCCAGGGTCATTTGTGATAAACTTTGTTAGAAAGCCCCCATTCATTACGGGTAATTTCCTTAATCCTCAGGTTGCTTGTAAGGAAAAGATTGAAATTCTATGTTATGTATTTACTCTACTGGGTCTACAAACAAAATAACTCGACATGTTAGCCACATAAATAAAATACTCACCCGATCAAACTCTTAATAGCTAGTCTTAGACTTGCCATTGTCTATTGATGTTTGTTTGCCAGCCTATCTGGAGACATAGGGAAAATCTTAATAGCTCTGGCCACTCATTAGCAAAGTACCGTGGAGTCCTAATCCCATAAAGATATTAAACTATTTTTACTTTACAATGGCAACAAATGGAGGGAATTATCTTTATTTATTAAGATGTAGTACATTCTTTGCATATTGAGTTTCTTCTTATACTTTGAACTCTTATCCCCCATCATTCTGTTTCTGAGGCTGAGATCAAAGTAGATTGGCCTTACAGAGCTGCAGATGAGTAGCTGCCTTTCAGAGAATATTAATGCCCTCTCAAAGAGCAGGGCTGGGAAGGGGGTGCAGTGCCCTGAAGGGAGCCCAGACACCCCGACCCAGCACTGCACCCGTGGAGACCCAGCACAGCCTCGCTGGGGGCAGCTGTTCACTCCAGTTTAACTCTGTGGCCCAAATCTCAAAGCAACAGTGAGACCACATCTGCTCTGGAACTAAATGATCACATAAATGTAGATTCTGGCAGACTGGCACAGAGCAATTTGTTTTACAGAAGGAAAACACGTGGCCAGTTTTGTATTTTGCATTGCAAAATTTTCAGGTCTTCCTTGTTGGGACTTTTGACTTCTCCAGTTTTACTTTATACTTGTCACCACCTCACCTACTGAAGGGTTGGCCTTATTGATGAGCTTGGTGGCAGTGGGCAAGACACTGCTCTGCTCCAATCTTACACTTCCAGCAGGGATCCTGCCATACAGGATTTCTTTCTTGTGTTCAAATTTGCTTGCAAGCCTTATAAAGGGGAATTACATTAGACTTTGTTAAAGGTAGAGTAAACATGCTAAGTACTAAGACATTCAGTGGGTATCGTTATATGAAAAGAAGAAATGTTATATTACTAGATTTTCCTCTGTAATGAATAAAAAGTATTACCTGCATTTATAGCCCTTGTAACCTAATTTTTGTGACAAAGCAAAGAAGTAAAAACATTCCTTTCTGCCTTTCAGTGACCCCTATAAGAAACCCCCCATGGAGTCATTTAGGATAGTAATTTGAGTGAAAAATATATGCAGCCTTTACTTTGCTTGCTCTTCTTATATTAATAACCCTTACTGATAATTAATCTAAAAGTTTCTAGAGATATTTATAAAATGCCCTGAAATTAGTAAGCAATTAAAAGAAATAAAAACTTAAAAGGCATTTTCCACAACATAAAAGAGAAACAGAACACGGAGCTGCGTTGTTCAAATGTTAAAACTGTACATAAAATACTCCTTCAATATACACTGCCAGTAAAAACCAAGGCAAAGCAGGTCATTAAAATGTCAGACTTGGGGCAGAGTGGAAAAAATGCTGTGTTTACTTTTAAACATGTAGGCCTTTTATAATTATTTCCCCTTAAAGTTAACTGTTAAAAAACCCCAACAACTAGGGAACCAAACAAAAATAATACTGAACTCCAAAAAGCAAGTCTGCATCATCAGGATAAAGAGTCAAACTCTAATCTTAGTCTTGTTCCTAAGCTAACCTAGGGACACTTTCTGAGTCTTTATGCAGCTGGATGTCAGCTTTGTTTGTGAAATGCCATTTTCCTTTACTTTTTCAAAAACAAAAGCAGAGCGATGTGTTCATGCCATTGATAGCCAATGTCATGTGCATACTACGGCTGGATAGGAATAACAGGAACATTAGAAACCTCGGGAGCCCCATGTGCACCAGGAGAAGTCTCAGTTAGATACTGAGGTGCCAGGCACAGCCTTGTGCTGACTTTCAGGCTCACAGTCACTGTTGTGATGTTAATGTCCACTTGCAGGATTTTACCACTGCTTTAAAGAGCTCAGAGGAGAAAACCATGCCCAAACCCTTCTACTCACTGAACTAAAACTGCCCATTGAACCTGGCAGAAGATTCCATGAGGATAAAGGAGATGCTGTGGTAGTTACTGGTGAGCTGGAAGGCCCATTTATTTGAATTAATCAATTTTGCAGTGCAACACAAATGAGCCAAGACAGAATAAAGAAAACCAAAGTCTGTATCTTCAGATATGGACTATGTTGCAGTACTGAAAATGCAGAGCCTGTATACTGGTGTCACTTTTCCTACTTCCAATCTTTTTGAGCCAGTAACAAAGATCAGTACCCTTCTGACTCTGCAAACACATTCTAACTGGAAAGAAGTGCATCATGATCCTGAATAAAAAATTGCCCATCTCATTAATTTTGTATATTTTCAGCAAAATGTCAACATATGAAGTCAGTTTACTGTCTATACTGAGCTGAATTCCTAAACTGTGCCTAAAAGGTGACAATGCCCTAGTAGGAACTCTGTCCAGCAGGCACAATTCTACATTAATTGGGCTAGTGTATATCTGAACGACAATGTTGATGTGCACAGTTATTCCAGATTAAGTTTAGTTTTACAAAAGTAGTCAGCCCATAAAACACAGATAAATTTAATGATTAAAAAATAAAAAGGCTGTACCCTCAGGCAGCGTCTGGGACTCCCACTGAAGTCTGTGCAGGAATACAGGTAACTTATTTTGTCATCTAACATGTCTGTTCCCTAAAGCTAACAACACCACTGCTGAAAGTACAGGTTGTCACATTTACAATCAGCAATTAAAACCAACATTCTTCTTGTTTCCATCTGATAAGATCAGAGCTCAAAGTGGAGAGACAATGGAGAAACACATAAAGGCACCAAAAAATTCAACTTGTATTTAACTAGTGATTTTTCTTTAAATTGGCTTCTGCAATGCAAATATTTGTAACCTGGGAAAAAAACCTGTAATCATGTTTGAGACATGATATACTCAAAATACACAGATCATGGGAGAATATTAACCCTCATACTTATGCTTTCTTTTTCTAGTTTCTGGTATTTTATGTATTATAATCAAACATATCAGGAGGAGACAGAGTAGTGGACCAAGTTTTAGACTGGTATAATTGATTCAACAGAAAAGCCAAGGTTTACATCTTTAGACAGTTGTGGTTCCATGACTGTTAACAACAGGTTATTATGACCAATAATATCTCAGTAGGTATGATCTCTAATTCTTAGTCACAGGCTTACAATGAAACCAGCAAAATCATACTCCATATTTTTGAGGGTTTTTTGGGTTTTTTGACAGGTCTATGGTTTTCATTCTATGATGAAAAAAAATGAGTAATGCTTTAATGGGATTAAAATTAGATGTTGGAAAGTTGTTTTCTAGTCGCATGTAAAGCCTTCAGGGAAAAAGACAACATTTTAAAAAACAAGTTTTGAACCAACAGGGTGGCTTTAGACCACTTCAATACTTTGCATTATCTCATTGAACCATTCTGATCCAGTCATAGGGGCCTAAAGCCAGGCTAAACGCACCATGGATTGTGACCTATGACATTAATGAAGGCAGCACACCATGATCCTGGAGGATTTCATTAAAATGGTAGGTTTGAATGCCATTTCCTTTCCTAATGTCTACAAGTATTCAGATTTTAGAGTACGTGATAAACATAACATTAAATACCCCCCACCCTCCACAAACAATCTTCCTTCAGGGTACCAACTTCCTCTAATTTAGCCCAAGTATGAACTAGAACTAGTCACAAGCATCAAGCTACTTTGACATTCTTATCATTTCAGAGGGGGTTTTTAGAAAGCCAATCAGCAAGATCTCTAGGATTCTTCCTCCGAAACTGCCATTTCCCAGAAGTTCTTACTCACATTTTCAGTTCTGAAGATTGTGGGCCTGTCCTTCTAAAATTGAGGGTTTGCCTTGTACTCCAACTGGTGTTGCTACCTGAGCAAAGAATCACACATACCTTGCCAGAAGATTTTTCTTCCCAGTGTTGCCCCCTGTGCTGAAGAAGAGCAGAGACTTCTATGTTTAAAGTAAAACAAACAAAAAACCACAAAAAAACCCCCCACAAAAAACAAACAAACCACAAAAAAACCCCAACAACAAAAAAAAAAAACAAAAACACAAAGAGAGCAAAAAAGAAGACTAAGTATCAGCTATTAGACCAGAGACTGGCCAGGGAGCAGGCTGTGGTTAGGGAAAGCTGCAGCATTAGAAGACAATGCAAGGCACCTGCGCTCAGTAACCTTTTATCCCAGCATAGCCTGTCTGCCCAGAGCCACCCATAATCTGGCTGATTGTCCTCAGTCACAGGAGGAGATAGATTAGGAATAGTTCAAATAAACTGGTCAGCCAGTTGCAAACTTCTACCAAAGGATGGTGATAAAACATTTTCAGTCAGAACAGCTGCTTCTAGTTGTGATGTTTGGCATTAAGATAACCTAAGCGAACCCAGGCTGCCTGCTGTGTTTTAGAAAATGTGCACGATTACTTGTGCCAGAGAACATGACAATAAGAGATATGAGTTGTTCATAGAAACATCTTTAACTGCACAGATATACCTGGAAAGCTGGGTGATTCACACCTTTACTTTCTCTTCTGTGTTAACTCTGCCTTTCTGTTCCTCCATGCTGGAGTCCGCAGATCTTACAAAGTAGTCCTGGATCATCCTGCAAGTTGCATGTTTAAATGCTGTTCTGAGATGCAGATTTATAGATGCTTTCCACTTGTTTCTTGGCCTCAGATTTGGAGAGCACTTTCTAAAAACAGAAGGATCTGATTTACCTTCATTTATGTTGTCATTACAGTACTGCAGTTTGAAATCAGTATTTCAAGGCAATGGTTAGAAATCTAGCAGTGTTTCTGTATGAGCTGTCATCACCATCTGCACCACCACTGACTTTTTCTTAACTGATCCAGCTGAAAAAAAAAAAAAGAAAAAAAAAGTTAGAAGAGTTTGAGTCCAATTCCCTGTGCCTGTGCAAATGCTCCTCTTGGAACAGGGCAGGAAAAGCAGCAGGGGACAAAGCTGCTACAGAAATGCAAGTGTAACCACATTCCTCGATATTTGTGTAGACAGCCAGACTGACTTAGAATAGAATGGGTTTAGGTGAGTTTTAATCTTTTTTTATAACCATCAATTTTTTCACATTCCAGATAGAACCCATCCACAGATCTGCTGTTTTTCCGGTGGATTTGTTCACACAATACTTGATGTTGGCAGTTCATTTCTGTCTTAGTTATGTTTTCATTTTTTCTTTAGCAGATGTTTACAATTACTCCTTAAAAAGTTTCCATTTTCTGTGATTATTGAATGTGAATGAGGTGACATTTTTAAAAATAATTGGAGCTTTTTCTGGCCAGAAACCATGTTGTTAGAGTCAAATAGTCTTTGTCTTTTAAACTGTGGAAAAGGTCTTATATCTTTGTAACAACAGCATCTGCACTCCTTTGCCTATTGCTTCTTTGCCAAAATCAAAGTGTTATTTGCCATTATCTGACTGTATCTTCTGTCTGGCAATCAGATGTTTAGATGTCTTTTTATTTAACCTTAAAGGCATGAGGTCTCTTCTCCTGAGTTTGTGGTGGAAGGACCACAGAACAAATGGTACTACGGCAGCCTGAGCTTCTGAAATGCAAAGGAAGGTTTCTCTGCTTTTCTCTCAATCAGGTTTCTTTCATTTGTTTTTATTGACTTCAATTTAGACCAAAGTTCTTACAAATAATTGCCATGTTTCCAACACCTGCAACTGTATTACAACATTTGTAATGCTTCAGACCTTCTTCAGAAACCCATTTCTGGGTCCCCTACACACTTTAAAGAAAACTTATCTGTTTCTTCTTTTTTCTTCTTTTATTTTGAAAAACAAGATTTCAATTTGCAGAAAAAAGTATAAAAATGTGCCATAAATTTATCACAAAGGGTCAAACAAGAGTGCCACGTAGATATTTAATCTTTTCTAATATTTTTTTTTCCAGTGTAGTCTCGTGACTTTTGGAGTGCTGACTCACGATNTTTTTTTTTTTTTTTCCTTCACATACCAGATTCCTCTCTCTTGTTAAGCAAGAAGTCTGGCACTAGGGACAGACAATGACTTTTTTATTAATGATCATATGCTATTTTTAAATTTACTGTGTACTTTTTTAGCTNCAAAGTGTTATTTGCCATTATCTGACTGTATCTTCTGTCTGGCAATCAGATGTTTAGATGTCTTTTTATTTAACCTTAAAGGCATGAGGTCTCTTCTCCTGAGTTTGTGGTGGAAGGACCACAGAACAAATGGTACTACGGCAGCCTGAGCTTCTGAAATGCAAAGGAAGGTTTCTCTGCTTTTCTCTCAATCAGGTTTCTTTCATTTGTTTTTATTGACTTCAATTTAGACCAAAGTTCTTACAAATAATTGCCATGTTTCCAACACCTGCAACTGTATTACAACATTTGTAATGCTTCAGACCTTCTTCAGAAACCCATTTCTGGGTCCCCTACACACTTTAAAGAAAACTTATCTGTTTCTTCTTTTTTCTTCTTTTATTTTGAAAAACAAGATTTCAATTTGCAGAAAAAAGTATAAAAATGTGCCATAAATTTATCACAAAGGGTCAAACAAGAGTGCCACGTAGATATTTAATCTTTTCTAATATTTTTTTTTCCAGTGTAGTCTCGTGACTTTTGGAGTGCTGACTCACGATTTTTGCATGCTTGACATCAGCAATACCACAACTGAGAGAAAATCTTTGTGAAAGATTCCTTTCTAGTCCTCTTGAGACAAAGGAATCCTCCAGGAAAAGACACAGAGAAACAACTGTTTCTTATTCATTATAGTTCTCAGTTAAAAACAAGCTCAAAATCCAACTTTAAAGCAGACAATCTAAAATATCTGCCAAACCATTCCTGTTTTTTTCTTTTGCCATAAAGACTCGAAAAAGGTATTGGCACATTTCTTTGTTTTCTTTGATAAGATTATAAAATAATATAATATATGAAAATGAAAATTCTAATATAATTTAATATTTTTCAATAAACAGTCTTTTTTTTTTTTTTTCCTTCACATACCAGATTCCTCTCTCTTGTTAAGCAAGAAGTCTGGCACTAGGGACAGACAATGACTTTTTTATTAATGATCATATGCTATTTTTAAATTTACTGTGTACTTTTTTAGCTTCTATTAAACAAACAAACAAACAAAAGGTAACATTTTTATGATGACACTCCTTCTGCTTAATTAAAAAATGTTTTCCTTTACTAGAAATAAAGTATTCTGAGAGAAACACAGTAATGTCATTAAAAAAAAAATAGAACCCTTTTGCTCCTAAATGAGAATTAGGCCCATGAGTTCATGTGCTTTCATTGCATTGTGCTGGTTGATCCATGACCTCAAGCTCCTACTTGTGAAAAACAATGATAAATATTCCCTACTCCCAGTAATACAGAAGGTAGTTAGTGGCTATCATTAACTCTATCGATATCAATAGTAGAGGGAATATTATACTAAGAGGAAAAATTTGATTCTGGAACTGGCTGGTTTGGCAGCCAAAACTAGACTCCTTTATTGAGCAAAACTTCCTCTTAATTTTAAATAGCTTTTCTACATTAAGACCTGATGATAAATTGTTTGTGGGCTGGATAAAAATGGTCAGCATGTGCCTCTATTAGAAGTAGTATTTTGGAATAAACACCTTCAAAGGCAAATCAGGTCAAAGATGATTTACAAAACTGTCATTGTCATATGGCATTAATTTGGTAGCTCATTTCAGCTGACAATTGGACTTGTTTCTCTTGCATTAACCGGATTTTTTAATTAATTATGTAAAGCTGAAAGCAAATAAAGAAAATTAGACTGAAAAATAAAATTGTATTCCAGTAAAGGTGCACATTATCCAGCTAAATTCACACTATAACTGAGTCTAGATCTGTACTGAGCTATGAATTAATGAATGACATGATCAGAATCATCATTTAGAGAGGGCACAGAAAGATCACTCATTTTTTCTTCCCGTTTGCTCTGCACGGACATGAACAATGATATTACACTACTTCTAAATACTTCTGAAATTTCTAACACCATTACCACCAAAAAATTTTATCTGTGCTGCACCAGTCCTTTAGCTGATCATGAAACTCATGCTGGGTCTCTCTAAATATCCATAAGTATAACATCAACTTAAGAATCCCAGAGAATCACTTCGTAACTACCCCTTAATAATAGTATCCCATATTTTGAACCCCCTGATTTACCCAGAAACTTCCCCCCCCCTCTGTTAAATACAACCTTTATAAATTATACCATATTTTCATTTTATCTCAGTGGAAATACATTTAACTGAAAATAATCCAGTTTTTTACGCTCTCATTTGGACAGATGGAATTAGGACACCACAAGCTTCAAATATATTCATACTAAATAAAGGGCTTCCCCTACCCTCATGTGCACATGTACACAGTGAAGACGTGTTACTTGATCAGAATGGGGGAAAAAAGGTTGTCTAGAGCATTTCAACACTCCTAATATGGCTCAGCTTGCCTATATGAGATCTTCTCTTTTGGGACTGCTCTTCCCCAGAATCAAAATCCTATTGTAAAACCTCAAGCCATCAGACTTTCTATTCTTCTTAACAAAAAAAAACCCCAAAAAACCAAAAACCAAACAACCAAACCCACCAACAAGAAAAACCTCAACAACAAACAAACAAATAGACCCCCAAAAATCCTCAAAGTCTTCAGCTCAGCTTTTACTTTGGCTTTATGATGCAACACTAATTTAATGTACAAAATCTCAAAGGGAGAAGCAATTATTTCTTTATCACTTGGTTACAAAAAATGCAAGGATTATCTGCAAGTTTAGTATCATTTCTGGAAAGAACTCTATGCTTGAAATCAGGATAAATCTGGTATTAAAAACAAATTTGTAATGTGAGTTCTTGGCTGCAGAGATTGTTGTTGTAGATACAGGGTGGTGTGGACTGAAAGGACTGTTTGTTGACTGTTACTCTGACACAGTATAGGAAGCCCATTCTGAGGTGGTCTGCTGGTTGCCTGCAGTGCAGGAGAAAATACTGTTTCCCTTTTGATGCATAATTTGGCTTCTGTTTTTTGCTTTGCTTTCCTTAGAGCACTGACAACTGAACAAGACTGGAGCTGGTAGAGGACGTCAGACTGATACGCTGTTGATCTTACTCCACCAGAGTACCCAGCTGGTGTGCCTTTCTCATCCTAAATCAAGCTTCAGATGTGAGGTCAATGAAGCATTTTCTCCAAATCAGAATGGTATGAACCATTAGATAATTTTTTGTTTGAATTATCTAAAATCATTTGAACATTTTGACACCATACCCCACCCCCAGCCTATAAATCAATAAGTCCAAAAGTAAAATATTTAGGAAATGAGCTCTTGTTTACAAAGATTAAGCAAAAAAGTTCTCTTTCTATCATCATAAAAACTGTCAAAGTTCTACAAGCAGAGATATTTATGTTATTATGCTTTAAAATAAATTCTGTGCAACATTTTAAAGAATGTAACATGGTCAGTTACTGAATTATGTTATCAGAGCTGCCAAAGGATCAAGATAAATTTCCGAAAGTCCTATATTTATAATACTAATTTTCTAAGCAAGTATCAACTTAATAAAAGTCTCTGTAGCAGTGCACAAGTATATAATTATAAATATAAGAGGAGTAACTCCATCATCCAGTGACTGAACATAATGTCCTTCAACTTGTTATTTTCAGCTAAGTCTGTTTGGCCAGCGCCTGTCTGGACCAAAGTCCCCATTGTTGCTGAAAGATGTCCAATCTTGAACTATCATTGGAGAAAGCAACATCAGATTGATAGACTGACACAAATGTAACTGCTTTGGCAAATTGAAGAAGAGCAAGAAAATAAAAGCTACCAGAACGTGTTTTCCATAGGAACTTATTATCTGTAAGTATCAACAACCTATAGAGAATGCAATGACAGTACACAGAAGATGCTCTTGCACAGTCTATATTTTCATTATTGACACCATATGTTGAAATCCAGTCCCTTGGAGTGAGAATGGAAACATTTCTAACATGGCTTTTTTGGTTATGTTTAATGCACACAGGATTTTCTTGGCACATATTTTACCACACTGCAACAACTTAATATTGTTAGTTGACAATTAACTTAAGTATATGCATCCTTTAATTACCATATAACTTACAGTACCATCTACTCTGGGAACAGATTTCAATGTGTTTATTCCGTAACTATCCAGTGGGTTTTTTTCTGTAATACAATAAATAGCTGTTCACAGATAAGAATAATAAGATGTGTTGAACTTCTTGCTTTGGTTCTGGCCACATCATCTATCACTGAAATTACTGGGACTCAGCCTAAGCTTAAATGGACAAATCCTGGCCCATCTACACTAGCACTCTTACCAGGGGCATAGTAACCAGGCAAGTAACCTGGAGACTCCTAGAATGAATTCAGCTACAAAGTATTTCAGGCTTGCAGTCTAAATAAAGAGCTTGACAACAAACTGGCATTTTACAGAGGATTCTCTCATGTTCTCAAGAAATGGATGAAACAGTTGTGATGAAATGTCACTAGAAATAGGGACAGATTAGAGCTGAGAGTGAATAGGCAAGAAATGATATTCATGTTAACTTGCACTAACTCAGAACCATCAGGAATCCAGTTCTCCCTTTCATCTTTTACTGAGAGGACTAAAAGAAAGATTTAATTAATTAATAAAATGTTATCTGGAAGATTAAGTAAAAACATATTTTCATGTATCTAAAACAGAGATAATGATTTTAAAGTTTGGGCAAAGCAGCATCTGCATAGGAGTGATATAAATTGGTCCCCACTTTCTGCACAGATGAGTCCTTATCTTAGATTAGAAAAAAAAAGAGCTAGGTCAGGAAAAGGAATACATAAATTTGTCAATTGAGATGATCTAAAATCTCATCTTTCAAAATCTGATGTTGATCTCTTGCATTAATTTAGATTTCCACTTTGATTCAAATGTTAATATATACACAAGAATTAGGATTACAGGGGGCACAGGAGGCCCCCTGGTCCAGACTCTGCTGTTGCTGAATGTTCCCTTCCAACATCTTTCCAACAGTAATTCTGCAATAGCAAGCAATGTCCTTTTTTTCACACAGGCAGCCCTTCGGACAAAACTCTCCAGTACTGAAAAAGACATTATACTATTTTTGCTCAAAGAACTCGTAATGGGTTTCTTATTACTACATTTTGGTGGGGGGTCTACAAAAACCTCTGTGGTTAAAAATGTAACCTAGTCTACAGCATGGGACAGTTTGCTTCTGGTCAGCTGGACTGGAACAAGTTAAAACATCTTAAAATTACAGTCCTCATTTCCTACTTGCTGCCTTTTGAGCATTATGCTAGAATGACAAATTAGTGCAGCTCCTGAGCTCATCAAATCTGGTGTCACCAGCTTTTCATGCAGGGACAAGAGAAAACTCATCATTGACTTCCCCACAGAAGATTACATGATGCTTCCCCTCCAATACACACTTTAATTTACATTCATAACTCTTTTTATATTTAAAGTAATGAACAAAAGAAGCTGGAACTAGTAGAGCTGAACATACACTAGTGTGAGTTTGGATTTTGTTTTGTTGGTGTTGATTTTCTTAACAAAATGTCATGATTAACAGTAATGCTTTAGGAACCTGACCCGACAGCCAACCTACCTGTATGGTGCTGTTCTGGAAGAGACTTGGCTGAATATTTTAACAGATTCAGTTAAAATCCTCTTAAAATTGCTTAAGATATTTATATGAGAAGACTTGATTTGGTCAGGGACTTCTGCTTTCCCATCACAAAGCCACCAATTAGTATGAAATAAAGTACATCTATAACTGCATCTGGATTTTTTCTGTCTAGCTAAGGTGGCACGCTGCTGTATGAAGAGCAGGGTCTGCAAGGCTCTGGCAGACAGCACTTCATGTAACTTTCATGACTGCATTTACTTTTAATTGATCCTGTAGTACTGTGCCCCTTATGGAGTGTTTTAAATCAATGTCAACCATAAAGGGGTACTAAACTGTACAAGATCCTTTTTTGGTTGCAGTTAAAGATAACTTATTTATGAGGACATGAATAAAACTCTTAAGTACGAGAATGTAAATATGTCCAAAACTTTCAGAACTCTTTTCTTTTATTTCATAGATTGGATAATGTCAGGCATCAAAGTGTGGATTTTTTTCCTTTTTTTTTTTTTTTTCCATCATAAAAGATTCAACAGGGCCCTTTGAATGTTTTCCCTCCCCTTATGTTTTTCTCCATCCCTTTATTAGCTGGAAGTTCTGTTACGCAATGAGAAAAAACAAAGCAAGTAGAGGAGAGACTCTTTCAAAGTTTGCAATGTTCTGGCATCCACCCAACACTTTCATGTAACTGAAACACGCCCTTGACTAGCTCAGCCACGTGTGATTCTCACTAGAATGAGCAGGTCTTCTCAGCCCATATATCCCAGCATGGGCATTATTATGAGCTCCTGAAAGCAGTTGCTTCAGGAGAGCTCTTCTCTAGTAACTTAATTTAAAAATGTTTTTAATCCACTTGCACTGTATAGTAAGAATGACATTTCGGGGATTGACTGCATCACTCCATCAACAAAATCCCTTTATTTTGGGATAGCCCTCTCAAACATTATTCACAGCCTGAAATACCTCCCAATAAAACTCTAAACAGGAGGTTTGTTCTTATTAAAGAAGAGAGGAAGAAAATGGTCCAAAATCCTGATCAAACCTGCCATGGTTATTGTATTTGGGTATTTAAATGACATTAACTTCTTAATAAAGGGAAGCAAATACATGGAGGAATTACAGAAGTTGTGCTATTCGGTTTCTAAGAGTTTCATACTGTTCAGGTATTGATGACATAAAACTGATGAATGCACTGTGATGAAGTGCAGAATGAGCGTGTAATTCAGTCTTTATATATTACATTTTTCCTTTCAGATCCTCTTAGAAATTAGGAGAGAGTGAGTCAGTATGGGAGCCATCTGAAATCTCATCAAAATCAATATGAAAGAAATTAAAGATGGTGAATTACCTATAAAGACTATTAGTGTTCATGAGTTATTGAAGGTAAAAGAACACTCTGAAATAGAAATTAAAGGAATAAACAAAGAGAGCTCATTACCTTACTTAATTTTCCCTTTTATGGATTAGATTTTATACTTTTAGAAGTTTGGTGGATTTTTTTCCCAGTCAAAGCATAAATTTTATGACTCACCTAGAACTAGAATTTTTATTCTGTAGAAAACTTCAGAATTCCACACATTAAGTTTATGACATATCATTCCACTGGCATGCAGTAACTTTCCTCTGCTAATGTAGCAGAGAATAAACAGCTCAGAATTAATATACTCCACAAGCCCGGGTTTAACATGAATCTTACGGAAGATGTTGAATGGTACCTGCTCAGAATCCAAAGTCAATTGCGATGTCTTTACAATCTCCATCCTGTATTTGACAGTACAGCTCCATGTGTGTGGAGATTCTTCTACACCTGTTCTTTGAAGAGTAAATCCACTGAACAGGCAGCCTATGAAGGAAAGTCAATATAACTGCAGTACTTGTCCAGCTGTGCAAGGGATGATGCACAGGGGCCCTGCTGTGCTTACAGCAGCAACAGAACCAAAAAATCCTACTGTGCTTGCAAAAGTAACTGGCTTTATTTTTGAACCAGAGGTGGGTCTTTTATGTTCTGACTTAAAATACAACATATCTTTATAAGAGTTTGTTGTTATTCTTTTTCCCTTTTGATAACAGTGAAAGTTTTTGTAAACTATTCAGAAGAATGATACCAACTTTGGCCCCAGCCCAGCAAAGCACATGTTTAACCTTCTGCATGTCACTAGTTTCTGAAATCAATGGGACTGCTTGCAGCCTGAGAGTAAATCATGTGCTTCAATGCTTCACCACAATAAGATCTTTACAATTGTTTTCTTCTGTACAGATAATTCTAGGAACCCTCACAGAGCCTCAATGACTTTCACATATGATGAAGAATTTCTACTCTAGGTAGAAGGAACCCTTGCTAAACGTCTCTTTTTATAGCCTCATGTCCCATTGCTTAACCTCATACCAGAATTTAAACCTTGTTGGAGGCGTAGCTTAGATAGAAGAGAGGGAGTTGAACGTATCTACAAAAGGGGAGGCCTTTCCTGGCAAATAAAGAAAGGAAAATAGACATATATGATAAAATAAATGTAGATATGTAAATTATATGTACCACAAATAAAGGATTCATTTAGCTCTGATGCTGAAAATATTTTGGTTTAGTTTTTTGGTTTGGTTCCTTTCCTCTCCCCTCCCAAAGGGCAAAAGACTTGTGTTTTTGCAAGATTGTCTTTAAAGAAACTATTCAGGGTACAGAATTTCATTCATGAAAGTTGCATTAAACAACTTTTATTTGCTCTGCAAACCAGAAAAAGCACAGAGTTGTAACGAAATAAAAATTAAATTGGCACTTTTTTCCCTAAATATTTTTTATGACTTGCCCAGGCATCACCTAATAAGTGGCATCATTTTAATAAGAAAAATTAACCTTCTCTTCTGAATACCAATCCTTTTTTTTTTTTTTTTTAATGCAACAAAAAGATTTCGATCATCTACTTGTTGCCAGCTGAAGGACTCTCTCCTACAAACAATCAATCTCTGATGAAACCTATTATGTGCGCTTAAGGTGAGAAACTACTGCCTTCATCCTAGGTGAAAAACCACTCTCAGCTTTACCTGAGGATACCGAATTGGTTCATGAGCTGATGCTTGTGCTGTCAGACTGAAAAATTAAACTTAACATCCTCCCACCCCTCCTAAAAACCCCACCTATACCAAACATGCACACATACACTTAAACATAGAGCAAAACATCACGAAGCTTGGCAGTAAAGAAGTGGGAGGAGGTTTTTGCTGAGCTTTGGCTGAATTTGCAGCTACAATCCCGTTGTTTTCCAGTCGCACCTGCACCCACACAGTGGCTCCTGCGCTGCTCTTGCCAAGCTGCGTGTAGCACTTGCCGCAGGTGAAAACCCTGACACCTCCTTACCTACGATGTCGCTATGCAGGTGGCAAAATGGCAAATCTTTAACAATGCCGAGTTTAATTAATTAACCTCAATGTGGTGGGCAGGGCCGCTGCTCCCTTGGCACGGTGTAAACACCTTGCTAGCCTTGCACCCGCAGCTGGGAGGCACATTGCTGTGCTGCCAGTATCAGGGAAAACTCAGGAGCAGAATGTTGCCTGGATATGCCGATGAAAATGAAGGCAGTGCTCAGGGTGTTTTGCCTTGTTGATGGTTAATTTAATCAGCTTCACTCTGCCTCCCTTCTCGGGCAACAGCTCTGAAGGTTTTTTCACAATTTCTCCATCCACAAAGATTTTTTTAAAGCAGAGAGATGCCTTAAATTCAGTATGAGAGGTAAAAAACTTAATCCCTAGCACCCACACCTGCCTCTGAGTTCAGTGATGTATTTCAGCCCTGCATGTCTGACATGCAGTAAAATATCAACATCTTACAGTACCAGATACTAATTAAAAAAAAGAAATGTGTTAGATGTCAGGCCTCAAGAAAGCAAACTTAACATTCTGACAGCAGCTGGAGAGTGATAGCCATAATCAAGCATTGTCCCAGCTTAGATCCGTGCCAAACAACCTCGCTTACTTCCAGCTAATTCTCCATCAGTGACGATCTTTCTTTACGATTGCAAAGAAACATGTTGTCAGTACCCACCTGCTGGCATCGCTAGAAATACACCCACAGTTGATCGGATGCAATAGGTCAGCAGAACAGTGCATTGAACTGTTGTTTGTGCTTCCAAGCTGTGTTACAGGGGATTCACTAACGTTTATTAACCCTTTCTCAAATCGTGCCTTTTGTTACGCCTTTAGAGAGCAGGAAGGCTCCAAGGATGAAAACATCCTTTTAGGAATTTCAAAGGAAGAAAAATTTGGGCTTGCTGCCAGGCTAAAAGTTCGATATAATTTGAAAAATAAAATATATTAGAGAAGAAAGAAAATGCAGATGTCAGCCTAGTGACACAGAGTAATCTATTTGCTCAGTGCTTGTATTTCCCTACCAATTTTGTATTTTTCAAAAAGGACAATAAAAGAATTGTGCTCACTGCTAATTAATGACAAGCTGGTAAAAGCATCTATCCATTGTTCCATTTATTTCTTCATTTCCAGCAGTTAACAGCTCTGTTCTGAAATGAATCAATGTCGTTTACACAATGCTGTCACCCCTATTGTTTCTTTATCATCCTTGCATTTTCATAAATCGGAGGTGTTAATCCCTTAATGGCTTCTCTCAGAGCTCTAAAATGTATGCAAAATGGTAATCCATCCCCTAAACAATTCACATTTAGGCAGGCACCCTCTTAAATATGTTTACTATTAAAATGAATCCTTTGTTTGGATCTAACCCTCTCTGTTTGTTTTCTAAACACTGAATCATAGCAGGTATGCAGAGTCTCATTTTAAGTAGGGACTATCAAGTAACCCCATCCTTTTAGAAACCTGGTGAATTGTCTCTAGAGATGAAAGACCTTTTATTTTTTTTTTAAGGAGTGATATTATGTACATATGAAATTGAGTATATACCTGTCAGGTTTTGAAGGAAAAATCTAGGGCTTGATGCAAAGATTACTAATTTAAGAAAAAGACATACTGCCCTTAGCAGTCTTTGGTTTGGGCCTGAGTAAGCAGCTCTATATGTGCTCTCAGAGACTGGAAAACCATGACATTTATCCAGCATAGTTTAAAAGCAGCAGAATGTCCTTGCTGATAGATTCAATACCTTGGTATTCAGAATGGCAAGAGAGCTTGTGGTTAAATCTTTGCATGATTGGGATAGTAAAGTTTGTGGGCTGCACCTTACTGTCTATGCAGAGATCTGCACAGGCACCTGGACAGCTGATCTGTTTACAACCTTTTGTAGTTTGCATCAACTTAAACATTCATGCTCTCAAATACATTTTATAAGCTTTTAAAAGTAAATTCTACACAGCTTAATGGCTTCATCCCTCTTAAATCATATTTTTTCCCCCCTTAGGTTTTTAAAAGGCCACTATCAATGCTAATACTTCACATGCACTTTCCTCAGCCTGATCCAAAATAATTTAAGAGTTTCATTTCATTACTATTATATGCCTTTGGGTCAGCACCAAAATCAACAACATCAAAACAACTTTCTAGGAATTACATGCAGGCAACTATTATGATAATTTCTAGAATCAAAGGGCAACTCTATTAAAGCAAGATTTCAAACAAATTCTCATCTGAGAAAGGTACAGTTTGATGAGATATTATGTTGGCATAAACACCAAGATGAAAATGAAAGAAAACTAAAACCTTAAAACTATAATGTCTGACAAATAGGCACATGCACATTTCAATAACTTTGGCGGAGAGGGGAAGAGAATTGGTGGTAACAGAAGAGACAGTCTGAATTAAAAAAAATAGAACTAAAACAATAGTTAAAACATCGCTAGTGTATTTCAGTTTAATTCACTTTCGTTTCAAGTTGCAGAATCTGTATTGCTTAAAAGTGACACTGAAGTTCTTCAACAATGTATAATTGTGTGATCGGTTCTGCTTAAAGGATGGATCCTTGGAGTACTGACACAGAAAGAGAAGATCAAGGCTTGGCAGTGACCGTAACATGCTGCTACACAGCAGGCAAACATTGGAGTCGAGCAGCTGCACCAAGGCCGGTTGTGCTGCCTTTTTCCTCTATGCTCTTGTTTTGACTTGTGTTAATCACCCATTGTTCTAGGTGGGAGAGCTAAATTAAAGGACAGGGCGATCGAATGGAGCTCCCATTCAATCAGAGGAAGCAGGTCACTGCAAATTCCACTGCACAACGAGGTGATAAGCAGGAATTAGAAGCATACCTGGAGAGGCATACCATTTAGAAGTAGGGACAATAGCCTAACTTCAAGGCTTAATAAAAATACTTTGTACTCTTCCCAAGTGTTCAACATCTTTTATCACTAAACAATGGAGATTTCTGGAATTCTCCTCTTGCCATAAACTTAATAGCACAAATTTTCAGGGGTAGAAGTGTACCCTAATGGGAAGACGAAAAAAGATAAATGAGAACAAATGAAAAAAAAAAAAAAAAAAGAAATAACTTTGAATGTTTTTTGTTCATTGTTTTGGGATAATATGTATGGGATAATAGTATGTTCATGCTATACTTCCAAACTTCATAATGTCATTTCATAAATGCTTTTAACCATGGAGAGAAATGCAACTCTGTAGAACTTTCAGTCTAACACATGGGATGCTGGGATCTTTCCTAATCAAGCATATCACTGAAAATCATTCCCTTGACTGTGTTCAGGTGCATTTTCTAGCAAATATAAACTGTCACATTCTACAAGTTTTATGAGAATGACCATTCTCATAAAATTTCCCACAAAATTTCCTTGGGCATGGAGTTTTTGAGTAGCCTGTCGGTGAATCTGAAAGTGTCACATGCCATGAACCACAAAGCTCTTAAGGACTCGCCAAGCATTCTTCACTGGGTTTTCCTGAACTCTGTGGCATCTGGGGATAGCAGCATATGGCTGTCTTCTGGGCAAGTGGGTGGTACTTTGGTGCACAAACTATTGAGTTACATGAGCTACTGAGTTAAATTAGTGGTTACACCTTCCGTGTAGTCTTTACTACAATGGCTGCCCTCTGGGAACGTCTCTCAGGCTTTTCATTTGATGTATGTATACCAAGAGATCCTTCTGTGGTGTGTGGAGTGCAGCTTTCCTGACTAGAGCAACAAAGATTGAAAAGTAAAGGCTGGTATAACACCTATGTGTGAGTTAATCTCTTGATGTGGTGATATCAAAGTGCATCTCTGGGGCGTTCACAAGACGTGATCAGCAGTTCTACAAAGAGCAACAATGCAATGGGTCCGAGATGCAGTTAAATGGGAAGTCTCAGTCTCCAGCTATATGTAGAAATGACATTTAGGCATAAACACATCCTCCTCCTGTGGTATAATGCAAGTTTTGAGGCTTTCAGGCTCATACACTGTCATGCCCTCTATTTGCAGTACACTGTCCTGGGGCAGATCAGTTTGTGGCATATGTGAGGAGTGGTCATTTGTGATCAAAACAATTACTGACAAACTGCATGTGAATTAATGGAAGGAGAAAAAGAGACACATCTAGAGCTGGTTTCTACTGATTTAATTTGAAATATTTTCAGTTTATAAAAAATGGATAATATGGCTTTATCTGTGTTCCTTTTTCAGTCCATTTTTCTTAGCCATCAAACATAACCTAAAAAATCAGGGTTTCCTATGACCTGACTTTAAATATGACAGAATTCTCTCTACAACAAAGCAAATAGTAGCATTTCTCTGACTCTGTTGACTGTTCTAAGTCATAGATGGGAGGCAAAATAATTGAACATGAATTATCACTTGCCAGAAGAGTCCTCAAGTATTCAGCAATATATATTTTTCAAAGGTATCACCTGAAAAATTTATCCTATAATAAGCTTGAAATGTGAGGTCTGGCAAAGTATTCAGAGTCTGGATTTTTTAAGCCTAATTCTATTGCAAATTTAACTACTCTGATTGTTTTGATTTATTCAAAACTGGCTGTTAAATCTCTAATTCTGAAGTCTTTTCAATCTTTGCTCAAAGTGACACACATGTACTCTGTGACTGTGCATTGTGAAGTTAACAACTTGTTATTTGGCCTATCAGATGTTGAATATTCAGCCCCTTGCTGGAATTGTTCTTAATGTAAAACAACTTCTGCCTTTATCATTCCTGTCTCTCAATTCATCCATAGAGATCATAGTTTTTCCAGAAAACAATTAAGAAAAATGCAGAGATGTTGTATTTTTAACTTCTGAGGCTGAAGGTTTCCAGACACTATTTGTAGTTGAAGGAGGAGAAGTATAAGGAGGAGAAAGAATAAGTATATATTTTGTCTTCTAGTGATAAACCAATACAGAAATATACCTGTTTTTAAAGATTTAGTTAACAGCTTAATACAGAAATCAAATTGTCATATATAGTTTTAGGATAACTACAGGAGTTACCAATCATTTTTATATGACTACATGTCATTCTTTGAAGACTGAAAGATTAATGAGATCCCACATACATTATTTTTTGTTGTTTTTTTTTTTTTTTTTTTTCCCTAGCAAACGTGGAAGTTCATGGTGTCTTTATACCTCAGCATAATCAGGAGAAATAATTCTAGTTGATGAACACTGTTCAACCCATTGAGATAAAAAAGCCCATTTACACAAGCCAATCAAGGCTTATATTTTAAAAAATCTTCAAGAAATGAACATTAAAATTTCATAATAAGCATTAAGATTTTCAAGTAACACTATCACATAAAAATCAGACCACTGTAATTAAGGCCATCTTAACAGTTTTTCAGAAATAATTGCCAACCCTCACATATGTCACATCTAGCCATCTACATGCATACTTAGTGGCCAGAGTGAATTGGGACTGTGTCAGCTGATTATTTCTGTAATCAAACGCCCCTTTGATTAAATGAAGCATCACTTGAATATCATTGAATGGAATTAAACAGAGAGTATTGAATTGGTTCTAGCTACCATCATTGTTGGGAACATTTAAAACAATTTTTATTCATATTTGTATTCTTTTTTTGTAATCATTGAGAACAGCTGTCATGCCTGGGGAAGTCAATACTTTTTATATCATTTGTGTAATGAAAGATACTCTTGCTCCTTGCCTAACAAATCCTTATCCTCTCCCTGATAAATTAGTTAAAGTATTCGGCCGCAGTTTGTTCACATTAAGTTTTGTATCCTATCAACTAAACTGGAAAAATAATATTAGCCAAATTATGTAGAATTTTTTGCATCCAGTCCAAATCTTATTGCAATCAACAGAGACTCCTAGAGACTTCAGTAGGCTTTAGATGAAGCTCTAGGTGTACATTGGCTTTAAGGACACATTATTTTGATGTTATTTTTGTGATCTCTTGCTACCTGTCCAATTGGATTGTTTGTTCTATCAGTGCACCTTCTGCTCTGGGCTGGTCTATGAAAGGATCATGTCTACTCTTATTTAGCTTTGATTAACATCATTAACCTATCATACACTGGAGCGACTTGCAGAGCAAATTTGTAAGCCAATTTCAGCAAGCCACATAAAGCAAAGAACAGCTTGGATTGTCAGATAAACATACCCAGAGGTGCAGTTAGGATGCTGAAGTTATTAGGTGAATGATAGGAAGCCAAAAAATCAGTGAGCCACTTGAGCAGAGAGTATAAACATAAATATCCAAAAGAATGCCACAGTGCATGCGTATTTTATGTTGATGTGCTAATACATTATCTGCTAAGGGTTTATTTAAACCATTTTTGTATTCTCTGCAATTCATTTATCTGCATAAAGAAGAGCCACTAACAGGACAGTGCCTTATGAACAAGCAACCCTGTATGTTTTCCACTGCTGCTTATATTTCTTCATGCTCATATCTACAATTCATGAGCAAATTGGCTCGTGAATGTTTCCATAAAGGTTGAACAAAGTATGGTGCTGTTAACACTCGCACTGTCATGCACAGAATCAAAATGTGCCCACTCTCATTCTATTCATCACAGCTCAAAGACATTTTGGCAATGATATTATCCAAATATTATTAAAACTTTGAACCCTATCCCCATAAATTATAGCAAAATGGCTTCAGAGCCATTAGGCAAGGAGGATGTATGGGCTCCAGTTGCTTTGGAGTAATTATGTGCTTAAAAGGAAGCGTGGCTAAGCATTCTACCAGTAAAAAGAGAAAAGCTATGATCATTTGTTACTGCTTCAGTGCTGTACACAGTATTGCTCACACAGGTCAAGCCAACCTTACAGCAGGACAATTATCTGCCTAGAGAGACCAAACATCTGTTATTAAGTACGCAGAGGCACCACTGCAGCATGCTAGAAATCTTGTCCACTTCACTGGTTTGGCTTACGGTAATGTACTTCAAACACTTGGCTAACTCTGTACAACATCCCCCTTTCTTATTGTTGCTGCAACAGTTCAGCTTTGAAATATGCAGTACCTTCACTCCCCCATTACTTCCTTTAATATGCACACAGCTGTTAAAGATGACGGTGTAACTTTAGATGACTGGCTCTCTCTCCTCTTTTCTCCCCCTCTCTCTCTCTGTCTTATTCTCTTCTTTCTTCAAAATGTGTTTTAAACATTCTTGCACATTTGTAAGTTACCCACTGAGAGTCACTGTGGAGATTTAAGAGTGGTGCTAAAGTGCAGGGACACACAGTTTTTACATTATAAAACAAATGTTGTTTGATTTCAAACATTCCTTAGTCTGGATGAAGAGGTGAAGGATGCCTTTTCACACAATGGTTACGAAATATGTGTTCAAAACAAATAACAACACAAGAACAGACTGCTGGCACTTACTGACAGCTGGGTAGGATCTTCTCCTGCCATGCTGATTATTCACCTGAAGTGAGGAGATTCTGAAATATACACAATTTACTCCACTTTTTAAAAGCTCTAATGTTAATATACAACTATTTCCCCCCCTCTGAAATAGAAATTGCAGATGTAACTGACACATTTGCTTTCACAGGGCACAGAAAGAAATGTAAAAGAGAGTAATGAATGGGTGGCAGAGATGTCAGGGTTAGAAATTAGATCTATCTTATCTGTCTTGGGTTTTTCTAAGCAGCCTATCACAGTGCAATAACCAAAACTCCGGAGGAGTGTTAGGTGGGAAAAATACAGAAATCAAAGATCTTAGAAATGCTTTTCTACAGGCTTTGAGGAAAAATATACTATTTCTGAATTTGCTTTATGCACACTGTACTGTAAGAGGAGCTGATACAACTGACAGATTTATGCCATCCTGAGATTCTATCAACATAGACTTCTCTTAAAAGAAATCCAGATTTCCTTATGTTAAAAGCAGATGAGAATGATACTGTGGGATGAAAAACACAGGGTGCATGCATAGGTAAAAAGTTTAAAAAAAAAAAAAAAGAAAAAAAAAGGAAAAAAAAGAAAATATGAACAGGATCTCGAGCTAAAAATAGTCCTTATCCTGGCATTATTGTGTAATCACCAGATTATTTTGGCCCTTAGGAGCAAAAAGACTTCCAAGGAAAAGGCATACCTCATCACTATGATGTGTAGCTCACTTCAGCCATTCCCATCTACATTGTGCTCCCTTCTCAATATCCGTGCCTGGGAATAAAACACCAGTGTGTCTCCTGTCTGAACTTCATATTAGCTCATACCTAGCCTTAAAAGAATTACAGAATCAATTCAAAACACACCTATAAAAGAAAGTGCTTAATTAGCTTTCTTTTAATTTCAAATTTGCTTGTTCTAAAGCCAAGCTCACAAACTCCTTGGACACACTCTTCCTCTCATAGAGCAGACAATGTATCTATAATTGGTATGTTGTCAAACAAAGAATTTAACACTCAATACAAGAAGAGGTATTTGGGCCAAATTTGAAAATGGGTGCGCTAGCTCAGAGGTTTATTTCTTTGTCCTAATATGACATTCTTGGAAATAATTGCAAGTTAATGTGTACCTTCCATTGAATCCCATTGACTTGTATCAGTTATAAACCTTATAACACTTCTGGTAGGTTCACAGCAACGGTCTGAATGGAAGAAACTTATCTTTTTGAACAGGCTTTTCCAGAGGGTATGTTTCAAAAAGCTCATGTAGCCTTACTAGAATTCCTTTTGTAAAGGAATACATTGCACAGGTATCCAGAACTGGAATAGTTAATCAATACATTTGATTTAACCGCAACATACTTCACAAATACCTGAGAACTATGAAAGTTATCAGCTCCTGCCTCCTGTTAGTCCCCAGCTGCAGCATTTGACAAGCCAAAGGACAAAGGTTTGGGTAAGAGTGATGACAGGACATCACAAGAGTCTAAGTTCAGAAATTACTCAGAAGGTGTAGTAGATTGATTACATACATATAGTTAAGAAACGAATTTAAGAGTATAAGGCAGGCAGAACACAATAACACCTCTTTGGGACATAGAGATGTAGTCTGAATAGACAAAATACTGGAATGAGATTCCTTTGGATAAAAACATTCTCTTAATCATAGGCAAAACTGGTCCAGTCAGTCTTACTATACCATATTACTGCTAGC